>CM052549.1:60708512-60726262 GCA_028533065.1 Trachops cirrhosus
TAGAAATTCAAATGGTTATAGAGGAAGCCTATTCCTTAAGCCCAACTGCCCAGTTCCAGCCACTACATAAACAGAGAGTATCCCTGGAAACTTCTCTAATAAATTCATGTTTACCACATTCTCCACACCATCACTCCATGCAGTTTTACTGAATTAATTCAATATTTTTTTTAGTTTTTACTTTGTGCCAGTCTCTGTTCTTATGGGTTTACAGTTAAAAAAAAAAAAGTCCCGGAACTCAGGGTCCCATATTCTAGTCAGAAGATGAAGACAGTAAGTATGTGCTAAAATAATGTAATGAAGCTATTTAGAAAATTAGGCAGGGTAAGGGAGCAAATGATATAGAAGCTCATGAAATAACTCCTATATCAGTGTAAATCAGGAATGGTTGAAATAAAAAGAAGGAACCAGGCACATATCTGCAGGAGGAATTTTCAAAGTAGTAGAAATAAATTTAATGCCCCAAGGCAAGAAACTACTTAGCCTGTTTGAGTATCAGAAAGAAGACTCAAGTGTATGGTCTAGGGTAAGCAAAGAGAACAGGATAAATTGAAGCTGGGGAGGGGACACAGGCAAATGATATCAACTCTGTAAGCTTCACGTAGAACTTTTGGTTTTACTTTGAGTGAGGTGGAACTTAACTAATCAGACATGTTTTAATTAATTTTTCTGTCTGCTGAATGATGAATACATTGTAACGGGGTCAAGATGGAAGCTGTGCGTTAGTGAGAAGGCTGTTGCACTAGCACAGGTAAACACTCTATTGGCTTATATGGGGCTGGTAGTTGATGCGGTCAGACCAGATGAGATTCTGGATATATTTGGAGCCTGTTAGATGGACTGTGGTATGTGTGAGAGAGGAGGAAGAAGGATGATTCTAACGTTTCTAGTCTGAACAACTGGAATAGTGGTGCTGTGTTTGAACAGATGGATGGAAATCAAGTTTGTCTTTGAACATACAAATTTTTAGATGTCAATTGAGCATCTAACTGGAAATGTTGGAGTTTAGGGGAGAAGTTGAGACTGGAGTTCTAGATTTGGGAGTCAGCAATATGAATGTAACAGTTAAAGACCCAGGAGTGAGTACTCCAAAGAAAAATAAAATCCCAGCACTGACATTTAAGGTAGTTAAAGATGAGCATACAGTCTTGGCATTTCTCTCATTAAGGGCAAAGTTGTGAAAAGATAATAAACAAGTTGTTTTGCCATTTCTGCATTGACCCATGTATATACAAGCAATTAACAAGTCACCTTGGTAATGACGTGGCAGATCCATGCATTACTGACCCCAGTACACTGAGGCAGTTGCTCTTTAACCAGTACAAATTAATTAACATTTTGGAAATGATCAGTGTACTGTAGTATTTTTTAAAAGATATATATTTCAGAATCTTAATGCATAGACAGTGATTTAAAGAATGAAAGTTGCTCTTCCATTTCCTTAATGTGGTAACAGTTTCCTTTTTTGCCAAACTATCTAAAATTTTAGGTGTCAACTTCCATTGTTGTAGTTACAGAAATATCTAGCTATGATTCAACCAAGTCCATGCCTTCAGACATGAATTGTAGATAAACTGTTATACCAAAAGCTTAGATCTTTTTTATTTCATAACTACTGGTTATAAATATTTTTTAGAAAGGAACTATTGGGAAAACATATAAATAAAAATATCCACACGATACTAATGAAATATCTTTTTATTACTTGTATCATTAGGGGGTGCCCAGACTACTGGGAGAATGAGAATTGTGGGGTCTCAAAGGCTATTGAGCCACATTTGCTTTCACAATAGGGTTTTCTAAGACAAATCACATGACTTTTTCAGTATTGAAGTTAAAATTTTTGCATTTTCAGTTGTTGTTATGTGAATATGAAACTTTTTCTTGTCAAAAGTAGACTAGAACAATATTTTAAGGAAGAAATGGAAATTAGGTATGTGTGCTTGCTAATGTTATGAGAATAGTGCTAACTAACTACATCTGCTAACTAAAGCTGTGAAATAGCAAATCTTTGGTTTAGCAATCACATCCATCTTAAGGATCTGCATTTTAAAGGAAATGTGATGCATTTCTAATGACTGCTTCCAAAGCTGTTGGTAGAAAAGGAAATAAATGTCTATTATCTTAAGAAATGTCTGCAAATGTATTAAGGTAATATTTTGATTTTTTTTCTTTAGAATGGCACAAAATCAAATGTAGGATATAATAAAATACTCCTTTTGCAAGTTTAAATAATATTCCACAATATTTATCTATTGAGTCATTATTTATCCAAATCTTTTTTTCTGAGATGTTACTGGATTTGCCTAGAACTAAAAACATGAATATATTGTATGAAATAACCCAGCATGCAGACAGTCAGAACAATTCCATTTGAGGGCCGGTGATTTTTAAAAACAAAATTAGTTTCTAAACTTACTGAAACTCAAAACTTTGCAAACACTTAAAATAATGCAAATGTGAAAGAGCACATTAATAATGCAAGCTTTTATATGAGCATTTGCTACTGTTTAGGAAGAGACACAGAAAAATCAACAATAGAGTTTTGCTTTGGCAGGATATAAAATTGTAATGCCTGCTTTCTAAAACAGAATATTTAACTATTTTGTGGAGTTAGAATTCTGGATGATATAATAAACGAATGTCTATTGTTTGGGCTACAGATCACATTGCATAGACTGGCTTTTATATCCATGAAGAGAAAATATGGAAAGTACTTTTATATGTGCATAATTTATTTATCAGTTCATAATAAAACCTTCAAGTAGAAATAATTCATTATTTTCAAGTACACTTAGAAATGAGGATTATAAAGTCTTCATTATACAAATATACAAATTCTGTTTTGAAAAACTCTTACTAAAGAATAACAGAGACAGATTAAAATGATAGGTACTTATGTGGTAAGCATTGTCCTCATTTTATTCATGTATTTAGTATGCTGTGGCTTCCCAAAATGAAATCATTAGGACACTGCCTCAATTCATGATGCCAGTGCTCCCCGCTCAATTTCAGGTTCTTGTCATTACTCTAACTAAGACCTCCATTTGCTTAGAGGATAAGTAGATTTCTATATATTTTTATAACCTCTCCAGGACATAACATGGTTCTATATGATTAGAAAAGAGCAATCACTGTAAATTGTATTCATAATGCAGCATCTGCTATTAAAGTCTCCCAATTTTCTATTTCTAAAAAAAAGAGATGGTACAGAATATCTCATAATTCTGCAATTTGCTATCATTAGAGTGTAATTTCAGCAGCATATATGCACACATGCTAAACAGTGGGAAACAAGGGCATACTTCCAGAAAATAAATAATTCCATCTTGCATTTATGTACATATACCCTGCCTCTAAGAAATTGAAAGTGGTCAAAAGAAATAAATTTTTAAAGCCAGAGACAACAACCTGTAAATTATAGTTACTGCTTCTTTTAGAGAGGTGAAGTACACAATGTACAGGATAAGAAAGCAGCTCCCTCTGTGATTATTTGTAGAGTGAGGAGACATTCTGAAAGTATCTTCACTATTGATATATGGAGGTCTTTCTTATTCATTATAAGATGAGAAAAAAATTGTATTTGACCAAAGCTTCCCACACCATGTTTGTTTTATTCATTTGATTTTATTAAATAGTAACCACAATTTATTTATTGCCTTCATTTAATATGGAGGCTGTATAAATTAACCCACTAAAACATTATGACATCATGAAGTGTTATTTGACATCTCACAGATGAGAATGTGGGTATGGAGAGGTTAGGCAGTTTGCCACAGATCACACAGGGAAGAGCTGGAGTTATATGCTGTTCTGTTAACTTTAGAGGTAGCTTTTGAACTTAGAAGGATTCCATCTTCAACAGGTTGGCATCTATCTGATTGGCTGTCTAGAGTCTATTTGTAACAAGACACCAAGAATGTCCCAAGACTAGCAAGGAATCATTTTCTCTCACTGAATTAGGGTGAATCTTGGTATAAGGAGAGACTTTAAAACCTGCAGCAATTCTTACACTGTTCATCAAGCTACAATAAAAATAATTCTGTTGGTAACAAAACAGTTACCATCCAGCTTATCCATTGTAAATCATGCAAATAAAGCCTCGACTTAATGCCATTTTGAGGATTGAGAGAAAAGTCTTTTTTCCTTCTCAAATGATAAAGAAATTGAGAGAAGTTAGCATTAAGATATCTGTCTTTCCTTTTAAATTAATTGCCAACTTGTTCACTGCTGCTCTTATAACTGGTTGCTCTTTCAGTAGAGCTGTTTAAAGGAGAACAATCATACTGGTAATAATGTTTCCACTTGGCAAACTTGACAGGTAGGTCCAAAGACTTTAGTTTACTTGGGGAAGATATTTATTGATGCAGAGAAATCTCTTTTCAATCATGGACCACGATATTGAGGCACAAACTGAATCTACAGTAGATTTGTATAGAGAGAAATCAAAACTAATGGTAGCATTTAATGGAGATCAAGAAAGAACAATAAACTTTTGGAAGAAAAAAAGCATGCTGTTTTCTAGACAATGCTGGCCCATCAAATAATAACAACAGCCAGACTTATGTAAGCCTGTGTTTATTGGGTTTATTTAATTGTCTTTGCAAAACTCATGAGTGTTGTTATTTCCCATTTTACAAATAAGGAAACTGGTGTTAAGAAAGTTTAAGACTAGGAGGGAAGAACTTTGGGCAGTACCAGTGGGCTGGATTCGGAGGCCAGGGTTGCGGAGAGAAGGACCCCACATCCCTACTGATCCCTGTTTTCTGTGTATCACCACATGCCTACTGCACACTCCAGCAACCTTCAATCTGCATCCTCCTTGAAAGCTGCACTTTCGAGGTATTAACAGCTGCTCTTAAGATTTTTGGTGCAGAGGTGGGGGGAATGCAAGATGGCTGCAGAGTAGGTGGAAGCTACGTACAACTCCTCCAAGATTTACAGCTAAATTATAGAGCAATCAACTTGATTGACCAAATGAAGGACAGCTAAACAGGAGTATCATATTCAAGGATTCATAGAAAAGCTATCAGAGACTCATAAGAAGGGCAGAGACACAGGGAGAGCTGGCCCTTGCACCCAGGTATGGCAACTGAGAAGCCAAAGAAATATCTCAGCTGCAAAAGTTCTTCCTGAGGAGCAGGGGACCCCCAATCCATAGCACCAGGACCAGGAAAAGGACCCTGCATAGCACCTGGCAGTGAAAATCAGTGGGGATTCTGTCCATTGGAAAGAAAAGGGAGTCTTTTAGAATCTCAGGTTCTCTCTTAAAGGGCCAACACACAATAGCTTGCTTTTGGACACTTTCCCAGGGCTCTGGTAGAGGGAAGGTGACTCAGGGCATATAGAAGCCACAAAGAGAAAATCTGGGTGGCATAGCAAGGAGAGGGATCTGGAGGGTTGGCTAATGAGGTCTCAATCCTGCCCTTAGCCATTACCTTCCATCCTTTGAAGTTCAAATCTGGCAAAAAGTACTGTTGGCTGCATCCAACAGGGACCTGAGATACACTTTTTTTCTGGAGTAACATAGACAGACTCTCAGACAGTCATTGAACTGTATGGCTTTGGAACAAGGGCCAATATTTTCCCCCTCCTACAGGTTTAGCAGGTACCACCCCCAATGGAACTCTCCCTTGTCTGGGTTTCTGGGAGCAAGGCTGTGGAACTAAGTTGAGGCATGCAGCTTATTCTCTTCCTGCAGGCCTGTGCCACCCTAAACAGAGGGTTGTCTTGATCTGCCTTCAAAAATTCCACAGGCCCCATCCTGGTAAGCTCAGTTCCATGGGAGGAACAGAGTACAGCTCAGAGCTGGGACCTTAGGCACGACCCCCTTGGAGCTTCCTGTCAGGGTCTTTAGGGAAGGTGTGCAGCATGCTCCCCTTCTCAAGACCAGCACCACCCCAGTGAAGGGCTGCCTTGATCAAATTCTCCAGGTCCCACTAGTCTCATCCTGCTGGGCTCAATTCCATGGAGGGAAGGGAGCAGGGAGCATAGCTTGGAGCCAGGACCTTTAGAGTGCACCTCTATCGTGATGTCTGGTGGTGCAGCTACAGAGCTAAGAAGAGGTTCTTTCTCTTTTCCTGCAGGCCAGCACCACCTCCAACAGAGGACTGCCTTGATTTGCTTTTATAAGTCCCACTGGCCCCATCCTGCTGGACTCAGTCTCACAGGGAGAAGGTGGCTCCACTTGAACTGGGACATCTGGAGTGCATCTCCCTCAGAGACTCTGGTCCAGGGCTTGAGCAGGCATGGTTACAGAGCTAAGGAAAAGAGTGCAACTCACCCCTTTCCTACTGCTAAGCTAGTGGTACCCCCAATGGAAGGCTAACTTGATCTGTTTGCCCAAGTACAAGTGGCTTGCTCCTACAGTGGGTACAGCTGGCTACATCCAACCTGAACCTGTGTGTGTGCTCCTCCTTGGGGGAACTACAGCTGGAGAGTCTGGCAGAGACTGAGTGCCATGCTTCTGTAGTAGGGGCCACATTGCATTCTCCCCATTGAGGACCTGACCATGCTGCTCCCAAATAGGGGATCCACTATCCCCATCCTCCCATTCTGGTTGCCATACCCTACCAAACTTAAGCCATATGGAAGGATCATTGGGGCATGGCCAGCTTGGGCCCACTCAATGGCTTTTGTTCATAAGAATTTGAAAGAAGTCCAGACAACCATGGGAGTGGGAATGGAATAGCCAATAGCTGGATGCAGACCTCAGGGAGCCTTGGATTTTTATTAATCTGCCCCAAGCTCAGTGTGTCAGGAAGCAGATCGTGGTATACAGCCTGGCCCCTCCCACACATATTCAGGCCCAGTAGACACAACCACAAACAGTGAATAGTGTGGTAGCTCCTAACAGGTAGCTCAAGGCTGGTTACATACAATGTCTGACATTGACCTGCACTGGAGCCCTGGCCAAAAGGCCCCAAAAGCAATATACCCAGTGCTGAGCTTCAAACCACACAGAGCTTGACCCAAGTAGCTACACAAACACACAGCCAAAGGGAGACTCTGGAAAACACCAGACCAAGCTAGGAACAACTCTGTCTTAGGGGGCAGCCCCTGAACAATGATTCATACATGGCGAATGAGTTCCATCCATATATTAAGCCAGACTGAGGATTAACTCTACCTATAAACAAGCCAATAGCATTCAAGACTGCAAAAGGAGAGAGCATATAATCCACACAAGAATCACTTCAGGAGCACCTAGCTAAAGTGATCTGGAAGACTGCACCACTGAGATCCATAAGGATCCTACATCAGAAAGCCCTCAGTACAAGATAGGGAGTCATGAAAGATCTGCCTAATACACTGAAATAAACCCAAAAAGGCAGACAAAATGGGGAGACAAAGAAATATGCCCCAATTGAAAAAGAACATGAGAAACCCCAAGAAAAAGAATTAAATAAAATGGAAGCAAACAAAATCCCAGATGCAGAGTATAAACAATGGTTTTACTGCTCAAGGACATTAGGGGAAGAATGGATAATCTCAGTGAGAACTTAAACACAGAGATAATAAGCATTAAAAAGGACATAGAAACCATAAGAAAGGATAGTCATAAATAAAAAATATACTATCTGAAAAGAAGAATGCACTAGAAGGAATCAACAGCAGGTTAGATGAAGCAGAACACAGAATCAGTGATATAAAGCACAAGAGAAGAGTAAGCTGCCAAGATAGCATCAAAAAGAAAAGAGAATTAAAAAAATAGGAAGGGACTTCCAGCCAAGATGGAGGCATAGGTAGATGCAATTTGCCTCCTCACATAACCAAAAGAAGGACGACAACAACAACTTTTAAAAAATGAGAATTGCCAGAAGCTTGAACTGTAAAGAAGCCCAACAACCAAGGAGTTAAAGAAACATTGATTCAGACCTGTACAAGGGGCAGAGATGGGCAGTCAGGTTGGAGAGGACATGTGGTAAGGCAGCAGCTGGAAGACTGGGGCAGGCAAGGCAGTAGCAGTTGGACAGGGTAAGGTGACACCTGGCAGACTGGGCAAGGCAGTGATTGGTGGACCTGGCAAGGTGGCATCTGGTGGATCAAGTGATGCAGCGGCTGGCAGAATGGGCAGTCCCACATTTGCGTGAAGATAAACCAGGAGGAACAACTGGGGAGAGAGATAGACTGAGCAACCCAGGGTTCCAGCATGGGGGGAAATAAAGTCTCAAAACCTCTGACTGAAAAAATCTGTGGGGGTTGTGGTGGCAGGATAAACTCCCAGTCTCACAGGAGAGTTGGTTGGAGAGACCTATATAGTTCTAGAACATACACAAGCCCGCCCACCCTGGAGTCAGCACTAGAAGGGCCCAATTTGCTTGTGGGTAGAGGAGAAAGTGACTGAAAGTCAGCTAAGAGCTGAGCAAGTGGCATTGTTCCCACTCAGACCCCTCCCCCACATACAGCACCACAACGCAGATGTGGGTTGCCCCACCTTGGCAAATACCTAAGGCTGGGCCCCTTACTATGTAACAGGTGGACTGAGACAAATATATATATATCCAAAACGAAAGAACAGACCAAAGCTCCAGAAAAAAATACAACTAAGTGATAAAGAGATATCAAATGCAGAGTTCAAAACACTGGTAATCAGGATGCTCACAGAAATGGTTGAGTATGGAAGCAAAATAGATGAAAAAGTAAAGACTATGAAAACTGAAATGAAGGAAAATGTACAGGGAACAAACAGTGAAAGGAAAGAAACCAGAACTCAAATCAACAGTTTGGACCAGAAGGAAGCAATAAACATTAAACCAGAACTGAATGAAGAAACAAGAATTTAAAAAAAGTGAGGAGAGGCTTAGGAACCACCGGGACAACTTTAAATATTCCAACATCCGAATCATAGGTGTGTCAGAAGGAGAAAAGGAAGAGCAAGAAATTGAAAACTTATTTAAAGATGTAAGGAAGGAGAACTTCCCTAATTTGGCAAAGAAAATAGACTTCCAGGAAGTCCAGGATGCTCAGAGAGTCCCAAAGAAACTGGACCCAAGGAGGAACACACCAAGGCACATCATAGTTACATGAGCCAAAAGTAAAAATAAGGAGTGAATCGTAAAAGCAGCAAGAGAAAAGGAGACAGTTACCTACAAAGGAGTTCCCATTAGACTATCAGCTGATTTCTCAAAAGAAACTTTGCAGGCAAGAGGGAGCTGGAAAGAAGTGTTCCAGTTCATGAAAGGCAAGGACCTACATCCAAGATTACTCTATCCAGCAAAGTTATCATTTAAAATGGAAGGGCAAATGAACCACTTCCCAGATAAGGTCAAGTTAAAGGAGTTCATCATCACCAAGCCCTTGATATATGCAATGTTAAAGGGACTTATCTAAGAAAAAGATGATCAAAAATATGAACAGTAAAATGACAACATACTCACAACTATCAACAACAAAACCTAAAAAAAAAACCAAAAAAAAAAAAACAAAGTAAATGAAGCAAACAACTAGAACAGGAATAGAATTACAGAAATGGAGATCACATGGAGGTTTATCAGCAGACAAGGAGTGGGCAGAATGGAGGGAATGGTAGGGAATAAGAAGCATAATTGGTAGGTAAAAAATAGGGGGAAGTTAAGAATATTATGGGAAATGTAGAAGCCAAAGAACTTATATGTATGACCCATGGACATGAACTAAGGTGGGGGAATGGTTGTGGGAGGGGATGTGCAGGGCAGAGGTGAATAAAAGGGAGAGAAAAATGGGACAACTGTAATAGCATAATCAATAATATATATTTAAAAAAACAAAAAAATCTCTATAATCAAAAATAAAATAAGGAAAGTCTAAGGGACCTCTGGGAAAACATCAAGGATAACATCAACAACTACATCATAAGGGTACCATAAGGAAAAGATAATGAAGAAGTGATAGGCAACCTGTTGGAAGAAATGATGACTGAAAACTCCCCTAACCTGGTGAAGGAAAAAGTCACACAATTCAGGAAGCATACAGAGAGTCCCAGCTGCGATGAATCCAAACAGGCCCACAACAAGACACATTATAATTAAAATGCCAAAGGTCAAAAACAGAGAGAGAATCCTAAAAGGACCAAGAAAAAAGCAATTAGCAATCAAGGGACCTCCCATAAGACTATCAGCTGATTTTTCAGCAGAAACACCTCAGGTCAGGATGGATTGTCATGAAAAATATTCAAAGTGATGAAAAACAAGGACCTACAACAAAGACTACTGTATTCAGCAAGAATGTCATTTAAAATTAAGGGTGAAATTAAGAGCATCCCAGACCAAAAAAGAAAAAAAAGCTAAAGGAGTCCATTACCATGAAACCATTATTGCAAGAAATGTTAAAGGACATGCTTTAAGAAGAAAAAAAAAGAAAAAAATAGACAGAGAAGAACAAGGAATAAAGTGGCAATAAATAAGTACCCATCAATAATAACCTTAAGTGTAAACAGATTAAGTGCTCTAACCAAATGTCACAGGGTAGCTAACTAGTTAAGAAAACATATATATACTGTCTATAAGAAACCCACCTCAAAACAAAAGTTATACACAGACTGAAACTGAAGAAATGGAGAAGAAACATTCCATGCAAATGGTAAAAATGTAAAAAAGCTGGGGTAGCAGACAAAATAGGCTTCAAAACAATGGCTGTGAGAAGAGGCAAAGAAGGTCGCTACATAAAACTAAAGGGACCAATTCAACAAGAGGATATAACCATTGTAAACATATATGTCCTCAATATAGGAACACCTAAATATATAAAGAAAATCTTAGTATCCATTAAGGGAGAGATCACCAGCAATACAATCATTGTAGGGGATTTTAACAACCCACTGACATCAATGGATAGATCTTCCAGACAAAATATCAGCAAAGCAACAGTGAACTTAAGCAATGTACTGGATCAGATGGATTTAATCAATAACTTCAGAGCATTTCACCCCAAGACAGCAGAACGTACATCCTTCTCAAGTACACATGGGACAGCCTCAAAGATAAACCACATCTTAGGACACAAAATAAGTCATAACAAATTCAAGAAGATTAAATTCATATCAAGCATCTTATCTGACCTCAATAGTATGGAAATAAAAATAACTACACTTAAAAAACAACAACTGGAAAACATTTAAACACATGGAGGCTAAATGGAGGAAACAATGTTATTAAACAATGATTGGGTTAACATTGAGGTCAAGGAAGAAATCAAAAAGTTATCTGCAAAAAAATGAAAATGAACACAAAACAACTCAAAATCTATGGGATACAGCTAAAGCAGTCCTGAAAGGTTAATTTCCTAGCATTACAGTCCTACCTCAAGAAGCAAGAAAAATCTAAAAAAAAAAATCTAAGCCTATCCCTAAAAGAACTAGAAAAAGAACAACAAACAAAACCCAGGTTAAGTAGAAGGAAAGAAATAATAAAGATCAGAGGGGAAATAAATGATGCAAAGACTAAAAATCAATACAAAAGATCAATGAAACCAAGAGCAGGTTCTTTGAAAAGATAAACAAAGTTGATGAACTAACCAAACTTATCAAGAAAAAAAGAGAGAGGATCCAGATAAATAAAACCAGACATGAAAAGAAGTAACAACTGACACACACAAAAATGCACAGGATTGTAAGAAAATACTATGTTGGACAAGTTGGGTGAAAAGGATAAATCCCTAGAAACATACAATCTTCCAAAACTGAATCAGGAATGATCAGAAAACCTGAATAGACCAATTACAAGTAAAGAAATTGAAGCAATAGTAAAAAAAAAAAAACAGCAAACAAAACTGCTTGACCAGATGGCTTCACAGGTAAATTTTACCAAACATTCAAAGAAGAACTAGGACCAGTCCTTCTCAAACTAGCCCAGAAAATTTAAAAGTCTAGAAGACTCTCAAGTACATTGTACAGGTCCAACATTATCTTAATTCCAAATACAGATAAAGACAATACAAAGAGCATCATATGCCAGTATCCCTGAAGAACATAGATGCTAAAATCCTCAACAATGTATTAGCAACCCAGATCCATCAATACATTAAAAAGATCTATCAACACATTAAAAAGATCATACACCAGGATCAAGTGGGATTTATTCCAGGGATGCAAGGTTGGTACATTATTTGCAACTCAATAAACATGATACATCACATAAACAAAATGAGGGATAAAAATCTCATGACCACATTAATAGATACAGAAAAAGCATTTAATAATATTCATCACCCATTTATGATTTAAAAACTCTCAGCAAAGTGGGAATAGAGATAACATGAGAAATAAAAGCCATGTATGACAAACCCACAGCCAACATCATACTCAATGCACAAAAGCTACAATCATTTCCATTAAGATTGGGAGCAAGAGAGGGATGGCTGCTTCCCAATATTCAACATTGGTACTCAATGTTGAATACTGTTCAACACTGTTATTCAACAGTGTTATTCAACACAGGTATTCAACATTGTACTGGAAGTCTTAGCCATAGTGAACAGACAAGAAGAAGTAGTAGGCACCCAAATTGGAAAGAAGTAAAACCGTCATTATTTGCAGATCACATGATGTTGTATGTAGAAAATTTAAAAGACTTCACAAAAAAATCTACTATATCTAATAAATGATTTAGGCAAAGTGGCAGGATACAAAATAAATATTCAGAAACTGGTGGCATTCTTACATAACAAAAATGAACTATCAGAAAGAGAAATTACAAAAAAATCCCATTTACTATTGCAATAAGAAAAATAAGTACCTAGGAATAAATACAAAGAGGTAAAAAACTTGTACTTGGAAAACTACAGTACATTGAAGGAAGGAATTAAGGAAGATGCAAATAAGTGGAACCATATACCATGTTCATGGATTGGAAGAATTAACATCATTAAAATTTCCATACTGCCCAAAGCAATCTGTAGATTCAATGAAATTTGTATTAAAACACCAATGGAATATTTCAAAGATCTAGAATAAATATTACAAAAATTTTATATTGAACCACAAAAAAAAACAATTATCCATAGTAATCTTGAGATATAAATAAAGGAACAAATTTGAAGGTATCACAATACCAGATATTGAACTTATACTACATGGCCATTGCAATCAAAACCACCTAGTACTGGAATACAAACAGACATAGACAAATGGAACAAAAAAGAAAGCCCAGAAATAAACTCATGACTTTACTTTCAGTTAATACTTTTCAAAGGAGGCAAAAGTATATAATGGAGTAAAGACAGTCTCTTCAGTAAATTGTATTGGGAAAACTATACAGGTACATGCAAAAAAAATGAAACTAGATCACCAACTTATACCATATACAAGACTAACTCAAAATGGATAAAAGACTTAAATGTAAGTCACAAAACCATAAAGATCTTAGAAGAAAACACAGACAGTAAAATCTCAGCCATTTCTCCTAGCAATGTTTTTGCTGATGTATCTCCTTGGCCAAGGGAAACAAAGAAAAAAAAACAAATGGGACTACATCAAACTAAAATGCTTTTGCACAGCAAAATGAAAGATGAACCCACTGAATGGGAGAATGTATATGCCAATGATACACCTAATAAGGGGTTAAATTCCAAACACATATAAAGAAATTATACAACTCAATACCAGAAAGACAAACAACCTACTTAAAAAATGAACAATGGACCTGAATAGACACTTCTCCAAAGAGGATATACAGATGGCCAATAGACATATGAAAAAAATCCTCAAGTCACTAATTATCAGAGAGATATAAATTAAAAACACAAAGAAGCATCACCTCAGACCTGTCAGAATGTCTGTCATCAATAAGGATGGGGAGAAAAAGGAATTCTCTGCACTGTTGGTAGGAATGCCAACGGGTGCAACCATTGTGGGAAACAGTATGAACTTTCCTCAAAAAATTAAACATGGAACTGCCTTTTGACCCAACACCCTTGTGTTCATTGCAGCACTATTTACAGTAGCCAAGATCTGGAAACAGCCCAAGTGTCCATCAGTAGATGAGTGGATAAAAAAAGCTGTGGTGCATTTATACAATAGAATACTACTCAACCAGTTTTTTTTTCAGGAAATCTTATTTTTTGCAACAGCATGGATGGTACTGAAGATTATTATGCTAAGTGAAATAAGCCAGTCAGAGAGAAATAAAAACTATATGATCTTACTTATATATAGAATCTAAGAACAAAATGAACTGATGAAAAAGATATAAACAGAGGCATGGACACATGGAACAGACTGACAGCTTTGAGGGGAAGGATAGGGGACTGGATGAAAGAAGGTGAAGGGATTAGCCAAAAAACATATATACATGACACATAAACATAGACAACAGTATGGAAATAGCCAGAGGGAAAGGGGGTGGGGTAGGTGGAGGTGGGGAAAGTGGGGTTGGAAACAGACTTTGTTTGGGGTGATGGGTGCATGATGCAGGGTGCACATGATGGTTTTTTGAGTTTTACACTTGAAATCTGCATGATTTTGTACACAAATGTCTCCCCAATAAATCCAAACAAAGAATGATTCTCAGTCCATTGTGGAAAAAAGTTTAGGTGCTTTATCAAAATTACCTGCAAGCTATGGGCCTAAGATAGTAATCCAAAGAATTTAATTCCATAGCCCATCTTCTCATTTTGCTACTCTGAATTCAGCACGTGGTATATAAGTGATTAGTCTTAGTAGTCTCTTCTTAAAAAATGACAACTTTTGCCTTCAGATCCAGTAAATTTGTATGTCAGAATTTATTTTGACCTTATGTTGTTTAGAGAATACATGGTTTTAAATTGGGTAGGATAGCAAGGTTCTCAAGTCTGAGCATCTGACAACTATTTTGAAACTATTTGAGTATAACAAAAACCAAGTTTATTAAATGCATGAAAAATATGGTTATGAAGCAAATGTCAACATTCTAAGTACCTTCTGATATCACCATGTTCCCTTACATTTGTAGAATATTTTTATTTGATACACTGTAACATTGATCTAATGGATAGACTATAAAATTTGGAGCTACAAATTCTTAGGCTTGTATTCTACTCTGAGGCCAGAAACATTTTTCAACACTATCAGCCTCAGGTGCTTTATTCATAAAATGGGATATTCAACAACAACATTGTTGCTTTTGATATATAATGCCTTCTTACATCAAAATTTTGTTCAAGTTTTCAGTGAGAAGACATGTTGTAAGCACACTAAAATTCTATCCAAAACTTGGATGGTATTATCTGACAATTCCAGAGACTGCTTCCTGCCATCTCCACTCAGATGTCTCAAACACATTTTATACTTAATAAGACCAAGACAGAACTGCTCCATTCACCATGTTCCCTAGCACAGGAATAGGTACAACTATATACTCTACAATTGCTTTAGAACCCTGGTGGGTTTTTTTAAAATTTTTTAAGATATATTTATTTATTTTCAGAGAGATAGGAAGGGAGAGAGGGAGAGAAATATCAATGTGTGGTTGCCTCTCATGCGCCCCCAACTGGGGACCTGGCCTGCAACCCAGGCATGTGCCCTGACTGGGAATCAAACCAGTGACCCTTTGGTCTGCAGGCCAGCACTCAATCCACTGAGCCACACAAGCCGCAGCAGAACCCTGGTTTTTATATTTGTGCAACCCGCAATTCACTTGCCACATCCTGTCCATCACAAAGTCTGTTGAATGTGTCCTGTTAACTCTGAAAGTCATCCCTTTCTCACCACAACCACTTCCCCCATCATTTCTCACCAGACACTTGCTGTAACTCCAAAGAGAGCCCTCATGTTTTTGCTTGCCTGCCTCCTTTCTGTTCTGCACTTTGCCACCAAAGTAAAATTTTAAAATTATAAAAGTGACCATGTTGTCTTCCTATCTAAAACCCTATAACAATTTCTCACTGACGTAAGGATAACTTTCAAAGCCACGACTCTGCCTGATCACCATCCCCACCTCCCAGTTCTTCCTCACCTCAGGCTACCCCCACCTAGAGGTCTAGAAGTCAGCATTTGGAATTGCTACAGAACTGCCACATACCACCTCTTCCTCACCCCTTAGCCACGTCATGCTGCTCTCTTTTCCTGGAATACTTGTAACTCTTCCTTACTTGGATAATTCCTAGTGATCTTCAAAACCTACTACTTGACAGTATTCCTTTTTTTAAAGATTTTATTTATTTATTTTTATTTTTTATTGTTCAGTTACAGTTGTCCCACCTTTTTCCCCATTGCTCAGCCCTACCCTGTCCCCCCACTCCCACAGTCAATCCCCCCACAAATAACTCGGTACATTTACAAGATGCAAAACTATGCAGCAGAAAGAAGAAGGAACTCCTACCCTTCACGACAGCGTGGATGCAACCTCACATTATTTCTTTAGCAAGATTGTTCTCAGTCCCTTAAACCAAATTAGATCCTTCTGCTAGTGAAAATCTAACACTTTTTACTTTTCTCCTGAAAATATTCATGACACATAAGTTTTTTTTAATAGACTTGTCTGTCTTGTTTGTATTTGTACCTTATAACCTAGAGCAGGTCATACATAAATTCGTAAATGTTCATAAATGGACTTTCTGATGTAACAGATAAATGAACAAATAAAATACTAATATTCATCATTTGGTGGCTAAGATAGGAATTAACATATTTTATCTTGAGATGCACTGGGAGAACTAAGCATTGACTGTGGGCATTATTGCAACTTGTCAAGTAGACTAGTGTTTCCTGTAAAGTTTGAGAGCAGGGAGAGTACCTTGTTTCCTTCCTTTATCCTGAGACCCAAAACAGAGCTCCTATAATCATATGATCACTTGTTACCTCCTTTAGAAAACATACCTGGGACACAAATAGTTATACCAGGTATGTTTCCAACTTTTAGGATACTTGAGGATTCTTTTGTAAAAATTATACAAAAGGGTGACAAAAACTTTCTTTGGATTGCCTTCAGCAATGAAAAATACTTTAATCGTTAAGCAATCCAAATTCAAGAGCTACATATGTTGAGGATAATTGCAGGGACAAAATACTGTTTTTGAAGTTGAGCAGAAAGAAAAACAACAAAGCAACTTCTTGGATGAGTCTTAAACTCTTCAAGAACCATTCTTAAAGAATTTCAAAACCATTTAAATGGAACAGGAAAACTTCAAATGGCAATATTCATTTGATCACCAAGAGACAAGTACATTTATATAAAAATCAATCCCTGGACCAAGGACATTATTGCTAAGCACCAAAACACAGCTGCTGTATTGTAGAAGCTACTATTTTGTGTCTGAGTAAGAAAAGTGGTACCTGGGCCTCACCTCTAATTCCACAGCTGTTCTCTTGGTTGACAGATTTATTTATGTGCTGTTTTTATTTAACAACTGCATAGTGATCAGAAATTATCTGCTAGAAAAGGGATATATAATGATGCCTAAAAACATATTACCTTGTGGGATGGGTGTCCGGGCAAGATCCAAGATTATAACCACAGACAGCAGAAGTCATGGTGCACAAGAGCATGGTCAAAGTCTAGTGAAAGAAGAACTCAGCTTGGCTGCAAAATTCTCACTTCTATTATATACAAAGCACTCTTCCTCATTATGATATATTTATGTTTGCACTAAAAAATCTAGTGCATGTTTCTTTGTATTTTAATAATGCTTCACAGGCTATGTTTGCTGTGGATGTTATTATTTTTTGCATAATTAAGTAATGAAGCAATTAGCACAGCAGGCGCATGTCAACTAGATAGTGGTTAAAATTTGTGATTAACTAGAATTTTTTGCTGTGTTTGCCAATATTTTCCTTCTTACCAAATGAAGCCTTTTTT
>CM052549.1:60726762-60804354 GCA_028533065.1 Trachops cirrhosus
ATTTATTGATTTATTTTTAGAGAGAGGAAGGGAAGGAGAAGGAGAGAGAGAGAAACATCAATGTGTGGTTGCCTCTCATGTGGTCCCCACTGGGGACCTGGCCTGCAACCCAGGCATGTGCCCTGACTGGGAATCGAACCTGCGATGCTTTGGTTCGCAGCCCGCGCTCAATCCACTGAGCTACGCCAGCCAGGGCCTACCCTGGCCACTTTTGATAAAAGCATTAACCTAAGGCCACAACTTCTCTAGCAGCTACAGTACCTATTTTGTTTGTGGATAAGTAGGTTAACTTGAGTTAATCACTGTGTAGGAGAAAAAGGAATCCATCTGTGCTACGTTTTTACTAAATCAGATTTGGGATGATTGAAGTGCTTGAAGTGTTTTAATCCCTATCAGTAGTCCTGAGTTATGATAACTATCACAAAGTTCTAGGATTCAGAGTGAAGAGATTAGCTCTTGGGTAGCTTCTGCTGAGAGTTTGAAAAGAAAAGAAAAAAAGACCCAATGGAATACCTGCATCAAAGCAAAAATAAAGTATAAAGAAGCAGACACTGAAGGATAACCATTCTTCCAAAACACGAACAACTGGTATAGGAAACTGTAAAGACAAACCAAAAAAAAATACATTAAAATTGAGATGTTAGGTTATATTGGCTTATGTGGTAGAGGAGAAATAAAGTGACTACAGTAAAGTCAAGGTCAGGACAAAAAGTTTGACAGGTAAATTTAGGATGAAAGTGTTCCCTCAGCATTTCTTTGACCTGTCTGGAGAAGAACTTCTTTTCTACATGCTCACGAGCTCTTTTTATCATTTCCATTTTACTGTTTGGGTCAGAAACAAACTATGAAGTGTTATAAAACATCTCCAATGTGATTAAGATTCTATCTGGGCTTCCAGAGAGTAGGCTCTGTAAGAACAAAAGGCCAACTGGGGGACAGATGTGTTTATATTTGGTAGCATAAATTTAAGACAACCACGACATGCACCTCTATGTGGTCAGTTCCACCATAGATGCAGTAGAAAACTAATAATTTGCAAAAGGGGGACACTTCCCTGACACTCAGAGAGAGATTTTGATTCTCCATCTAATTAAAGACAAGATATTCACTTTACCAATTTTCAAGTTTATTCTCATGGGGGTTAAATTTCATCTAGATCCTAAAAGAATCCTTTGGACCGAATATATTACTCCTAAAAAGAGGGGCAAATATGATGTGTGTATAGTTGTCAGTGTGATGACAAATAATTTACTCCCTAAGATTTTGAGAATAATAAGTCCCATTTATAAATAGTGTGTACACACTGAGGAGGTTACATACCTCCCTCTACTTCAAAATGGAAAGTTCTCCCTGGAAATCGAAACAGTACTTACACCCAGCAGGTGCTTCATACCTGCCTTGGGCTTGTATAGAAATGAAAGAGACCATTAAAAGCGTTAAAGATGTGCAGATTATTTAAAGCCATACCCACCATTGGGAGAGAGGGCTTGCTGGGGGAGTGTGTGTAGAGAGAGAGAGGATGGCTTATACAAAGGAAGTGAAAACAAAATTATACAGCTTGTCACTTTGCCTGATTCCTCTTTAGTGATATTCTGAGAGTGTTTTTAAGCTCATTTTCCCAGACTGAATTTTACAGAATAGTCTCCCTTTGATGCCTCACATACCTGAGAGTATTCCAAATGCTTAGCATGCACAAACACCTTGGTATTACTGAATAAAGCCTGGAAAAAAAAAGAGATACCACAGGAGTTTTCATGGTATTGATCTTGGGAAAAGATCTCCTTGGCAGTAGAAGATAGAAAATTTTATCAGGTTTTCTTTTTTTACTTTACTTACAGAGGAAATAAAAGTGATAAAGAATAACTCTGGAAGACAACAGAATCAAGAGTTCTTCTTTTACTGTGGGATCTTAAGGAACTACTCCTTTCCACATAGTACATTTTTAAGTACCAGACAACAAAGCTTAAGAAAGAAAGAGTTGGCTTTTTATAGAGGATAAAATGATTCCTTCCAGAAGATATAAGGGGCACACCTATGGTATCTGTCCTTTCACTTTAAAATGGGGACTCGCAGCTCTGGCAGAGAGCACTGCAACTCCACCCCCTTGGAACAAAGCTGTATTTATCCAATCTTCTCATTGCCATTGGGCATTAATAACACAAGAGCATAGTGACTTTTTTTTAATAGAGTCATGTCAATAGTTGTTTATTGGGCTGAATTATTAGACACAAAGTCCATGCAAACTCAAGTAATAGGAACTAACAGCTTTAGTAGCAGATAAAGAGTAATGAATGTTTCTAATTTAACTCGTCCATCCTTAAAACTGACAAGTTTGTCTGCCTTGTATGGCTACGTGCTTGGCCTGAGAAGGGAATTATTCTCTGCCAGCTAACAAGTGCAGCCTCTGGAAAATGACTCTTCACATAAAGAGGTTGGTTTTACTACCTCCTGGGCTGGAGTTTGGGTCCAAGCCTTAGCAACACTAATATACTATTATGTGTGTGTGTGTGTCTTTTTTTTAGCTAATAATCTCAATACTGAGAAATAGAAAGGTCAACCTTCCACATAACTCTTATAGCTGCACATATGCATCATACCACTTCCTACACATTCATATTTTAGACTTATGGATACTTTAAATGTAGCTTTTTTAATAACACTGAATGCTTTCAAAGATTGATTATTCAGCAATATTTCTTTCTTCCCTCTGTGGTTTTAGCCTACCCTGCAGAATGTGTTGCCGAAAAATCTTATAATATATTGAGCCTTCACTGAAATTTATTGTCCTTTTTAGATGACATATATAAATACCCTAAATGAAATGGTGGCACCACCATCAAAGTACTAATATATGTCATCATTCCTCTCCAGAAATTTCATATTTTACATGTGTTTGATGTTAATGCGAATGTTATATTTGGACTTAATAAATATATGGTAAGAAGAAAAGTAAATGCCGATAAGCTTCTTGAACCATGTCATTAAATGGTTGTGTTGTATAAAAATACATCATAAACATAAGAGGCATTGTAAATCTTATCAACAATATATAGTTCCATATTCTTAAATGATGTATACTTATATAAATGCATATTTCCATGGAGAACAGGCTAAAGTTATAAGGCAAATTCTTCAGAAATGTCTTGCAGGAGGAAAAGTTTTATATTAGTTGATTTGGAGATGCAGTTATTACTAATAGCTCATGGTGCAAACTTTTTGTTTGGCTTCTTGCTCTGAAAGACATTGTCCAGACATTGGAAAGATCACCTGAGGAGCAGGTTGATGATATGACATTCATTTTTTGCTACATGGGATACCTACTCCTAGGAGGACTATTGAGTGAAGACAAGGAAAAGAGAGCACTGAGGAATGACATTTCTACAACCAATGTAAGGAAATCATCCAGAGAATTAAAATGGAATCTGACTGAAGTCCTCAGGGTTTCCTTTAGGCCAGCTGCTTAGTTAACCCAGCAGATCCAATTACCTAGGCTCCGTGTAGATCTGGCATTAGCTCATTCAGGGATGTCAGTTGGCAACCGCCAGTTAATCCCGTAATGTTGAACCCAAGGAGAACACAAGGGGAAAATGAAATGAGATTGTCTTTCTGGAATGGTTGCTCCAAAAGGCCCCGTGCCCTCCAGATTCCCTGGAGACAGACAGGCAAGCTTTCCAGCCCAGCTATCCTTCCATTGGCATGCTTTCAGGGACGAAAATAATCTGTGACCTTGTGTAAATCACATTTATAATAGACATTTTCTCCAAGTAGCTGCCTCTCTTTTCCTCTGGGCACCTGACTCCCACTGACTTTAATTGGACTTCTGCATGGTCACCCCAGGAGAAATGTCCCCAAATGCAATGGGCTGATGGATAAAACTTCAAAGTGTCACTGCTCAATATCCATGCAATGACATGAAATGAAATGACACAATTAATGTCATTATTACATCACTGAACTAGATATTCCTTTTAATGTAAGAATCTTATTAAAACTTTTCTGAGAATTTTTCTTTTTTTAGCACATTTCATACTTAAAAATCCAATTAGCATAAAAAATTTCCTGGAAAGAATAACCAGTGTTCTGTGTTATGAAGCATAAAGATAAAAGATAATGAAAAGAAAAAGAAAGAAAAGCACAGCACTCTCATATGCACTTGCTAACACACGGCCTGAAAAACCAGCCATTGTTATTCCCTACCAGATGAGAACTCTTAGAACTTCCTTGTCTTTATGGTTGCTGGGATTTGACACCTAATTTAAGTTTATATAAGAAAAATATTATTGATTCAGAATCTAATTAAACTATTTCTTGAGGTTTGCTGTTGAAAGTCTCCTTCTACAGTGCTTAATTTTCACCCTGGCAGGTGTAGCTCAGTAGGCTGAGCATCGTCCTGCAAACTGAAAGGTCCCCTGCAAAAAGAAAAGTTGCTGGTTGGATTCCAGGTCAGGCACGTGCCTGGGTTATGGGGTCAGGCCTGCACAGGGTGCATGGAAGAGGCAACCCATCAATGATTCTCTCCCTCTCTTTCTTCTTCCCTTTCTTTCTCTCTAAAAATAAATAAATATAATCTTTTTTAAAATAAGTAAAGTGCGTTATTTTCTCTATATTCATATGATAGCTGACTATCACCATTTTTTTTTTGTATCCTTTCCTATTATATCACAAATACATCCCAGGATAAAAGAGACTGATTCTGCTCTCAAGAAGAAATCTGTATCCAATCTGTCCTTCTGTATAATAAAAACATAAATTTTACTTTATAAAAAATGTTTGATATACTATATAATTTATATATAATATTTTGTATAAAAAAATTTATATTTTATAAAACATCTTTTTATATAAATGTTTTAAGTATATGAAATATATGACATGGCCTTCATTTAATAATTTAAAGAGAAAGATATTTCAGTGAAGTTCAACAGATTGATTTTCTCTTCTGTTATACATTCCACCTCTTTAAGGCAGGAATCATATTTTATTATAATAGTGAACATTCATAAATTACCTCAGAATTTACAAGACATTTTCACATACATTATGTATTTAAATCTATCTCTCTATAAAGTAGTCATTGTAGATTATACAAGTGTATTTCAAAAAAGGTTGATTTGCCAAGATTACACATCTGGGAAACAAAATAACTAGCAATTTAACCATGTTTTGTGATACCAAAATCACATGCTTTTTCCCACAATATGTACCAGAATTTTTATAACAAAACTTTCACCTCCACAACAATAACTTCTATTGTATGGTGCTCTTCAGAGTTCACAGCATATCATTGCATATGTCACAAAATAGTTCCAGGTGCAAATAAACCAAGTTTATCACATAGTAGGTGTGGGAAAAAATGTTTGCTACTTAAATGAATGACAAATTCAGAGCAGCATATATTGGAATCTTTTACCAAATAAGACAGTACCTTCTAAAGCCATTATGTTATTACACATATAAATATTTTTTCTCCTTAAGAACTAAGAATATTAGCTATGGGAAATTCATTTTTAATCTTGTGAGTGGTGTTATCATAATAAGAATAAAATGTAAAAGTGGGCTCCATGTAATAGGCTGCAATTTCTGAATGTCAACAGAGAATAAAAAATATTTTAATTTATAAAGTTTACTTTACCATATGGCATATTTTTCCATACATTTCTCAAAACTATTAAATTAAAAATATACAACACTTGATTGTAAAAGCAATCTTTGTTGCCACAGGTATGTGCAATTTGATCAAAATAATAGATATTTATATCTTAAACTATATAGTGTTTCATTTTAAATGTCTATGAGGGGTTTTAGGAAAATAAATGGCTCACACTATTTCAGAATTCAGGGAAATAATTTCATCATATTAGAAGCCAAAGTCCTTTTAAAGACCAATTGTGCTTAGAAAACTTATAAAGAAGGATCACAATAACTTTTTTATAAAAACTGATATTAAATGTGCTTCCTATTTTATATTATATAAACAGAGCACACTACAAAATAATTAGTTATGCAAAGATGCCTCATAGAAAAATTTTAAATTCTTTAACTGTGAGTGAAACAAAAAATAATTACTACTTACTCTCAAAAATAGAATGTTTACATGACATATTCACTTTAAATGATATGAATGCAAGGAATATTTAAAGTAAAATAATTATTTTATCATATAATATTAAGTTTACATGTTATTTTTATTTGTTATTTTCAAGGTATATTATTAGGAAAAGCATAATTAATCTAGGCTTATTTCCTCATACTATCTTACTAAAAGCCATCTCAAAATGAACTTTGAAGAAAGTATATATGTTTTTTAAGTGAGATATATTCAAAGATTAACTAAGTTATATCCTAGTTCAAGGAACTGAGTGAAAAATTTGTGAGCACACAACCTACCCTGTTTGAGAATCCAGGGTAATAGTTGCAGATTAGGACAGGAGTTTCAGAATAGAATACACTGAGAAGAGAGCACGAGAGCGCTGGCTAACCATTGTACAGTATAGTGGAGAGCTGTCCACTTCATGGACATCCCTGTTTTCAGCCCTACTGGAAAATGCGTTAGTCAGATACTAGAACTTAGTTCCACTTCTGAGGTCCAGAGATTTCAGTGAGGTTCTATCAATACATAAAATCTGACGATTCTAGAAAGGTTGATACTATAAATGATAGACCTATTAACTTCACCAAGGAAACTGTTAAGACAAATGATTTAAAAATCACTTTCCAAACCTCTAGAAAAGAACAAAAGACCAGTAAATGGTCATATTTAATTTCTATGATATTTAATGTTAGTTTAAAATATATCAAAACAAACAAGTCATTAGTAAAGGTTTTATTTCTGCTCAAGACAAAAGCATCCAGTTTTATCTCAACTAAATTAAATGTTTCTTATGGATGGAAAATGCTTGTCTTTCCACAGTGATAGGGATGTGCAATACCTACAAAATTTTAAGTAAAAATTTACTTGACTTAATGATTTTAAGTTCTATTTGCCAGAAAATGCTCATTACTGTCAGAAGCCAGGTCCTATCTTTGGAAGTTAATTAAGAACACTTTTACAGAAGATCAAGACCTTCTACAGAAATTATTTATGTGTCTAATATTTATCCCTTCTCCTAATATATTCTAGACTGAAAATAACTTTCGTTGATAATTCTTCTAAACCATCATAATGCTGTTTGTTGGCTGGGATTTGGTCCTGTTTAAATATATAGGCTAGAATCAGACTCTATTTTGGTCACATTGGTATTGACCATTGTTAACATTATCTGGAGTATGAGAGACAATGAATAGTTATCCTCTTTTCTGGATTTCTAGTTTGTTTATCTCCTATGAAGTTGTTCTGCCTCTTTAAACTTTGTACATGTACTATATCTGCCTTCAATCTCTTTCTGTGCCTCCTGCAATGTTCTGAATTAAGGAGTAAATTTGTTATATGTTATTAAGTGACTCGAGAAATTGGTTTGGTACACGTTCAGAAGTAGTTCCAGCCCTCATAACTGACCGAAAAGATTGAACAGAACTATAGCCCTGGGACCTGTTGCTATAAAAGTCTTCTGATCAGGAGGCCACATAATAAATGACATGCTAAAATAGGGGTTTGTGTCCACTAGCCAGATATCTTAACATTTATTTGTGTAGTGGCCACTTAGCGAGTTTCATTTTTCCTCTCCTTTAGGAAGATTCGGAAGCCCTCACCTTAGGTGGGGTGAGAAAACAGATGCCTTCGTAGAAGCACCCGCCACCAGGCTGTGTAGCTTTGTTATGTTTTGTTACCTATTTTTATCTCAACTAAGAAATCATTTCACTTTGAAGGGATGAAAATATGGCACTAACAAATTTAACAGAAATGCTGGAGTTATTTTGCAATCCAAACATCTCCCTTGACAATTTGACCCAAGATTTTCTTCTGCAACCATGTGTGACACATTTGACACAGCCCAGTAACTTACTCTCTTTCTAAATGAGCCTTGAAAAGTATTCACCACCACAAGAGCCACACTATGGGCTTTTGGTGCCCTTGATCTCCATGGCCTGACTCCCGCCTCGTCCTTCTTTTTCAACAATAGCACCTTCTCTTCCCCGACAGCTCTGACTTGTTTCACTCTGGGATGTAATGATGACTAAAGACACCTTTTTAAAAAATAGTTTCTCTATTGGTGATTTTGTTGATTTTTGGCAATTAAAATTAAATATCTGTCCTTCATGTTTTTTGTTTATTGTGATTTGTCTCAACTCTCATATTCACATTTGTTTTATATGAAATCAGATCTCTCATCAGCCTTCTTTCTGATTCCTGCCCCTACCAACTTGCAGTGAAAGACCTTGCCCACTCCAAGATTACACAAATAGATACATGATTTCCATTTTGTTCAGAAGGGGTGGCCCACAGAGCTCAGTTTGTCAATGAAGAAGCTATTTAAAACAAATTTCAAGGGAATTTACAGATATCCTACTGGTGGAGAAAAGAATTAAAGAATTTTGTTTTCATCTCAGCAAAGCGATTCAATACTGAACTAGAGTAAATCATATTTCCACAGACAGACAAAATAAGAAAAGTTCACTTTCTGTTAACAAAAATACAATCTTCACTCTAGTTTCTTAACCTTCCCTCTTGATTTTATTTTCTCAAGAGTATTTGATCTTATGGAAGGACAATTCAAAGAGCCATTTTTTTTCATTAAAGTTCCAGGTCTGTTTCTCTGATACACAAAATTTTAAGAAAAGACCTAAATGATAAAGTGTTCGCTGAAAGGGATGTTGAGAGGATTTATTTCATCTGAAGTATCATGAAGTAATAATCTCTATATTACTAGATCTTGAACTTGATTTCTAATATGACTTCAGTTTTTTCTGGTTTTAGCCTTACCCTTGCTGTATACAGTGACTCTCCCCATAGATTGAATATAACTGCATTCAAAGTTTGTGATTACAATTTACCTTAAGTTAAAACATCATCTCAACCTTCAGGGCACAGTGTTTGCTTTCACTGTAGCAGCCCCAGGCTGCCCAACTGCTCTGACTGCCCGGGGAGCCAGCTCTCTGCTACTGGCTAGCGGGTTGAGGACAGTCCCTTCAAAGAACTAAATCACAACTGCCATGGCTTCTAGGAAGGGGGAGGATATATCATCACGGACAATCCTTGTCTGTACTACCGTTACACAGCAACGTGTGGATCACAGCCATCACATTTATTTTATAGCCGACAAAAGTGTTTGTCTTCTGTGCATCCAGCCCTCTCACCTTCCCCTGCCTTTTACAAACACAGTTATGCTTTGTTAGGAAAGTCATTAATTAGGGTATTACCATATTGAAACTAAAGCCCTTTCTTGTTTCTAGTCAAGTTAATAAAGTCAGAATTGATTGACAAATCTGGATGTGGGAAAAAAGATAATTATTTTTATTTACATAAGTGGTTTACTATTCATGTCTAATGCTATTCAGTACTTTTAATGTACTTTACATATTCATTTTGTTGTACATTTTCATTAGTTTTAACACTTAATTGTGTGTGCATAGTATATAGTATTCATGGTTTTATGCTCATTTAAAATGGAAATATACTCACAACTTTTAATAAAGTTAGTGGCAACATAGAACAGAACATATAGACTTTATTCCCATGTATATGACATATGGGTAGACTTAGATATGCACATAGATATGGATATGGTTCTTTTATGTGTGTGTGTACATACATTATATATAATACATATATCATAACAAGAGTCTTGCCTTACTTATATGGTCATGTCCAAGTTTGTTTCATATTCAATTGTAATATTAACAATGGCAATTAGTTGCTTTTTTATTGAATGAATAAGTGGTGGAATATTCTCTGAAATACTTGTTTTGTTCTTTGGTATTTTCCCCATGAAGAGAGGCATAAGAGTTTAATAACACATAGCAGAGCCCCAATAAATATTTGGAATTAAAAGAAGGAATAAATAAAAGTAACAATAATCACAGATTGGATAAATGAGTTTGTCTAGTACAGATCAGAAAAAGAAGGCAGAAGTGTAATTTAAACGATAAAGAGAAATGGGGGCCTAACTATAGGGTTCCATGGAAATAGAAATGAAAACTAAATACAGAGTAGCAAGTAGGGAAAAAAAGAGAATAAAGTGAAGGAATGGATGTTAATAGAATACATCAAAGTATAGAAGTGTGTGAGCAGATAGACAAGAACATAAAAGGCTAAAGCACAGTCATTGCAAGGAGAGAAAGAAGCAGGACCTGAGGGGAGCTGATGAGGCACAGCAACACAGTGGGCACAAGCAGAGGGGAACTGGGACGTGTGGGAGTGAAACGCAGCATCAACGCAGTAGGAAAGGAACTGGGCCACTGTTATCTCTGTGCTTCTGGCATACATTAATAACTTTTTATTAATTTTGAATTTGAAATTTGATATTTTCCTTAAGTCTTTTAAATAACAAAACTCATATAGATTAGAAGTTCTAAAAACCCTGAAGAATTAAACTTTCATGAACTCTGTATGTATAGTTTATTACAGTGACTCCAAAACATAAGTCTGTGAATTCCAGCTGGAATAGCACTTCTTATAACTCACTACTGTGTTTTTTATAACTTAACATATATCCATTAGTAATACTAAAAAGTCACTGTAAATTATATTTTACTTTTTTAGAAATTATTAGATGATATTAATGTAATTAAAAATTAATAAGCCATCTAATCACAGTAATTATGTCTTAGCAAAATGGAATACACTTATTGTTAAAACAAGTCCAATGTCAATAGATTCATAGACTGGAAGAAAAGAACTTAAAGATATACTAATCCTAACCTTTCATGTAAATATTGAGGGATTTGAGTCTCAGAGAATTGCTTAATATCTCAAGTGTTGAGGACCTCTCTCAAGCACCTATAACTAATTAGTGGCAGAATTAGGACTAGAATTCAAAACAAGACTTCCTTTCTCAGTTATAATTAAGATATGTAGTGTAGTGATTTCTTAATATAGGTATGTTATATTATCTAAGAATTTCATCACTATTTGCACATTAGAACCAATAGGATTTTAAATCCTATGATATTTCTTATAATATGGAGGTAGTAAAAAAGTGAAATTCATTACAAAGAAGAAAAATTTCATCTAAGATAAGACAATGAATGCTTATTTTATGTAAATAGTTGAAAAGAGAGATACAGAGGGATAGAGAGAAGAAGGAGAAGAAGAAGAAGAGAAGAAGAAGAAGAGGAAAAGAAGAAGAAGGAGAAGAAGAAGAGGAAGAAGGAGGAGGGGGAGGAGAAGAAGAGGAAGGGGAGGAGAAGGAGGAAGAGGAAGAAGACAAAAAAGATGAAGAGAGAGAGAGAGAGAGAACTAACTTCTCTCCAAAGACAAAGATATTTCATTGAGAAATAAAAGAAATGAATCAACACTGTGCTTAGATTTAATTTTAAGTTTCATGTTTACGAGTTTATAAAAATTAAATAAAGACAAAGGGATCACCAGAACCTCACCTTTGACTAAGCTTTCATATATTGATTGCAAATTTTAAAGAGCAACAAAAATTAGAATTTTGGGGCTCATAAACACTTTATAAAATTTCTTGGTCTATATAAATTACTCACGATTTCTTCTAATTTTGATATTCTAGATGAGTTCACCTACCCATGCAATGCCTTTATGAGAGTAAAGGGAAATCCCAGTACATTTCATAGTAGATATGACTTTTTGTTTACTTTGATATTCACTCAGTTAGACACTCTGATCTAATTATGTTAACATGGATTACCAATGTGAGTAAAAATTCAGAATCAACTGCTGTTTCAGATATTTCATAGAGCTGTGGACTACAAGCCTATAATGAATATGATTCTGTTACTTTGGTGTAGGTTGATAGAGTTTATATAGTGTTTTCACATTTATTATCAACTTTTATAACAACCCTGTACAAGTAGGATAAATCTCAGGTTTGAAAAGGAGGTTATACATAGGTGAAGCAATTTGCCTAAATTTACATAGTGAGTCTATTTTGAAGTTGTCATTAGATTCCAGTTCACCTAAATCCTAGCTTAGATCTTCTTCCATTGAGGAGGAAATAAACCTCAAGAAGGCAATAATTTCTGCTATGTCTCTCCCAAACTGCTGGGTACATTGTAGATATTCAAAAAGCTTGTGTTGACTTAATGACTGATAATCCTACATAATTTTTTTACATTGGTATACAATTTCCTTTTTCTAAATTTTAAATTTGAGTTCATAAGCCATTTTAAAACAATTATTCAAAGCACATTTTTGTCTTAAAATAAGTATCTTCATTTAAGTCTTTACAAAATTAAAACATTTGTTCCTCATAAATACCTTGCACATTTTCTACATTACCAATATGGTAATGACTGCCTATTTTGGGTAAATAATGTTTCAATCCAATGAATCAAAGCTATTGGAAATCTATTTATTTTATAAATATAAAGGAAATTTGTGCCTATCTCCCCCACAAATTCTCCCTTGTAAGAACAAGTAGTTTCATAGATATGTAGGATTTTTTAGAACCCTTCTGTTGCAGAAAGTGCAATCTAGTAAGACTCAGATCACAGTAGAAAAAGAACTTAAACAGGTAAAGAGACAATGTGATTCTGCTCTTGATGGCCTCATGCCTCTTCAATCAGCTGTCCATAATCCTCGATGATTAAAAATTTTTAAAAATGGAACGACAAACCCCTAATTAACTCATAATGTAGAGACTGTGCTAGGGGAGATAACTAATCAGAAACTCAGATTTCCCTGGGTAGTCCAGCAGAATGACCCTTGAGAACTATGAAAACATTTCTGAAAATGATTGTAACTGGACATTTGGGGTAAATGCAGACGGACTACATCTATGTGGTTCCATAAGCTAGCTCTTAAGGTTGGTGTCTAGAAGGCTGACCACTGCAAAACCATTGCCCATTTCAATTATAATTTCAGTTCTTTCTGCTGGAGGGAGGAAACTAAGCTTGGGTTTAGTTTGGAGAGAGGAAGAAACAGAGATACCACACCACAAAAGAAAAACAACTTTTAAGATTTCCAGAACTGTCATAATTTCCTTATCTTGTTATAATTTTTACACAATCTTTTTTCTCTTAGTGATTAGCAAGAAAATATTTGGTATATAGAGAATGTATGTTTGGTGATTACAAGAACAGAAATGGCTAGAGAAACTCACCCTTTCTACAATCCTTTTTCATGAAGAAGACCCCCCACCAAGGGAGAGTGGAATATGTAAAGCTCAATAAGGAAAAATTTAAGCCCAAATCTGAGTGACTTTGCAGGACTTTGATAACAGGCCATTCAGTTATCTAAAGTGGGCTTGAGAGATGCCTTAATTAGTTCATTTGCCCTCTAGCAAGCAGTCTCTCCCCTTTCATCCAAAGTTTGAAGTCAGAAAATCTTAAAACGTGAATCTCGCCTTTACAACTAACCAGCTGAGTGACCCAGAATGAGTTGTCCATTATAGAGGCCAATGAGTTCATCTAAAACAATAATATTATTTACATTACAGATTTACTGTGAGTTTAAAAAGAAATGTTGCTCAGCATGCACTTATTCATAAAGCAAGCAGTAGTTAACATAACCTACTGTGATGCTCTTGTTATGCTAAAGATTGAGGTTATACAAGCACTCAGGGCCTACCTTTACCAGTGTGGTTCAGCTGGTTGAGCATCATCCTGCAAAGTGAAAGATTCAATTCCCAGTCAGGGCACTTGTCTGAGTTGTGAGTTCAGTATCCACTCGAGAGGCAACCAATCATTGTTTCTCTCCCTCTCTTTCTCACTCCCTTCCCCTCTCTCTAAAATTAAATAAGTAAAATCAGAAGCGCTGCTGAGAGGTCAATAGACAAACACAGTACACAGTGGGAAGGGTGAAATACGGAGTGCAGCAAACAGTTGCAAGTATGAGAAACAGAGTTTATTCTTGTATTATTATTCATTGCTTATTGTATTATTTTTATACAAATAACTGTAAACCTACTCTTGCCCCACCCTGTATAAATGGAACACTATGGGAATATGGAAGAGGGAGTCACTAAACTTGCTTAGGGAAAGTTAACAAGCGTAGCTTTAACAGCTGTGTTTTTGTACCTGTTCTCTCTACCCTACTTTAAATTGCAGCTTAAATGTGTTTAGACCATGTCCAACTCTAGGTTATTTTTACAGTGCTTCTTATAGTTAGTGCTCAACAGTTTATAATTAGCAATTATTTTAATACCCATTTCCGGAAAGTTGTATTGTTGTGTTGTGGGAAAGTCAGGAAGAGTTGAATCTCTCCTGTGGTTCTTTAGCCAGATTCAATAGCAAGTTGTGCTTAATTGTTTCTTCAAATTCTAGTATGATTCCAAGAATGCAGGGTATTTGATATTTTTAATGAGGAAAAAATTTTTATAGAATGCAAAATATCATAATCATATTTAACAGGTATTTGAGTAAAAATCGAGTACTTTTACCATAAAACATTCTATTCATGAATGTAAGGAGTAATCAATACATATAGTTTGCTGATTGGCATATTAAATATCATAATTTATATGAAGAGTGATTTGGAAATATCAATCATAATTTATAACTCATATAATCTTTGACTTAGCAATACTAATTCTAGGAATGTATCCTGCAGATATACAGACCTTTTCTGAAGTAACATTTTTATTAAAATATTTATTGTAATGATTATAGTGGCAAAAGATTTAAAACATAAATGTTCAACACAGTAGGGGACTGGGTTATTGAATTATTAAATAGATTTCAGATATTGTATGTAATGTAATTCAACAGTTACATACAATAAAGTACTATGCAATGGTTAAAGAAGAATGAGATCAAAATATGGACTGATGCAATGTCAAGCAAAACAGCACAGTACACAGTTGTGCATGTGGCACAAAGTCATTAGTGCAGAAACATGTAGATATACAGATATATATATGGACATGGACCACACATATACATCTGTATAACCTTGAATATGAATAACTATCTTGAAAAGGACACACAAGAAATATTCACTTATCCTTATATATATTTTGCTCTTTTTGAACATGATAGTATGTCTGTGTATTAGCTATTCAGAAATACATTAAATGAGTTAACAAAAGAAATACCTAAAACACAGAATTTCTTCCTTACCATATTTATGATAATTATAATGGTAGAAAGTATTTATGTAAATTCACAAGAGTTATATGTGTTAATTCATTTTTATATTTATGTAGAGGAAAGATTACATTTTATCTAGAGGGAGAATATTTTTAAAATTCTTTAAATTACTTTTTCTCCCCAGAAGTCAATAAACTTCAATTACTTTACTCCAAAACAAGCAGCATCAGCTATAAAAAAGGGATGAATCCTATATTTGATAGCATAAATGAGGCATAATGATCAAAGAAAAAAACTTTTGAAAAGAAGGATGTGTGAGCTACTGGATCCTTGGGACACCAGCAGTAATTTACACACTATTACTTATTCAGGGTTGCATTTCTAATTACTCCTTAGCAAAAAAGACATAATTATTATACTGTAGTGATTACTCCTTTCATCCTACAAGGGAAACAATGCTGATATAGGCACAACTTAAAGAAATATAACTCTAGTCTGTTGAAAAGTTGTTTATATACAATATTTTAAGGAGAATGTATCAATAGCAAAAACATTTCTTAAAGGGGTGTTGAGCTTTCCAACAAACTCTTGTGCTCAATTATTGCTAGGAAAATACACATAAACAAAGTCAATTTGATACTGGATTCTAGATCATTCATGACCTACTAGCTTTCTCACAGACATTTGTTAAAATACTTTTAAGCACTCATGGAGGGAACACTACTAAGTACAGTTAAGATGGTAAATTTTGTTTTTGTAAATGTAATATAAAAAGTAATGGAAGTTTGGAAGAAATAAAAAAGGAAGGAAAATTTGACTCTTTGGTGTTAATAGTTATCTACATCTTAGCTACAAAAGGCCTAAAACATAAGCATTATCACTTGCCTGCAGTCATAATAAAGATTATCTATCTATATATCTATGTCTATATATATCTAATTTAATCAGTCTAATTATATACAGCAAGATTAAAGAAGAAAGCTTTGATTGCTCTTTCCTGGTTTTCCACTGGTTTAAAATTATACTTAGGCCCTGGCCGGTATGGCTCAGTTGGTTGGACCATCATCCCATAACTGAAGGGCTGCAGGTTTCAGTCCTGGTCAGGGCACATACCTAAGTAATGGATTTGATCCGCAGTCCAGTGCGTGCAGGAGGCAATCAGTCGATGCTGCTCTCTTGCTTTGATGTTTCTCTCTGTCCTTCCTCTCTCCCTTCTTCTCTCCCTAAAAGCAATGAAAAGAATGTCTTCAGGTGAGGATAAAGAAATTATGTTTAGTTCAGGTTTTTGCAGAACTATTTGTTAAGGGGAGAACTTTTAATATGCTATCAACTCTTACAGATTATCTATAAAACATATTTAGCACTAAATGTTGATCCATACTATCACTTACCTCTTTTCATGTCTGGCCTGGCTTTCCTGGCCATCAGTTGGGGTACACTTGTAAATACAAATTTTATTATTCTAATGCAAACAAAATTCAGCAGGTGAATAAGCAGAAAGCATGTAAGGATATATTCTGGAGGCAAATATGTGTTCATGCTTTTTATATTATGCACATCATTGTCTCTTCACATTACTATGGACTAGACTTGAGTCATAGGTATTTAATGAAATGAACCATAGAAAACTATTTTCTTTCATAATTTGTCACTGTAAAGCAAATGTCTAAATCCAGAATGGTAGAAATGAATCTTTCATGAAATTTTTAAATACACAGAGCATACTGAGATTAAGTATTTAGAATTCATATCCAAGTGTATCTATAGTGTGTTTTAATAAGGTCATGAATAATGAAGTAATTTTATACAATGTGGAAAAGCTGTGAAGTGTAGCATTCTGGTGATATTTATCTATGAGATGTATCCATTTTATGGTTCTCTTTTCATAAATTTCATTTCCACTTGTAGAGTTGGGTCATACGCAGACTAATTAATATGACTTACCCTGTGGCTAAGCATGAACGTTTTTCACTGTTCCTTTATCCTTTCACCTTGTGCAAAATTATCATTCCCCTTACTCCTCATTTCTCTCTCCCATAAACCCTAGGGAGTTCCTGGTGCAGAACAACTAGGAGGTGTACATAGGGGAACAACAATCTGGCAGTTTCATCATAAAATGTGATATGTTAGCTGTTTCCCTTTCCAAGGGACCTCTCCAGCTGAGACAGTACAAGGCCTCTGGGCCACACATGCAAATGCAGCAAATGCACATCCCAAGCAAACCTTTTGCCAGAAAGTCAGAGGGAAATAGCTCTTTAATTGAGCTTACACAGAAGGGGGGAAAACTCGATTTTCTGGGAGTTTGTTGTGTAGGAGAAATAAACAGCTATAGCCATGTGATAAAAGGAGGTATTTTTACTGGACCAGATGTGTATAGAAATGGAATTCACTTCCATTCATTCTTACTGCTAAGTCTGGGAAATTGTTCACTTCTAGTATACAAAGGCCATTTTTAAAAACTAGGTAGACTATTGTCAAAACCAGTAGAGAATAATTTGAACATACGTTATTAAAAACAGATTATTTTGCCCATAACAGATCTGAAAATAGGCCTTGATAAACACATCAAATTGCCTCTGCTACTGTGGCATTTATTGGCTCTCATTTGGGTCTGCAGCTGGCTCCAGGTGGATAGGAAGATTTTATTCTTAATTTATGTTCTTTAGGCATGCGTTTTTAGGCATGCAGCTCATTTTCAATAACAGAGAGATTTATGTAGTTTTAGATTACCTGGGTTTACTTTTGACCAGTAAACACATTCTGATGGATTTTTACTAATTATCATCCACGATTTCAGTTTTGTATGGAACTAAAAGAAGCTAACTGGCCTGGATGTTGCTTAACCTCAGACCAAATCCATATTTCTATTAGAATTTGACCAATATGCCTAATCAACCTCACATGAAGAAAATTGCACATGGGTTCTTGGTGTTACAGGCAAGAGGCTAATTATTTTCAAGAGGAAGAGGTAGCCATAGAGACAGTTATTGGTTCCAAACAACTGAGAAATCGAGTCTGCCGTGTTCCTGCTCTACCCCCAACATCTAGAACATTTCTTGTAGCTTTATTCTTTTGTGGTTTAGAAGAAAAACATTATGCAGAATGATACCCAAAACATGAAAGCAGATGAGTGATTTCATTGTTTTAATCAAACAAATCTACTGGGTGACATGATGCTTAGGCATAAATAATAAGCAATTCATCACATACATGATTGAAATTAGTACAATTTTAAATAACCAAGTCAGTTGTTTTGTATATTATTCTCCCAATGGTTGACCACTTTGGGGGATTTATTTTCAATCTTGTCTGTTTTTCCTAATATTATATAAAACTTAGGTCATTATCTATTTCAGCAGCACCATCATACCCTCCAACATGCAAACCTTTCAAACTAAAGGTCCTGATTCTGTACCTCCAAACAGCCAAGGTCCTAATCCCACAGACTTGCGTTTCCTTTGTGCCAGTATTATAGTCCTCTTACTGTCTTACAATAAACACTATGTTACAAATCATTAAATCACTTTAACTGAAGGTGTGCTCCTGACACACATATTCATTCCACAGTTGTGAAGCACATAAGCATGTGGAGTGGATCTATAGCTGCAGGAATGTTCTAAGTACTGGAAAAATACAAAGATGATCAAAACCAAACCCTTACTTCAAACTTAAATGCCAGTAGGAGGTAAAGCATATACAGGGATCGGAGCCTTCCTGACTTTGTATGAAATAATCCTCAATATATAACTAATGGAGTGAATGATGTCCTAGTCTGTTCAGGCGGCTATAATAAAAACGCAATAAACTTAAGTAACTATAAGCAACAGAAATGTATTGCTAGTGGTTTTAGAGGCTGGGAAGTCCAAGATGGAGGCACTGGCAGATTTGGCATCTGGAGGAGCTCCTTCCTGGTTCATAGATGACCAAAACATCGTGTGCCCAAACATTGTAGAAGGGGTCAGGAGGCTGGTTCTCTGGGGTCTCTTTTATAACATCACTAATGCCATGGGGCTTCTGCCCTTATGACCTAATCACCCCCTCAAGTCCCCATTGCCAAACACCATCACACAGGGTATTAAGTTTTGAATTTGGGGGGGCAATATAAACATTTTAGTCTACAGCTGTAATTTTGTCAGGATTGAGGATTTATAAAACACAAAAACCCTGGGTGCCTAAAATTCAGAAGTAGATGGCATAAAAGAAAAAGAAGTAAATATAACCACCACTGGAGGGAAGGGGAGAAATGAAAGATCATTCAAACTTGAGAGACTTCATAATTTTCTTCTAGCCATGCATGTCTTCATCTGTGTACAAGGTCCGTTTTCCAGTTATAGCTCTAGCCTGGGTGGATCTGAGGTGGATCTTATACACACCATATAAGACAGCTGGGAGAGACTAGCTCCCTCTTTAAAACTCTTTGCTTCCATGGCTCTGAGTCACATCTACTGCTACAGATGACATAACTGGTCTCCTTGATCAGAGTTCGTAATCCAACAAATACAGCAATAACATCAAAAGTACCATCTGCAAAGAAGTATTTGTGTGTAGAATTACATGATACTTAAATTATGTAAATAAAATGGTGGAAAATGACTGGCCAGTGCATGGTTGCATCATGCATTTAAATTGCAATTGTGAGACTTTTCCTTGATTAAGATGTTATAGTGTTGATTGCACACCATAGGGAGAAAATAGTAAGTGAATTTGCAACTGTCTTTATATGTCAATCCAGTGAGTCATTTATATTTAAACAGGGAACTAATTTCCAAAGGCAAAATTAGCAAGAAAGATTACTTTTGAATTTCTTAGCTGCTTTAGTGATTAGTGGGAAACTTATCGCCCCTTCCTCGAGATTCTGTGTAGCATCTGGGTGAGATGCTATTGGGGAGGGGAGGTTCATAATTGATATGTTACAAGGAAAATAACTTGTTATAGATTTTTTCCCCTTACTACAACATATATGTATGGCATATTGGTATCTTTATTTTCAGATTCTATTAATTTTTTTAAAACTTGGTAATTGGTGTTTACGACAAAAGCAAGTTTTGATTCTCATCAGTTCTGAAGTCTAGTCGATAAAAGCAGTGACCATTGTTCATTCAGCCTTATAACTAAAATGCATACATTCTTTCTCTTTAAATTTTGAAAAGAGAAACAATGACTGGTCATGTGAAGAAAGCTTCCTAATCAAGAAAAATGCCTTTTCTTAACGTAAACCAAAAGTAAATTTGAAAAGGAACCTTTAATTAAAAACAGATCATTTCTTTTCCCTATATATCATGACCTCTAATTCTTTCCACTTGGTTGGATTTCAATAGAAATACCTTTATATTAAGTTTGATTGGGATAGGGCTGCCAGCATGGCCTTGAAAAACCATTGTATGCAAATGTGCAAACACAAATCATTATAATATGAACTAAGGCTTGCTTGCATACAAATGCATTAAGATATTAGTATAGTCATTAAAGATTTTTAGGAAAATATGTTTTGTTATGATAAGCTCCTTAGTTTCAATGAGGAAATACAGTGCTCTTGGATTTGATCTAATAATATAGTATTTATAAAATATGCATTTATACATATATCCCTTTTTTCTCCCAGAATTGAACAGAAGCCATCAATAGGCCTTTTTCCTAGGAGCTGCAGGGAGTAAGAGGAGTATTCAGTAACACTTTCTTTAAATCCTGTTTGAATGCAAAACTTTCTCAAGCAACATTTAGACGAGGCCTTCTAACTTTCACATAGTTTATAAAGGCAAGCAGGCTCAGAATATCTGAGCCTAATGATATCATTTTGGGGGGAGGGAGTGGAGAGTGAAAGGACTGACATTCCTAACCTGCAAAGTGGGTAATTGCATTGCTCCTAGAAGCGGAAGCAAAAACCTTTACTTGTCTAAAGATTTTCAGTCTAGAAGCAATTTAACTATTATATTTTTTAGATTCAAAATATTCTAAGGTGTTGTTGGTAACAATACCCATGGGCATAGGTTCCTAAAACTTACAGTGAGGAACACAAAGCAATGAAAGAGAAAAGGACAGCAGGGCTACAAGATCCACCCAAGCTATTGGTGATGGTACTTCAAATCACTACACTGGATGATATCTGTGAAAATGAAACAGTATGATAAAGACTCTCTTAATGACAACCTATTACAACTGAACTTTAAGCTTTACCCATGGTTCTGACAGCATCTATGGAATATTGATCTGTGCCTTATCACACCGCGTTTGATAAGTTACAGAGAACTGGTATATACTCCATATATTTTTAAAAGTTAACTGAACATGCATTATAGTCTTCTACTGACTACCTCTAAGAATTTATAGTAGTGTCACTTTTAGTCAGTAAAAGTCTTGTTATAACAATTATCACTTTGATATGACAAAATTCTGTATAACTAAGCCATATCAATATCCCAGCATATCACCCAAATAAACAATGCTTCAATGATCTGATTATATTTCCTTCTTTATAGCACAGTTCTACACAATGGCTTTTTCTATTGCTTGTCCCTGGAATAGCCATGCTTTGCAAAGATAGATAAATAAAATTTCTGTTATTTATAATGTCTAAGGGAAGGCAAACTGAGTTTACATATCAAGTAGAAATATTTTCGCTTCATTCATTTTGTTACTAATTGAAGATGACCTGGCTGGTGTGGCTCAGTGGATTGAGTGCTGGCCTACGAACCAAAGGATTGTAGGATTCCCAGTCAGGGCACATGCCTGGGTTGTGGGGTCAGATCCCCAGTAGGGGGCACATGAGAGGCAACCAAACACTGATGTTTCTCTCCCTCTCTTTCTCCCTCCCTTCCCCTCTCTAAAACTAAATAAAATCTTTTTTTTAAAAAAGGAAGAAATTTTCCTTCAAATTCATTTAACCTTTCTTACTCCAAATCACTCAACCAACTAAATAAAATGCAGCTATGAACTAAATCATCCACTAAAACAAAAGAACCTACATAGACTTAAAACCAGGTGAGAGTACAATAAATATCTGAACCTGATCATGATTTCTGACATGTATTTTTCTTCTTCAATGGATTTCAAGGGCTTTATCTTGCAGTGACTGCCAGCTCATTGACTGACTATAGGAATGCTTTAGTATTGAAACCTCTCTAGGTTAACAAAGGTCAGGCTAGAAAGAAGTATTAACAGATGGCCAAACTTTGTTTATAACTGATACTGACTAATCAGTTTTATAACCAGAACTATTTTACTGATAATCTAGAATTTTTTGAAGCTCTTTACCAGGTGGCGTCTCTGGGCCACACTGGAAGAAAAGCTGTCTTGAGCCACATATTAAATACACAAACACTAATGAAAACTGATGAGCAAAAAAGGGGGCTTTAAGTCAATTTACAATTTTGTGTTGGGCCACATTCATAGCTGTCCTGGGCCACATGAGTCATTCAGGCTGTGGGTTGGACACCCCGATCTGGGTCTGACTTCAACCTGTGATAAAATAAGGTTCTTCTAGACCGATATCTGATGTATAATGTGATTTGCAATGATTTGTTGGAAATAATTTAATTTCTTCTTCAAATTTCATGGAGCACCAAGTACTTACTTTAAAGAAATAATTACATATTATTTTCCTTACTACTAGAATCTAGTTTCAGTCCACATGTTAACAAAAAGGAGAAGTTATAAATGAGATCAGTTTATGATCAAATTTCACCAATCCAAAATGAAAAGAGCAAAATGACTGTGATTTTTCCTAAAGTGATTTTATACCATCCCTATTTATTTGATTTTTAAATGTTTTTATCTTATGAAATAATGGGGCAATTAAAAAATGACAACCACATGACAATCCTCCAATTTTATGATGATTTTGCTTATCAATGATAAACAAAACTTTAAAAACAACTGCAAGTTTTTAGTTTTTACTTTTAAGTTTACTATATTTTTAAATTATAAGAACAAAATAGCTAGACATAATAATAAAAATAGAATGTATAAAGAAAAAAATTAATCATTTACCCCCACCATTTTCTAATTTCTTCTCCCTGAGTTAACCAATACTAACCTATCTATATTTATATTTTCTCTTCTCTCTGCTCATAGGAATGTGTTTACATGCCATATATATGATTATAATTACATGCTTATTTCTCTGTAATGTGACATGTCTTTCTTGATACTACACTGTGGATAAAATTCCAAACTAATGAGGCCATGAAAGAAGTTGGGGTGAAAACACAAACTTTGCAACATCTTTTAACCTTTGGATGCGACTTCCTCCTTATCTTTCAAAAGTCAGCAATTAGTGTCCTTGCCATTATCTACAATTAAAACTTCCAGAGCACTTTACAGCATTTGTGCTCACTGATCGAGTTAGAGTTCTAGGGTATTTGTATAGGAGAACAGAAGTCTAGGCATGTGAGTTGATATCTCCATGACCTTTGTTAACTTAGTGTGGTTTCAATACTAAACATCTTTCCAGTACAGGCACCTGCATGCAAGCAAACACAGGCACACTTGTGTACACACACAAACACTAGATACTAGGGAATTTTAGGCCATTTCTATTGTTTGCGTTAGTGTTTCAGTTTTTTGTTGGTGGTAGTGGTTAGTTGGTTGATTTTTCAACCTTCTTACCATAGTAAATGCTTTTGCTTTAAAAATAACTACTTTTGTTTATCTGGCACACCAACCTATTTATTCTCCCACCTTGATATAAACAACCATTAATTGTTTTGAATATAGTCATTATACATATGCTTTAAATCTTCACCAGTCTGATCCAAGTTTGTATCTTTGATTTTGAGTTTAATGTATTATGTTTATGGTAGAGTTTCTATAACCTATTGAACAGAACAGAAGGAAGAAAAGAAGGAAGGGGGGAAGAAAGAGAGCAAGAAGAAAGGAAATGAGAGAAATATGTAAATAAGCTGCAAAAAGTGCATATTTAGCATCCAAGTTTAAAAGATAATAATTTCTAATTAACACTGGCCAAGAATAGAGCCACCCGCAGGTTTCTTGTCATTGTGTGTTTTCAAGTAAAAATGTAATAACCATGTGTCAAGGACAATCATGTTGGTTAAAACTCTCCTGTTTTTTCCCAGCATTAAAGCTTTGATTGCAAATTTCATCTATGACTTTCCAGATGCCTTAGCTATCATATTAGTGATCGCAGGACTATTCTAAACCTGGGAACTATGGAGGTGAGATATTTGGAGGTGCATAAACTCTGTCATAATTCTCAAACCAAACAGTAGTGGAATATTTACCAGTTCAGCATCTTTGAGTCTCAGGCCTCATCCTATGAAAATATATAAGAAAATCTATCTTCAGATATATTGAATATCATTTAATTAAAATTTGTTCTGGATTTTTTACAATATCCATGAAATCATCTTCTAATTAGACAGATTTTAAACCCTAGGGACTCAAATGCTGATAACCTTTCCAGGAAAGTTGAGTTTTATGTGGAGAGCAGTGGCATGCCAGCTCATAAACCTAATTAATATAGGCCACTCACATAAATAAGTGGATATTTAAGGGGATGATGGAGTTGAATGAAATAGCCTTTGTGTATCATCATAATAAAACAAAGTATGGAGCAGTTGCTAAAATAATCTGATTTTACGAGTTGATTTGTTGACAAGTTGATAATTATTTGTATCTTTCTATGGTTCTGAGTTTGAAAAACACACCAGATATTTACATTGAATGTGACATATCTACCTTTCTCCTAGGCAACACCCAAGTTCAATTTGTTTTACACATACAACTTTACTTGATATATCAATGCACATTTCATTATCTTAAGTTGAGCTAATACCTCATTAACTCAAGTTAAGTTTTATTTTCCTGAGTTGTATGCCTGTATAGCCTAAAAACAGATCCAAGTCCTTTATTTTCTTCCAAATATAGTGAATAGCTTTTATGCCGTTAGGGCATGGAGGAAAGGTGTTGTATATGCCTGTGGACTTGCTGGCAATAAAACCAGCATAAAATTAGTTAAGGAGGAAAGAAGGGGAACTGGAAGCTTTTTTGTGCTGCTTTTACTAATCTAAAAGAAATCACTGGAGTCATTTACTTTCCATTCTCTTTACGATAATTGACTCACACAACCCATCTCTTTTTCTTCAAATAGTTCTACAATGATCAAACTAGATTGGATCTTTCCGTGGTTGTGTCTTTTATTTTACAACCACAATTATTCAAATAATGAGTGGGAAAATCATCCATAAGCATGTACATACAAACAAGTATGAATTCACAACTACTCCATTTACAGATATTTACAGATAGTATTTCATATATAGTCCATACTGTTGCATATCACTGAATATACTAAGTATTAAGTTCCTTTTTTTAATTTTTTTAATTAGAAAGGTATCTTGTTTTATTGGTCAGAAATAATAAGCACAGAAATCAACTCTGGCAAGCTATCCTAAGATTCTTTTTCACTTTTTTTTTTAGTTTATTCAGTACAGTTTCTATCCTTTATTCCCATTAAGTATTAAGTTCTTGATTTGGCAAATAAAATTTTGCATTAAGCAGAGAATAATACTGGAGGGGAGGACAGAATTATTAAGAAAGCTATTGTTAGGTACCAGCCTACCAGAAATTGAAAAAAATTTAAAAGATCTAGCAGGTTTGACAGCTATTCATGTGTGAGTACATAATGTCAGTCCACCATTAATCATGAAATGTTTTCAATATTGGATCAATCTGGTAAACTGTTAGACATAATTATAAGTATGCCATATTTTAGGGGTGTGGGGAACATTTAAGATGTAAGGAACGTTGTGATCCATGGCATTGAAAATCAGGAATGAACAGAAAGACCACAATCAGATCACCAAATTTTTACCACATAGAATTAGGACATGTAGTTAGTCTGTTTAGAATATCTGCTATGTGTCAGGTGCTCAACTAGTTTCTAAAAATACTAAGGTAGCAGATGGGGTTATTTTACTGATATACAGTCTAGTACAGGGCCACAAAATGTAAAAGATTTCTTAGGTCATCCTTAGGAAATCCAGATTGGAGTTTTACCTTCCTATTCACTCAAGAATAAATTGGCATATGGTCACATGAGAATGTTCCCATTTCCTTGTTCATTGCCCAGTTGTGAGATATGTGTATGCCCTTGCAGAAACATCCAAAGGCCTACCATCTGGACCCAAACCAAAGTTTGTGAGGCTCAGCCAGCACAGTTAACCTAACACTTAACCACTAGGTCCCTTCACTCCATTCAAAACCAAACTCCCTCAAAAGATGATGCTTCAACCTGTCTCTTTTTACTTATCCCTTATTTGCAGTTCTCTGGGTGTAGTTCAAGGGCCAGGGTTGGGGGGTGGATCAATAATTAGGACATTCACAGTAAGGAATTTAAAAGCCAACTTTATTCAATGTCTTAAATTTTAATTTATTTTTTAACTACACAGGGAGTGAGACAAAGAACAACTGAAGAAATAGTGGGAAGAGAGGGAGGAAGAGACAAAAAATAGAGAAAGAGAAAGACTTTCAAGTCCTTCAAAAGGCTTCATAAGGAGAAATACATTACAAGCTGACTTCAATTAACAATCTACTACTTAGGCATAGGGTAACAGGCTAATTTTAAGCTTTGTCTCTTTTTACCCTAGAAGAACAAGACTCTTATGGTGGCAAGAAGCATAGGTTTTGATTTCTCTTTTTAAATTTGATAAGAAAAACCTAGTAGGGCTGCTAGTTAGAGTCATGTGGTACATTTACAGAAACTCTTAACTTTGGCAGACATTAAGATTCTAGTAAAAGTTCTGGACCTCCCCAGAAAAGTATGGATACACATATGTATGAAGTCTTCTGCAAGCAGCATTAAAGTGGCCTCAGAATATGTGCAGCCATCCATAGATCCAGGTTTGGATAAACACATCTCTCTCTTAGTTGCATTTCCATAAATGAGAGTAATGGTAAAGAAGACAAATATGAACTTTGTACTGTGTGTACATAAAAGTCTAAGAAGCAACATACAGGGCAAGATTAATGTATGTATATAATAAGAATCCAAGAAACACCCCCCTGGGTGAGGTTAATGGGCCTCCAGCCCCATGTTCAGTTTTTAAGAGTGATCTTCAAGAAAAATTGGAGAGCATAAGAAATACCTCATGATCCTCATTTTATTTAAAACTATTAGAGTTCTTCAACTAAATATACCTAACTTTATCTTAGAAATCCAAATTTTCTCTATTCAGCAGACATGAATATACTCAAACTTGTATTTTTATTGCACTTCAGATAAAGGAAAAAATTTTTAAAAAAGGGAAAAAGAGACAGCTGGGCCCGACACATCATTCTGTGTTGACCTCAGCTTCTTTTCCTCACAGAAACACAAATCCTTTTCTCAAGGTAAGACGAAATGTAATACCAAAGTAAACTTATTGTGCACTGACAGCCCCAAATAGGAGCAGAAAGAAAATGCCTTTAAATATCTCAGTAACTAAGAAGTTTATTACTATGCCTGTCTGACCCAGAAGAATATAGACATTCAAATGTGTCATGAGACACAAAATAAAATCAAAATTCACTGAAGCACTCTCAAATAATGGCTCACTAGGGTAAAAAATGTGTTAAGAATGAATTTTTCATGGGACAAAGTTGTACATTTAACCAGTGTGTCTATGTTCTCAAAGTGAATGAATTTTCTTCCTTGAAACATTTCACACATCAATGGTAACATAAAGTTCAGTAATTATCTTCTATCTTCTATCGTTCTACCGCTGTGTGATGCAGTAATTCTTCCATGCCAAGATTTAAAGCATCTGGGAATTAAACAAAATTAGTACACATTTCACATAGGTTATGCTCTGAGAATATCTATGCTGTTCCAGTGCAAAGCACCTGGGGTGGGGCTGGGGAAGGAGGGCTCACCTGAGGACAAAAAGTTGTTATGACAATAGACTTTCAAAATAATTATCCTTGTATTAAAATGCCAACAAATAAAATTCTAGTAAATTCTAATAGTCCTTTTAGAAAGTGTTTCTGATTTTTTAAAATGTTTAGCATAAAACAATCAAGGTGGCTGATTGGGATGAATAGGAAAATTACATTGTATCAGTTTCAGGATATTAGTTCAAGTCTAATAAAATTTTAATAGAAATAATGTTTGATGACTTTAACTTACTGCTGAATGAATAGTACTCTACAGAATTTGATAGTATATGACTTGAGAAAAGATTATTAAGAAGACATATAACGCACTTTTATAAAAGATATTTGCAGAAAACCATTAGATGGTACAGAAAATCAATAATGTCCTAGTGCCAATTTCAGCAACATTAAAATTAAAGTGCTCATTGATATTTATGATGATAGAGCCAGCAAATCATTTCGTTTTTATCTTTCAGTACATTGGTATTTTTCTTTGTTATCTAGGATCTATAGCAAAGTTTGATCAGTTCCTTTTTAAAGAATTTATTTCATAAATGATCTTGTTTCTAAACAGTTCTTGTCAGAGAAGGACTTTAGCAGTGCATTCTTTCTAGTACAGAGTATAAAAGGATCGGTAAAGCTCTTTCTTTTTAGAGAAGCCATAATAATTATAAAATATTAAGACATTGAAAATAGATCTTAGCGGAACCAAGAAATAGGATTTAATAAACACAGTTATTTATCTTCCTTTTATTTCCTGGAAGAAAATAATAGTGATGGTCTAGCCTAAATACCTCAAATGTGTAAACTGAGGTCCAAATAATATTGAATTGTCCAAGAGTAGAATCATATAAAGTACAAATAAATCTCTTGAGTTTTATGTATGTCTTACTCCAAGATTACCCAAATTGTCATGCAAACAAAGATATAAAACTTACAATTATTTTGGCTTCTGAACTAACCCTAAAAATGTTTCTAATGTGCTACATATTATCACCAATGAATTTAGATAAACTTGTCAAATTAGAAGAGAAAATAATGAATATGGTACAATATTGTTTCCACCAGTTCCTGACAGTGTTCTGGCTACAAGAAAACAGAAGCTATTTGACTATACATCTCACTGACTAGGCTTCCCCTTGGGTAAGGATGCAAAAAGATACCCCACTGGAAAGTTGTCTAGGATTGCTGTCTCCAACTTGAAAAGAAAATGAAAAATTTAAATTATTTCCTAAACTCTGAGACTCTCTAGTTGTAGAATATAGAAGTAGCAATTGCCACAGGTGAAGTCTTTTTACTGGTGACTTCCATGAATTGGGAAGTTTGCTGCACTGATAAGAAGCTGGGAGAAATCTTTCAGATCTTACCCCATGCTAAAGCTCCTATGAATTCTCCTTTTTCCTAGTAGCCAGTCTAGTAGTATACACAAACACATGTAAGAATAGCAACATATGTTTGTGTTTACAAAACAGCAACACGTGTTTGTGTATACATTAGGAGTAGATGTAAAAGTTCACATCTACATTACTAATGAAATCTGTTTCAAAAGATGAATCTACTATCTGTGAAAATAGATACTCTAAGAATCTTTAAGGATTTCTATGGCCCATTGTCCTCTCAAGCTTAGAATCACAGGTAATGTTGCATTTTGACTTGGAAATTTTCCAATTTGCTGTTCCATCCAGATTGTGACATCATTTTTCATACTCATATAGAGGTCCTTGGATTTTATTTTCTCGGTCAGTCCTGAGAGACAAATATTATGTTTACACTCTCTCTGCGTGACCCCATCTTGTTGTTATGCTTCTGAAATTACCAGCTACAATCAATGAATCCCAAATCTATCTAAAGATCAAATTTGTTTATGGGCTGAATTGTATCCCTCCAAAATTCATGCACTGAAACCCTAACCCCTATTATCTCAGAATGTGACATATGTAGAGATAGATATCACCTTTAAAGATGTGATTAAGTTAAATTGCTTGTGCAAACTTTGTCCAATTCGGCATCCTTACAAGCAAATTTGAATACACGGAAAGATGTTGCAGGCTCATGCGCACAGAAGAAACAGGAAGAGGCAAGCTATCTGCAAGCTAAGTAAAAAGACCGCACAGGAAACCAAATCTGTCGACACTTTGATCTTGAACTCTTAGCCTCCAATCAATGAGAAACAAATTTCTGTTGTTTTAAGTCATCTAATCGTTGTTACTTTTCTACAGCAGCTCTAGCAAATTAATACAAGATCCTTCTCTTCTGCTCCAGATCATGAACATAACATTCTAGTTATCTCAAATGGAACATTTCATAACTTCCCCAAACCTAACATGTTGAAAACTGAATTAACATTATTTTACTCAAAATTTACTTCTTCTCTTTGATTATTCCTATACTGATGAGAGGCATCTACATCTAACCAGCTGCCCAACCAGAAATCTGGGAATCGTCAGGGGTGCATTCAGTTTCTTCAGCCACCATTTCTACTGGGTTATCAAATAATTCTACAGATCAAAAACCTGTCCTCCTGCTCCATATATTATGTCTCTGTTAAATACTTCATCATCCTCCTCACTAGTCTCCTGTCCTGTCTTCCCTTGCTCTAATCAATCCTTCACACAGCAGCCAGAATGAGCTTGCTAATATGCAAATCTTATATGTCATTTCCTTGCTATAAATTTTTCAGTGGTTCCTCATAGCCTAAAAAATGAAATCCAAGTCTTAATTATGGCATCAAATGCCCTCCATGACATTCAGACAACATCCTACATCATCTGCCTTTGCCAGTCTGTACTCTAGGCATCCTGAGGAGTTTTAAAAGTTTACATTCCCTTTCCTCTGTACCTTTGTGCAGCCTTCCCTTCTTTTCAGGTGAACCTGTCTACCTCTAACTTCTCTCTCAAAAGTCAGCACAGATAACACAGTAAAGAGCCTTATTTAAACGACCTGCCACAGGCCAGCCTAACCTAGGTGCTCCTCTAATGAAATACAAAGGCATTTTATGTATTTTTGTATATTTTATGTATATTGTGGCCTGTGTATCTAAGACAGTAGGTTTAAGTCTTTGAAAAACTTTGTCTTTGTAACCTGAAGCTCTCATATGAATTCAATCAATGTAAGTTGATAAAAGAATAAATCAAGGAATGAAGATATGAGTGCAGGTTTAGAAATGTTAAATTTTCATAAGAATTTCCTGAGGGAAAGTCATTAATAGACCCAGTTATTCTGTATATGTCTGAGAATTTTCTTATACAAGTATTTTCAAATAAACAACCTGATCCCTCAAGTTATTAAATTTTTCCTACTCATTAAAAAATACAACCCCATCCTAAAAGCAATTTATTAGTATGTTTGCCTAGTTCTACAGTTAGATAAACTTGTAGCTTCATGGTCAACCACCACGTGGCATACAAGACCCAACGCCCTCAAATGTAACATTACTGCATGTTGCTTACATCCCACTCAGGGTGTCTGTGGAAGGGTACAGTTCCCATCACATAGTTAAAGAAAGTAAAATAATAAAACTGATTTAAAATAAGTGCCTTCAATGTACATCACTTTGAAAAGTAATTCATTGATTTTTACAGAATTTTATAATGACTATTTACTAAAACCATTTTCCCAGCCTTGATTAGAAGTTTTAAAAAACAACTTTCATTACCTGTAGCTTTTTTAAAATGACTTTTTTCTATCACTTTTCTTACAAGACTTTCATCAAATTGCAACTTTTTCAACTATCTGTTTAGAATCAGAACAAATTATTCAACTTTGTTCATGTAACTGAAGCTTGCTGACCTCTTGGGTTTCCAACCATTGATTCATTATTGAGTTTTAATTTTTTTTCTATGGCAGATGCATGTTAATGCACAGCATATGTCTGAGTCTCTGGGATATGTATAGGAATGAAGTGTACAGAGACTTCCCATCTGCCACTTACCTTTTTCCACCTCAAGCCTATATGCATGCTCCTAGAACTGCAGGTGTCAGGACCGAGAACAACCTCAAAGGTTATTGTGGCCTCATAACACTTTGGTTATACCTCAATGACTTAATTTATCACAGTACTATAATGAGTTAGATATCTGTTTTTTCTTGACTAGTTTGTAAGTTATCCAAGTGCAGCTTCCACTTACCCATTTTTCTATTCTCAGCACCGAAACAACCTAGCATTTAGAAATGTTCACTAATGGTTGCTGTATCGAATTGTTTTTGCCAGTTGCTTTTGTATTGCCAAAGTTAAAGGATTTTCTTTGATTTTTTTTCCCATGGAGTCTTGTTTTTAAATGATTTCCTTTCTTTTTTGCAATTAAATGGAATTTTATCATTAACTGAAAACACATTTTGGATGTATCTCACTTTGTTTAATTGCAGTTTAAGCATCACTTTGTCCCACTGTGCTCAGTGTTGCCTCATTAATTTAACTACACCAACTTTAGTTTCTAGATGTTTTCAAATTGCATGGATTGTTTGTCTTTCTAGGTTGTAGAGTTACTTGTAGTATTTTCTGTCTCTGGCTTAATACACATTTATTCATTTTAGAATATAGGAATTCTACATTGGCTACAAATTCATATTTTTAATAATGCATTGAATATTATAATCTGATTCATTTGAAGAAAAATATACTTGAAAAAATCAAAGATGAGTTCATAAGTAAGCAAAAATCCTCATCAATGCTTTGCAGTATTTTCTTGGGAAAAACTGTATATATATTTGCCATGGTAACCAGTCTTATTTTTCTAGTTTTCTTACAACATTTCCTTCCCTTGCATCTCTAGCTGTTTCAAAATTGAAACATTTTAGTCAAAATGCTTAAAAATCCATCCACCTGATAATTCAGAATAGAAGAGAAAAAGAGGAGTCTGGGTGCCACAGTCTATGTAGGAACTAAAAATGGTACCTTTTTTAAAAGAGCTAGTCTGAAGTAATCAGATTTGCTGTGCTCTGGAGGGACAGAAACCTGAGATCATAAAATCACAACTAGTGAAGTTGGGTCTTGACTGATTAAACATCCTATTAATCCAATGGGCAATCACTATGGAAAATCCAAACAAGTTCATGATCATGGTAAGTTGAAAGCTGCTCTTCTTTTCTTATCTCAGAGACACTGGCAGTCTGCCAGGATTTAAGAGCAGAAGGTGACTGCAGCAAAGGTTTTGGAACTGAATGAAGGCAGAAATCACAGGTATTGGGCCTAGTAGAAATTTTTTAAAAGAATCAAAATGTAATGGCAATAGAGACAGTGCTACAAGGAAATAAATATCTGTAAATAAATGTAAATATTTCCATGCCTGATATCAAAGGGTCTGTGAGTATTCAGTCACCTTAAAATGAATCAGTTCCAGGGAAGAGTAAGTCAAGAAACTGATAAGATCCAGAAAAGAATGATGAAAATAATGTGGAACAGGCCACTTCAAAAATTTTTAGTACAGTTGGTATACAATATTATATTAGTTATATTAGTTTCTGGTGTAAAATGTAGTAATTTGACATTTTTATCACTTTTGAGTTCCAAAGACTACCTATCTAGCTAGTCTTTGTGAAATAATTACGGGCAGAGGTTGGTGTGCAGCTAAGTTTTTATGACCATATATAATTGGTAGACAGAACTTGTGTATATCAAATATCCAATGCTGATCCAAATGATACTTTAAATAACAGAAATTTGAATCTTCCAAAGATAAAACACAGGAAACCCGACTTCCAGAAACATCAGAAGCATAAATTAGATAAAGTCTGTCAGATTTTGGACATCATTTCCAGTAAATATACAGGGTGCATCAGAAGTAGTGCTTGCTTGAGTGTGGTTGGTAGTGTACATGAATGTCTCACAGGAGATGGACAACAATTTGAACATTTCACCTAAAATGTCATATGGTGTGCTTGAGTGTGCTATTGTCATGTTATAGAATTGCATGCTTATGATTTTGTAATAAAAGATTGTGTAATAAAAAAGGGACATTATTTGCGTCAGACTTTGTATACGGTGTTAGTACTTTCATTTTTGCTTTCAAAATGCTAAGATACTCCAAAAACTAGCTTCTATAGGAAAAAAATTACAACATAATGAGTTTTTTAATTTCTAAGTTGACTAATGTAGTCTTATGTGTTAAAACAAGATTCAAGCTTATTTCTCAGTCAGTAAGAATAAGTATAGTAGTGTTATGTTAGGGTTCATAAAATTAATCAGGAGTCCATATAGTTTAATCGGTGTTCTGTCTATATAACTTATTGGAAATGGAATCATTAATTTGTGAGCCATTTTTGTTGAATTGTCAGTGCAATAGATGGCTTTAATGAGTTGAGACCAAGGCTGATCCTTCACTTCATTTTTTGAAAATAAGCCTTATCTGAACAGAACACATGTCTTGTGTTATTAGCATGGGTTACATTTAAGCTTTATTATGATTCTTGAATACTAACTCTAAGATGGTTAGGAAAATCTGACCTTAGCAAGAACATCACTTACATTTATACCAGCAGTCAAGTAAATATTATGCATTTTCAAACCATTGTTGCATTTGATTGTGCAATATTTAATACTACAAACATATATGTATATTTTTTATTCCTTAGAACTCTCATATCATATATAATATGTACATGTATACATGTAAATATACATATATGTGTGTATATCTATTATATTTTAGCTATCTCTCTTTATACATAGAGAGCAGAGAGAGAATATATATATGAGTCTGTGTATATGTGTGTGTGTATATATATGCTTTTTTCACACAAAGGCGTATTATGAATACACAGTCCAGTTTTGTGTGTGTGCATACATTGTGTATGTCTGTGTCTTAGTTTATAACATAAAACTTTAGAAATTTAACCCAGTTGCACATGAGTTTAGAGTTACACTTGTAAGGTAGTAATACCTTCTAAATTGTTTATGCTACTGTGACACTTTAAGCCCTTCCAAAGCACTAAGTGTGTTGGGGAATATAGATAGACAACATGATTAGGCAGTTACACAGCTTACATAAACAGTGAAATTTCCGTATTTGTATATATTTCCATCCTGTACATATTATTCTGTCTGGTAGCCTACCCTGAGGCTTCATTTTTATCACCCTACTTGTCCCATAAAGTGTCTTGAGATTTTTTATTGAAAGAAACAATGAAAATGCTAATTAGTTGTATTTTTCATCATAATCTTTTTTTGATATGGAAGGATCCCTCTCCCTTTTTTTGTTCCTGCTCTGTATTCTACTTCCAATGAATTTCATTGCCCCAAAGCTATCATTTTTAGGCTTCTAATATTGTTTCCTGTTCACAGGGCTTAATAACTACATTTTAATGGATTCTGTTTACCTTAGAGGCAGGCATTTTGGAGAATTCAGCTTACATTTTGGGCAGCACTAAAAACTTCTGTGCGGCTTTGGAGGCTTTTTTCTTCAGAAAATTAAAGTGGTTTAATCTTTTGACTGAAAGAGGAACTGAAATGATTCCTTTTTAAAATGAGACACTTGAGATTTGAAAGGGATCGCAAAAGTAGACAATCCTGAATGTATTTAAATTCATACAGAATATTTAACACACATATTGTTTTAGTTCTTTTAATTATTTTTTTTACCTGCTTTAAGAAAACGGCTATCAAACCAAGCCCTAGAAATGGAAGTTCTATTGCTCTAGTAAGGAAAACCATGGAGCCCTGGCTGGGTGGCTCAGCTGGTTGGAACACTGTCCCATACACAAAAAGGTTGCAGGTTTGATCCCCAGTCAGGGCGCATATGGGAGGTAACTGATTGATGTTTCTCTTTCACAGGGATGTTTCTATTTCTCTCTTTGTGTCTCTGTCTCTCTGTCTCTATCTCTCTCTCTGTCTCTCTTCCTCCCTCCCTCCCTTCCTCCTTCCCTCCCTCCCTGCCCCGCTTCCTCTTTCTCTAAAATCAAGGAGCATGTCCACAGGTGAGGATTAAAAAAAAAAAAGAAGAACCCTGGAGTTCAAGTTGGATAAGCCTTTTACAAGCTTCTTTTTAAAACTTATCTGCGTTTCTCTGCTCCCTTAAGTTATGAAAAGCCTATCTAAATAATGATTCATTCAATGCTAAATTCAATACCCAGAAAGGGGTCTTATCATTATTCATTTGCTCACTTAAACATGTGTTGCTCATGCACCCCTAATACCTATATAGATTGGTCAAACAGAGTCATCTCTTCATAATGAGGATACTGATAGATTAAGATAGAGGAAGAAGTCTGAGAAGGCTTAAAGTAGGGTAAATATAGATAAGCAAATTTAAAAAGAAAGATGAACTTTGTTTCAGGTATGATGCATTTATACTTGAATGAATATTTATCTCCTACTGCTCTCCATTTTGAAGGAGAGCAGTCACTAACTGAGGAACAAGATTCAGAGAATAACAGTCATCATCTACAACAAACTTCCATCATCCAAACAGAAAGCACTGTGCTAGGGAGCTGAGATACAAAGGAGGAAAATGTGTCATCACTACCTCTTTAATCCATATGTGGCCGGCCAGACCAGATTACTACAAATGAGCATTTTCTTCCTTTACTTTCTGTCTCCTGAATTCCCTTGCACTTTACCCATGTTGCTCTTCTACATTTACCACCACCGCCTTGTCTAGTTATTACTACATAATCGGGTTATATGTCTGACACTAGACTGTGAGCCCTATGAAGGAAACAACTTGACGTGGTTTCATCCAGGTACGGTACCCGGCAGCATGCCCACAGCAGAGGACATATAACAAGTACTTGATGAGTGAAGAAAGCAAATTTAAGATGAATAACACATGGTGCCACATACATGGGATCTTTGACCAAATGTCATATTAGGAAGGAGTTCTCTGGCCACCCAGCCCATGTTGTTTTCCAGCGCACCACCTTCCTAACCACTCACTTTGTTTCCTTTGCAAAGCCTTTATTGCTGCCTTTTGTTATATTAAATATGAAATATTTTGAGTCTAATCCAATACTTTGTAAGCTCTTTGGGAGAAGGGAATTTGTTTTATCTATACAAAGAAGTAGTTAAATATTTGTTGTATGAAGAAATAAGTTTATAGGGAACAGCAATAAGTTTAATTTGAAATGAAATGGATCCAAGGCACTGACAAGCCATCCAGATGAAGATACCCAAACACTGTATCAAAGAGGCAGGTCTCCTCCAGTTTTGAGGCCCCTGACCAATATGCTTACATGGTATTACCATTTGGTGAAGCTATTGGACTATCAGTAATGCCACGCTGGTTAGTGCCTTAAGGTAAAATCCCATAGTTCACATCCAAGGACTGAGATTCATTTAACATTTTGAACAACCTATTCATGAATAGTGCATCTCAGGTTATATACATACAGTAAGCAGTTTTCTAAATGAGACATGCCAAAGTGGCATTTTGGTGGGATACATGGCCTAAAAAAGCTGAGAGTCTCCAGGACTATTCATTTCTGGGTACTGGACTGAAATGAAGAGTTCTGGGGCCTCTACTGCTGCCAAAGTATCGAGGAGCTTTGGATTTCTGTCTCAGTTTCCTCCCCCCTTGATGGAGATGGAGAGGGTGTAGAAGTGGCATACCTGGATTAAAAAATTCCTTCCAGATGTAATGCTTCCAGATTCTACTATCGTCAGTGAAGAGGGGTTTGATAGAGGAATGGGGAATATGTGGGAGGAAGAAAGATCATCATGCTCTAAATAAACATTCTTTCTGTACACACAACTCTTCACATGCAACAACATCTGGTGCCATTTCTGTTAGAGATGTTCACAGTGCATCAGTAACAAATAAAAAATTTCTATACCCACCTCTATAAAATGAAAAAGTAAGTAGTTTGATGTTAGTAGAAAGTTACTAAATTTCTTTCTACTCAATTTTTAAAAAAATTTTTTAAGAAACCACTCAGACTGTGTTCTCTCCCTCTTACTCTTCCAAAGGAAGAGAAGAACGATCATCAACAGCTATTGCCAGTTGCAAAAGCAACACCAAAAGTCAGCTTCATGCTCAGGAGAGAACACTGCACTTCCTCCTCATGGTTTCAGGTACTCTACACATTCAGAGAAACTTCTCTAGTAACAAGCTATAGAAATGATCCCTGAAAGCATAGTCCTTTGACTCAATTTTTATCAAACTGTAATATGTACATAAACATGCTTTGGGGTTCATAATTTCTCTCTATCCTTAGGTCATAACTATTCACATTTGCATTGTTGAATACCAATAAGCTTATTTGTCAGCAGAATTGCTAAGAAAAAACATGTAGAGTATGTGAATGCTGGTTTCATATCAGAGATTAAGTATTATTATTAATACCCTACATAGAAATATCCCTTACTGAATGTCCATATAAAAGGGTTTTAATTACCTCATAATAACATAATTAGGCTCATTAAGCACCTAATGCTAACTTAGAGATAATTTAATGAAACTTACAAAAAGGCATAGTTAAACTTTAAGTAGATAATAATGCAATAGAAAAGATGCTGTTTAAAAGAAAATGGTAAAATCCTACATGATGTATTGAATATAAATTAGCTTTAATTGTAGTTTATTGTCTCATATTCACAAATAAAATCTAACTCTGCTAGAACATAAGTTATAACTTAAACTAATTCATTTCTTCAATGCAATAGTAACCTCATTTTTCTTTTTCCAAGAACATAAACATAATTTCACAAGTTTCTGTATGTTTTCTCTAAGTAAAAGTTGATTTTATTATATCAAGTATTTCCTTCAAAGGTCTGTGGAGGAATAAAAGATAATATTAATAATACCTCTGTTGCTGACCACAATAAATTATATTATCCCAACATTTAAAATTTAAATTTAGCAATCTTTCAGGTACATATTCAGTAATGGTCATTTTTTCTAATGGATAAAATACAGGGTAAATTTAAATGTAGAACTATGAGTTGAAATAGAATGTAAAACAGCTAAGATTTCTATGGTGTGCTATTCTTTCTATTAGACATTAATATATACAAAAAGTACAAAGAATCCACAGAACCAGAAATCACCCCATCTCTTCATTAATAGTATAAAAACTAGTCTTATTGATTAGCCATTTCAATGATTATTGAAAGAGACATAAGTAGTTTTTCAACACTATACAGCTACAGGTAAGAAAAACTTTAGAAATGAAGCAATGACTTAGATTATTTGGTAACATGGTTAACATACAAGTATATCATTTAAGATTTGCTAGCTATATGTAACACAATGCCCTATTAAAAGTACTTTAAGAAACAGTCATTTATTGTCTCAACAAGAACTTGAGTTAGGCAGTCCCACGATTGATTCAGTTCCTTTATAATGTTTGTTCCTCTCTTCTGCTCTGCAATCATTTGGAATGTTGGTGATATCCCTGCCTAAGGTTTGCAAGTGACTATAGCAGCTGTAAGTATCATGTCTTCATAGAACAACTTCCAAATGAATAAAGAAGTCTTCCCATGTGTCAGGGGCTTTCAGCAGACTCCCAGCTATCTTATTGGCCGAAACTGCTTCACTTATCCAATTCACAAGCCAATTCTTGGCAAAGACAATCAAGATTGCAATGACTGACTTAAAAAACATGGTTGGGTGCTTTTTTCAGAGAAAAATACTATACCATATGTGAGAAAATTTGGCCTTCTTTAGGAAAAAAAAAGGGATATGACTGTAGAAAAAGAAAACACCAATATTTGCCAGAATGAACACACTAAATATGAGTGCAATTTTTCACCTGAAAAATCTGATAAAATTCTGACTTTTAACCAATTCTGAAAGCACAGAGGCTAACAGGGGAAATTACTCTCTCCTCCTAGCAGTCTGAGGCAAGTTTCATTTCAGGCACCAAGCACAGTGCCTGTCACTCAGTGCCTGTTTGATGAATACGTGAAAAAAGTCTGCAATTGTAGATTAGCTTTCTCTGATAATGACATTGCAAATGCAAATGACTAGTTCACATTTCCTAAACAAGGCACCATGGGGATAAACTAGTAATGATAAGTATCCTAAAGACTCTGTAAGGCATGGTGTTGAAAGATGACAGGGGAACTCAGGAGTCTTTTATCCTCTGTGAAAAAGAATAACATCAAGACAATTAATTGGATGTTGTCTTGATGTTATTAGTATTAGTATTAGTTATTAGTATACGTTATTAAGTTGCAAGTAGTATTTTATAGTTAGTTCAAGAAGCAAAGACTCAAAACAAATGTGATGAGCCCTCTTTTATAAGATATTTAGCAAAAGGAATAATTGTTAAAGTATATAAATAATATTATAACTGGCTTACAATAATATATGTACAATTTGAATATGTATAACACAATTAGAACATTCTGTGCTCAGAAAGAAAAGAGGATTAAGGAACATGAAAAATTTGAGGATAGCACTGTAATCAATGACCAGATCAGATATGCATAGTTATGACATAAGCAAGTTCTGAGAGTTCCAGCCAAGATGCAGGCATAGGTAGATACACTTCACTTCCTCACACAACCAAAGAAGGATAACAACCAATTATAAAAAAAAAAAAAAAAAAAAAAAAAAAAAAACAGAAAATCAAACTGTAGGAAAGTCTGATAACCAAGGAGTTAAAGAAAACACATTCATCCAGATAGGTAGGAGGGGCAGAGATAGGCACCTGGGGCGAACAGGACCCACAACAAGTCAGCAGCTGGCGGTCCAGGCAGGTGAGGTGGTGACTGGCAGACCAGAATATCCTACATTCACATGCAGATAAGCTGAGAGGAACAACTTGGGAGGAGACAGACCATGCAACCCAGAGTTATAGTGTGGGAAACTAAAGCCTCAAAACCTCTGACTGTAAAAATCTGTGCGGTTGTGGCAGCAGAAACTCCCAGTCTCACAGGAGAGTCCACTGGAGAGGCACACAAGACTGTAGAACACACACCAGGCTACCCACCTGGGAATCAGCACCTGAAAAGGCACAGTCCACTTCTGGGAAGTGAGGGAAGTGACAGAAATTGGGGCAAGAGCTGAGTAAGCTAGCAAGCAACATTGTCCCCTCTCTGACCCACATACAGTGCCACAATCCTACCCTGGTGAATGCCTAAGGCTCTGCCCCTTACAATGTAACAGGTTTGCCAAAACAAATAAATATGGCCCAAATGAAAAAACTCCAGATCAAAACTCCAGAGAAAGAACTAAGCAACAAGAAGACAGACAACCTATCAGATGCAGAGTTCAAAACACAGATAATCAGGATGCTCAGAGAAATGATTGACTATGTTCACAAAATAAAAGAGGAAATGAAAGCTACACAAAGTAAAATAAAGGAAAATATACAGGGAAACAACAGTGAAGGGGAGGAAAGTGGGACTCAAAGCATTGATTTGGAACAAAAGGAAGAAGTAAACATCCAACTGGAACAGAAGGAAGAAACAAGAATTCAAAAAAATGAGGAGAGGCTTAGGAACCTCTAGGACAACTTTAAACATTACAATATCCAAATCCTAGGGGTACCAGAAGGAGAAGAGGAAGAGAAAGAAATTGAAAACTTATTTGAACAAATAATGAAGGAAAACTTCCCCAATCTGGTGATGGAACTAGACATGTATGTCCAGGATACTCAGAGAGTCCAAAAAAGTTGGACCCAAGAAGAAACACACCAAGACACATCATACTTAAATTACCTAAGATTAAAGATAAGGAGAGAATCTTAAAAGCAGCAAGAGAAAAGGAGACAGTTACCTACAAAGGAGTCCCATAAGGCTATTAGATGATTTGTCAAAAGAAGCCTTCCAGGCAAGAAGGGGCTGGAAATAAGCATTAAAAGTCATGAAAGACAAGGACCTACATCCCAGATTGCTCTATCCAGCAAAGATATCATTTAGAATGGAAGGGCAGATTAAGTGCTTCCCAGATAAGATCAAGTTAAAGGAGTTCACCATCACTAAGCCATTATTATATAAAATGTTAAAGGTACTTACCTAAAAAAAGGAAGATCAAAACTATGAACAATAAAATGACAACAAACTCAGAACTATCAACAACTGAACCTGAAAAACAAAAACAAAAACTAAGCAAACAACTAGAACAGGAACAGAATCACATAAATGGAGATCACATGGAGGGGATCAGTGGGGAAGGGGAGAATGGGGGAAAAGGTACAGGGAATAAGAAGAATAATTGGTAGGCACAAAATAGACAGGGGGAGGTGAAGAATAGTAAAGGAAATGGAGAAGCCAAAGAACTTATGTTTACAACCCATGGGCATGAACTAAGGGGAAGGAGAATGAAGGAAGGAGAGGGGATGCAGGGCAGAGGGGAATAAAGTGGATAAAAAAACAGAACAACTTTAATTGCATAATCAATAAAATATACTTAAAAATGTTATAAGCAAGTTCTAATACAGAAACTTAAATAAGGTAGGGGATAAGAACTCTGACTAATCAAAATATTATTTCCTTTTAATTTTTCTTGAAGAAAAAATGAATTAGAAGTTGAAATGATATTTAAGGGATTCAACAGACGAGTTCTGTGAGCTTAAATGTAGGTGGAGTAATGGTTGGAATGGTGAATTGAACACAGATGATTCTATTGCAGCTTGTGTAAAATAACCTTTTTCTTTTTCTTATTTTATGTTTATCTGCCTCTTACTTGAGCTATTGAGATGATAGAGATCATCTCCAAATACAGTCTTTGTTTAGTAAAATAGTTATAATAAGAAGGTGGAGTATTTCATTATCACCTAAAAACAACAGGATACTGCTGATTAACCAGAAAGCCTCTGTCAAGACAAGGCCTAATTTTGTACAAAGGATTGAACTCTTTGTGTACTTGCTAATACAAAGTAGCCTTAAACCTGGTACCTTTAAATATAGCAAGTTCATCTTTGCTAAAATATATTTCATAAGTTCAAGTTAGCACACTATTTTAGTGCCCCAGGTTGCATGGCTGAAGCAACTACATGTAAGTAGAAGTTTCAAGGAGGTAAAGATTAATTTTTTTAAAACAATTACAAGAAGCTCACCTGGAATAAGAGGGTATTTAAATTTCCCTCTTACATAATGAGAACTATAGCAGATTGGTTAGTATATTTCATTTTATTCCCACCAGATTTTATTTTAAGAAGTCAAAAGTTTTGCAATGCAAGCCAATTTTCAGATACACAGAATGTTACATACTCTGGGTAAATACTGTGTCTTTTGGTACTTACTCCAGGTAGACACTGGTAAACCCTAAGGCTCAGAAGCAGTTAACAGCAGGGCCCAGCGACCACAACATGGATGAGGGCTGACAGTCTCTGTGTATGTCTACAGCAAGACTAGGAGAAAAATGAACGCCTTCCCGTCACGACAGTGAAGACCACCCTTACAGATCTGGTTAAAAATTGGGCAGTTACCTAAGCACTAAGATCATGTAAGCTCTTCTTCAACAACATTAGATCTGTCATGGTCCACTATATATACTCATGCAGGAGATTGTCCAGGTTCCCACAAATACTTCTCTTCAGATTACATGTGGCTGAGGGACAATCATTTGACAATATGTGTGCAATACTTGGAAGTTGATATGGTGATATCAGATGCCACAATTCTGACAACTGACAGAATTTGAAAGTCTAAGATAGATATAATCACATGGATGAAGACAGAAATGCCCAAATTCATCGTAATCAACTCCTGCTCCATGAGTTATTTGTCACTGCTGAATGCAGTTTCATTCAGCATTGCAGTGTCAATTCCATATCTCCCAACATGAAAGCAGTTAGATTTCTACTCCACAGCTTTATTTGAATCCTGATAAAATATGTTTGGTTCTACATATGGGACAAAGCTTTTTGTAAAAGCAATTTCTAAGGAACATTCTGACCAAGCAAATTTTTTTTTAGAATTCTCCCCTACTAAGAAAAAGTAAAAAGCAATATCATACCGATGCAAAAGAACCTCTTTCTTCCCCTCTCCCCTCATGGTCAAGAGTTGCCCTATCAGAATTTCTTTCTGCCTTTTTACTGAGAAACTTACAAGGTTAAGAAGCAAAAATTCCTTGACCTCAAAGAACATATTCCAGAGACTGAAAAGATTAATCATTCCCCTCATCCTGCAGTCACTCCTGTGCAGTAAATGGGCAGCAGTTAGAAGACTTTATCGCTAACAAAGGTCAAGACATTTATCCCTGAGGGAGATAGATGGAAGATTTTTAGAGCAAACATGTTTGCAGTTCTGGAGCGCCATATAAGAATACTAACATTAGATTAAATTGTAAGTCATAATAAATAATAATACTAATCACAGTGTTTTCATAAAATTAAGGGTAGGACACATAAATACATAATCCTTAACAGTTAGTGAAATTGGGATTGAAGTTTATACACAATGGAATGCTACTTGGCCATAAAAAAAAGAAGAAAGTTTTACTCTCCGTGACAGCATGGATGGACCTGGAGAACATTATGCTAAGTGAAATAAGCCAGTCAGAGAAAGACAAATACCACATGATTTCATTATATGTGGAATCTAGTGAAAAAAGTGAACTAACAAGCAAAGTAGAGACAGGCTCATTGATGGAGAGCAGGCTGACAGCCAGTGGGGGAAGGTAGGGGTATAAGGATTGAGCAAAAAGAGAAAAGGACTCATGGACATGGACAACAGTGTGGTGATTGTGGAGTGGGGGAGGGGGGTATAAGGGGACTAAATAGTAATGGAAAAAATAAAATAAAAATAAATAAATAAATTTTAAAAAATAAAAATAAAATAAAATACTTCCCCTTTTAAAAGTTTATTTCTTTCAAAAGTATTGATTTTGTTATTGAATTTCAGCTATTTTATTATACTATTATTTACTATACTATTGTTAATTATGATATTAAGTATGTTTTGATAGTAAATTAAGAGTAGAAAAATCACTACTCCAATATGATAGTATTAAAAACATCATATCTGGACCATCAGGCTGAATCCTTACTGCAACCTAGACAATGCATTCCTGAATCTCAGGTTGAGTCCAGTACCTGGGTGAATGTACCTTTCTTAACAGCTAAGGCTGCAAAAACTAAAGCTATACTAAGTAACAGACATATTTATCCCTGAGTTTACAACTAATGTTAAAAATTGCAAATGACTTACCAGCAATTTTAGATAAAAGTTATGTAAATTATACCAAGAGTCCACAAACATTTTTTATAAAGCACCAGATAGTAAATATTTTCAGCTTTGCAGGCTGTATGATTTCTCTTGAAACTACTCAGCTCTGCTGTTGAAGCATGAAAACAGTCATAGAAAATAGACGGATAAACACATGGAATTCCAATAAAACTGTATAGGCACTGAAATTTGGATTTCATACCATTTTCATTTGTCATGAATTATTCTTCTTTTGAATTCTTTTAGTCATTTAAAAATTTAAGAACCATCATTAGCTTATAGGCTGTACATAAACATTAGGATGTCTAGATTTACCCATGATCTGTAATTCGAGAAATCTTGTCTATGGGTGGAGGTCTTCACAGGCCCTGGAGATGCTGCAAATAGCAGTGAGTAATTCATGGTCCTCATCTCTGAGCTTCTGAAAATCATGTCTATCATCCTCAGTGTTTGCTGCAAGACTCCATCTTGATTCCAAAACATAATCCTCAAAGAAAAAAATTAAAGAATAAGATTCAAGCCTGTTTATGATTTAAAATATAGGGCTACCTGTGCTACTCTGCAAATACTTTTGTCTATATTTATTGGTGTTAATACTCTCAAAAAAGATGTGATGAGACCAAGCACGAGGAAAGGAATTCTAAGTATGCCAATTGCGAGATCCTGAATATGCAAAAATGTTTTTGTACAGATGGGATAACTCAGTGATGGATCCAAACAACACATACTCAGTCCCTGCCTGTGCCATCCTGTTCTTCCAGGTGCTTTGGAGAACTGTATCACAGTGGTAATGCACATGCAGCATCACTGTAGTAGTCTTATTACATGAAAAATGGGACTATGAGCTGAAAAATGCACAGAAGTGGACCTAACTCAGACATTCACTTGCAATATCATTTTGCATTTTTGTTTCTGGACAATAAAAATACAACACAGGACACAAAATAAAAACATTTGATAAGCACAAAACAGAATACCAGGAAATATTGCTATTGTTTTCTTTTGCTTGTCATTAATTTCATCACAGTGAATAACACTGCAATAAAAATTTGATTCTTTTTAAAAATGTTATGCCTATCCATTGAAATAGGTGTTTAATTTTGTCTTTGAACTAAAATGTTTCCAGCTCAATAATCTGATTTCATAGTTTGCTATATTTTCATTTATAAGGAGTGTGAGTCTCAAGTCACATCTGTATAATTTAGACCTAATATTTACTTGAAATATATAATAAATTCCAAATCAGAAGATTTATGATTCAAGTTCCCCCTCATTTTATTTTGGGATCAATATTCTAGTTTAGTAATTATGATTTATATTAAAAGTTGGTCATAAATCATCACTATCTTTCTCTCTAAAACTGCTTGGATAATGCAGTTGAAGAGTCCAGTAATGTGTTTCTCTGAAGCATGGTATTTGTGTAAGTCAGCTTCATTTTGAAGTTGTTTTATTTTTTCTCCTTAGAGGCAAATAAATAAAATGAGCATAGGAGAATAAACAACCTTTTACCTTGGGAATATTCTCTGTTAAGGAATTCCCCAGAGCATTCTTCAGCAAAGCAGGAAGACTCTTGGTCCTCTCTACCAGTGTGTGAAGAGGAAGAGCTCAGAGGTTTTTACCAGGGCCCATCATTTAAACCTTTTTTAGCATCTGCCGACGGGCATGTAGAAGTTCCAGTCACATCACTGACACTGCTGAATACTTCGTGAATTTCCCTGTGGCACCTGGTAAATCACAGCATGAATCTCTCTACATGATTCTGGCACTAAAAAATGTTTTATTGTCAATGATACTTTTTATCAAAAAATGGAAATATTATTTCTTTTCAGTGACAGGCATTTACAAACAAAGTTCCCCTCCTGGTACTTGTCCCTGAAGAGCTAATGTATTATGCAAGTGTAAGGCATGTAAAAAAATACCTTCTTTAGAATAACTCTTAAATCTGCTTTATTCTTTTTTAAATTAAAACATTCATATACACAAAGATAGTTCTATTAGTTTCTCATGTAATACTTCTTATAAAGGAAAGAAATCCACAAATAACCCCCACAGAGGTCCTGACACACAGCATGTAGTCATTTCCAAGTGTCAGTGAATGGTCGCCTCAATGCAGAAGGGACAGAATCCCAGGCTTGTACAGACAAGCAGAGGCACAACACCAACTCCATCTACTGACATAGTTCTGTTGGCATCACCCACACCATCATCTTTGCCTGCCATCCACCCAGTGAGAACAGGATACTGGAACAGCACACAGGAAGCAGAAGGTAATAAGAAGTAAAGTAGAAACACATCAAGCAGGATGAGAGTGCATTTTAAAGTCAGAAATAATAAATTCTATTTTTGACAATCACATTTATCCATTGAGATAATATTTACTGACCACTTCCATGTGCCAACTGTTTTAAACCATGGGAATACAGCAGTGAATAAAGAAGACAAAGGACTTTGCCTTCATGGAGCTTGCATTTTAGGGCAAGGAAGGGGTAGGAAACAGAAGCAAAATAAATAAGTAAAATACATATTATGTTAGAGGGTGATTGATGCAAGATATAGAGAAAAAGGAAATGAGATGAGTATAAAAAGAGTTAGGAAGAGGAATAAATGTTGGAAATTTAAACAGTGTACTCCAGTAAATACACACTGAGATGACATTTAAGCCTTGGATATCCAGGGAAGAGCAAACATCCTGAGGCAGGAGCATGTCTGGGCCTATGAAGAGCACCAGTGAGTGGCACTAGTATGGAACAAGCTCAAGGCCTTGCAAAACTGGGGATCAGATAGTGTATGGTCTTGTAGACCATTTCACTGATTTTCGGCTTTATCCAGAGTGAAACTGGAAGCTAATGCAAAGTTGGAAGCAGAGAAGTAATAGCTCTGACATTTCTAACATCTGCTTTAATTTGATCTCTGGCTACTAGGCCAAACAGGACTGTGAGGAGCAGGACAGAAACAGGATTATTGTAATAATTCTCTTAGAAAGCTGGTCACTGGATGTGATCTCCCAAGGAATGCATATGAATATAAAAAGTAAACAGTGCTTGTGCTGAGAGCTGGGTCACTCCAGTGCAGAAGGATTGAGGTAATATACAGACTGAGAAACAGAAGCTAGTTTGGTATGAGGAAAGCCAGGAGAATGTGGGGTCCTAAAGGCAAGTGAAGAAAATGTATTTAGGAGGAGCTTGTGATTGGCTGTGTCAAATTCTGTGAATGAATCAAGCAAGATTAACACTGATCTTAGAACAAAGAATTGACCTTTGGATTCACCTACTTAGAGCACCTTCAAAGGAGCAGTGGTGTAGTGGTGGGGAAGAAAGCCTATTAGAGTGCAATAGAGAGATAATGAAAGAAGGCGATAGTGAACCAGAGGCGGCAATACTCTCAAGGAAAGTTGCTAAAAATGGAAAGAGTGAGCCCTAGCTGATGTGGCTTAGTGGATTGAGTGTCAGTGGGCAAACCAAAGAGTTGCCAGTTCAATTCCCATCAGGGGACATGACTGGGTTGTGGGCCAGGTCCCCGGTGGGGAGAGCTCAAGAGGAACAGATTGATGTTCCTCTCCCTGTCTTTCTCTCTCCTTTCCCATCTCTAAAAGTAAATAAATTAAGTCTTTTAAAAAAGGGGAAGCAGAGAAATAAGGAGGTAACCAGAGAAGGAAGTGGAGGGAAGTGATGGGTAGTGGGAGGAGAGATATCATGTGTGTTGGTGGGGAGGGACAGTCTATTACATAAAGGCCAATCCTAGGGCAACAAAGATCATCATAGCTGAATGATCTTCACCGATGGAGACTCTGAACTAATGGTCCTAGACTGTGGTGCTTTGTGAATCACTTAACTCCAAGTTGTCTATACAGATTGTTGGTAGCCATCTTTTATGTTTGTCTTCAAGTTTCATTCCTAAAAGAGTCACTTACTATAATGAAAGGAAATGTTATACTAGATTATGTGACATAAACATACTGACAGGACCCCAATTCCCCAACACTGGCAGGCAGAGCAAGTGAGGAAAAGAGATTTCCCAGGAACGGTCCTTTAATAAAAAGTTATTTTTACCCCAGGCTCCAAGGTCCCCTGCAAGGACTCATCCCTTCCAGGACTGCTGTTTGGAACTACTGGCTTTTGTCACTTGGTGGCAAGAGGTCTTATATTGATGGGGACTTTGAGTTCTCTGTTCTGTCCAAGCTACAGAACCTGGGAGAAGCTTCAACCCCTCCAAGGCATTCCATCCTGTGAAGTTTCCTCAGCTCTAATCATTACAGTGAAACTCCTATGAAGGAAGAAGCTTCATTTTCTATTGAGTGTTTGTAATGTGATTGAACATAGAGTTTCTGGGAAACCCACTGTTTTGAACACCAAAGTACATTTCCCCCCCAGAGAAACAAAGGAATTTCTATTCATTTAATCAAAGGAAGAGTAAACTGATGAAATCTACTAAAACAACTACTATCCAAGAAAAAAAAAGAGCAAAAGAAACATAAAAGACAAACATTAACTATAAATGTTATATTATAATGTCTGTTATTCACTTCCTGATTCCAGATTTCAAGTGCAGAAGTACCAACTATCATAAATTTTCAAGATCAATCTATCAACATATAAACATTTACATTTTATGGGTTCTAGTCTAGTATAATTTATTCTTCTATTTATACTTATAGAAAGGGGAAAAGATATTAATCCTATTATTCACTCCCATAGCACGATGTACTTCTGCTTTAAAGGCAGTGGTTGTTATTTTTGCATTTATTTATGTCTCACTCTGATTAATGTTTGTCACTTTCATTAGACTGTAAGCTGAAGAGGCCAGGGACATATTCTCCATCAAAGCACCAATTTATCCTCAGTACCAAGGATAGCACTTAGCAAATAAAAGTAGTTTAAAAATATTTTTCAATAGATAATGAACAAAGAATGAGAGGAAGGAGGCAAAGAATGAACAGCTAGGGAAAAGAGGTAAAATGGAGAAAGGGGAAGGAGGAAGAAGTAGGGATGTAAAAGCTTCCAACAAAAGTGCTTGTTGTATTTTTAGCTCTGTGTTGGCTATTCTATATGTGCTACCTCAATTAATCCTCACCAAAAAAAAGGTAAATATTATCACTTCTATTTTACAGAAGAAAAAACTGTGATTCAAAGTGGTTAAGATCACACATCTGGCAAATGGCAACCAGAATATTGTTCTGTCTTACTTTCCAGGGCAACTGTCTCTATCCTTTCTAGTAGCCTGGGACAACAGGGGTAGTGATATGGCAGAAAGGGCCAGAAAGCAGATGAAAAACGTAAATACTTAAAAAAAGGAAAAAATTATCATCTCTGTCTGCTTACTAGGAATTAGGCTCAAAATCAATTCTTGGCAACCCCTTTTGAAGCCTCCATTCTTAAGTCCACTTTTGCCAAACTTCAGCCTGATGCAGTTGTCATCTACATTTTCTCAAACTTTAAAATTTTGTGATTTCCAGCCAAGATGGAGGTAGATAGACTTTGCCTCCTCACACAAACAAAAGAAGGACAACAACAACTTTAAAAACAAAAAATAACCAAAACTGCCAAAAATTGAACTGTATGGAAGTCCAACAACCAAGGAGTTAAAGAAGAAACATTAATCCAGACTAGTAGGAGGGCTGGAGATGAGCAGCTGGGGTGGAGAGAACTTATGGCAAGACATCGGCTGACAGACTGGGCAGTCCCACATTTCCATGTGGATAAACGAAGAGGAACAACTGGGGGATGAGACAGACCATGCAACCTAGGGCCCCAACCTTGGGAAATGAAGCCTCAAAACCTCTGACTGAAAAAAACCTGTGGGGGTTGAGGAGGCAGGCAAAACTCCCAGCTTCACAGGAGAGTTTGTTGGAGAGACCCACAGGGTCCTAGAATCTACACAAATCCACCCACCAAAAAATCACCACCAGAAGGGCCCACTTTGCTTGTGGGTAGTGGGGGAAGTAACTGAAAGCCAGCAGAGAGCAGAGCAAGTGGCACTGCTCCCTCTCAGACCCCTCCCCAACATACAGTGCCACAATGCAGCAAAGTGGTGTGCCCTGCCCTGGTGAATACCTAAGGTTCCACCCTTTACTACATAAAAAATACACCAAGACAAAATAAATATGGCCTAAATGAAAGAACAGATCAAAGCTCCAGAAAAAATACAACTAAGTGATGAACAGATAGCCAACTTATTAGATTCAGAGTTCAAAACACTGGTAATCAGGATGCTCACAGAAATAGTTGAGTATGGTCACAAAATAGAAGAAAAAGTGGAGGCTATGAAAAGTGAAATAAAGGAAAATGTACAGGGAACCAACAGTGAAGGAAAGGAAACTGGGTCTTAGATCAACTGTTTGGAGCAAAAGGAAGAAATAAACATTCACCCAGAAAAGAATGAAGAAACAAAATTCAGAAAAATGAGGATAGGCATAGGAACCACCAGGACAACTTTAAACATTCCAACATCTGAATCATAGCTGTGCCAGAAGGAGAAGAGGAAGAGCAAGAAATTGAAACTTATTTGAACAAATAATGAAGAACTTCCCTAATTTGGCAAAAGAAATACACTTCCAGGAAGTCCAGGAAGCTCAGAGAGTCCCAAAGAAGCTGGACCCAAGGAAGCACACACACACCAAGGTACATCATAATTACATTACCCAAGATTAAACATAAGGAGAGAATCTTAAAAGCAGCAAGAGAAAAGGAAACAGTTACCTACAAAGGAGTCCCCATAAGACTATAGTCTAATTTCTCAAAAGAAACCTTGCAGGCAAGAAGAGTCTAGAAATAAGCATTCAAAGGCATGAAAGGGAAGGATCTACATCCAAGATTGCTCTAACCATCAAGGTTATCATTTAGAATGGAAGAGCAGATAAAGTGTTTCACAGATAAGGTCAAATTAAAGGAGTTCATCATCACTAAGCCCTTATCATGTAAAATGCTAAAGGGACTTATCTAAGAAAAAGAAGATCAAAAATATGAACAATAAAGTGACAACATAATCACAACTGTCAACAACTGAACCTAAAAAAAAAACCTAAGTAAACAACTAGAACAGGAAGAGATTCATAGAAATAGAAATCACATGGAGGGTCATCATTGGGAAGGGAGAGGGAAGAGAATGGGGGAATAGGTACAGGGAATAAGCATAAATGGTAGGTAGAAAATGGACAGGGGAAGGTTAAGAATAGTATGGGAAATGGAGAAGCCAAAGAACTTATATGTATGACCCATGGACATGAAGTAAGGTGGGAGAATGATCGTGGGAGCGGGGTACAAGGCAGAGGGGAATAAAGGTGAAAAAAATGGAACAACTGCAATAACATAACCAATAAAATATTTTTAAAAAAACTTTTTTTCCTCTCTCTACAAGTTTGTGGGGAGATTCACCCCAGCTTGATATTTTAGGGAATATGGGACACCTATATTCCCTAATATGGGACATCTTTGCCCTTATTAACTAAGGTCCTTACAGGTCATCTTTGCAAAATATTGTCATGTGTGTATGGACTGTGCAGTCTGGGGCCTGGATTTAATCAAGTTAGGCACAATTTATAAACAAATACTTATGACTCTGAAATACTTTCATTGGAAGGGGACAGATATAGACCCACATTGGAAGAAAAGTACGTCTTCCTATGTTAGCCAGAATACAGATAGTGACAAGTCCAAACTCTGCTGCCTGCCTTCTGTCCCAGTGGTACTGTACTTTCCCATAACAATGTTGTACAGCCTCCTATTATAGCCCTTAGATTTTTTTAAATCTAAAAAAGTTAACCACTGAAATCTGAAATTCTATTTTCTGTTCATGTTACTACCTACTTTGATGCCTACAGTGATCTGAGATTTTTGCCCTTGCCCTGTGCTGGCTAATTGAGGACTGTGAAGTTAACCTTCAGCATAAGACATGCTCAGAAGTCATGTGATTTACTGTTCCAAGGAAGAAAATCTCAGTAAAATACAGTTTTAATGTTTGATCTGAACTACCACTGCTCCTCAAACCACCAGCCTGTTCAATTGTACCAACATCTTCATGTTCTACTGTGTTTCTCTACCTTTGCTCAAGATTTTCCTCCAGACTGAAATAGCATTTAGTAACCCTGTAATTTCACTCAAACCCCACCTAACCTTCTAAATCTGATCTCCTTCCACTGAATTTCTATAGCACTTTTGGTCTCCCCATCACATTGTTTTTAATCTTCACCTAAGGATATGTTTATTGATTTTACAGAGAAAGGGGAGAGAGAAAGAGAGAGAGAGAGAAAGAGAGAGAGAGACATTAATGTGAAAGAGAAATATTGATTGATTTCCAGTCTCCGATACGCTCCTCAACTGGGGACCGTACCCTCAACCTAGGTATATGCTCTGACTGGGAATTGAACCCACAGACTTTTGGTGTAAAACACAATAATCCAACCAACTGAGCCACCCAGTCAGGGCTTCCCATCACATTTTAGTACTGTATACTGCACTGATGACTGATTCTTGCTTCCCAATGTTTGCAAATTCTTCAGAGATTTGGTTCTTAACCTTTTATTGTGTACCATTATGCTAAACACACAATAAAGTACCACTTTATTTTCTAACAACCAAAAAGAAAAACATCAGTTCAAACCACATACACATATGTCTGAGAACTTTTCTGCCTTATTGATCTACTTCCCTTTTAAGAAACAACTATATACAGAAAAACTACGCTTCACCTTAATTTTATAGACAAGATTATTTGGAAGTAGAAAGTATGCTAAATTTAAATTTTGGTGTTTTTCTCTGTTGATGAGACAACAAAATTTCTCACTTTACATCAGACATATTTTGTGATAGAATATCAGTGAATTGTCACAGAAGCTGGTATTGTACCATGCTATTTGCTACTTTTTAAGAAGGACAGACAACTGTACTTGAACAACAATTAAAATAATTTTTTTTAAAAACGTGGAAAACAAAGGAGAGGAACTGGGCTAGATTTAAATTAGCATGATTTTAATAATTCTAAAGTATGTATACCTTCAAGTGGGACTATAATAGAGAAAAGGGAGAAAATGGCAAGTGCATATGTGAACTTAATCAATAAATTTATTGATGATGATGATAATGATGACAACAGTGGACACGGAAATTATGCACAGATCCCCTTACTTTTTTCCCTCTGTATTTAATGCCCTTGATTAATGTTTTCAGCAAAGTTTAGGATTATATTACACTAATCAAGATATATATAAAATATCTCAAAGTACACTGAGTAGTTTACAAATGGAAGTTAATTGACCACACTACCATAAGTTGATTTCAAAAAGAGGTGTAAAATGAAATGCCAAAATTAATCAAAGAGTCAACTAATCCTCATACAAAGGTCACCACTGACTCAAGTTCCATATCACATCAATCCTTTTATTTAATAGTCTCAAAGGAAACCAATTCTGGGAGCATCAAACACGGCAACCAGCCAGAAATGTCATTATCCCAAGCAACATTTCTATTGCATAAAGCTGCCTAACTCACACTGTAATTTACTTTTTAAGAAATCTGGTTATATTTTTTCTAGACAACCCAACATGATTTTATTTTCCATATAGTTTGCAGACATTCTTTGTTGGTACTGAATAGGTAAAATAAAGTCATTTTACTACATACTTTTTTCTCAACAGAAAAAATTTGGGGTTGAGCTGAAGGCTAAATTAGCATTTTACTGAGTGGCCAAGTTTAACTTAGCCATTACCCATTGCCTACAAAGACCCATCCAATATATATTCCTTTGATGGGGGCATATTGTGACCTGTTCAGTCAGTTTTCCATATTAAAATTGACCATGTTACAAAGCTGTGTGAACTGAACTTAAATTGTCTTGCTTGATGAGGGAGTAAAATGCTTGTAGATTATTAAGCAAGTGTAACTACATAATATTTGAAAAGCCTAGAGTTATAAACATTTGCAAATAACATTATCCTTTTTTCAATCTTGAGAATATTCTATTTTATAGGGCTTTTAAACTGCTGAATCAGTGAAAATGCATGATTTTTCACCTAGGTAAAGAGAGTATTGAGGGGATCAATCTTCCCTAATCGCTGATAAATGAGTGAGTTTGCATTCTAATTACAGATATGATTTTTGTGTTTTCTCCTCTTCAATGAGATTACTATGAGGTAAAGTAATCAGAGGACAACTTTTTATACTACAACTGATCTCTTTGCATTACTAAACTATTCATCTTCCCAGTGTTTCTGCCTAGATGGGTAAAATAATTTCCTTTTATATCTGTCTAGGTGTGGGAGGAATATTTTATTATAATTATTTGTTTTAAAAATGAAAAAAAGAGCTGAAAGATATATTTTTAAAAACACCAAGATACCCCATAATAAAGAGTCCCTATTCTGATATGCTACCAGGTTTCAACATTTGCAAAGCATGAATTTTTGCTGTATACTCTAATATATAAGTCATGCATGTGGTGATATGCAGATTATTCTTTAGAGGGGTTTCAAAAAATGTGAGCATATGTAATATGCAAAAGAGTAAGGAAGCAAATTTACCCCAGTGGACCAACTGCAATAGAATGAAAAGTAGAAGCTGAGAGGCTAACAACAGGAAAATGGTAAGAACAACAATCAACAAAGCTGTGAAATATAGTTAAAGTGGAAGTAGCTTGTCATTAAATAAGAAAATATAGTCCTCATGGCCTGAGATAGGAGAAATATTACTAACATTGTGTATCAACTGCTCTCATATAAAATTACTAAACATTTTAGAAAATAATAAAAGCCCATACACATAATCCAAATCACTAATTTTCATAGAGAAAGCACAAGGTTTCTTTTTTTTATCTGTTCTTGAGAACTTTTAAGGAGACTGGAAAAGGAGAGGGAAGGTCCTAATTACTCTACAGGAAGACTTATTGAGATTCTCAATAAAAGCTTTAAGGACCATGAATGAGTGGTAAAAACAAAGAAAGTCTTGGCCCCAATTCAAGGAATTACATATCTAACATCCCAAGGAGTTGTTTAAAGAAGAGAAAGAGAAACCCAGTGACAAAAGATAAAATGTAACATGACATGGAAGAAGTTGTCAAAACTGGTGTAATAAAAATTTTCCAGACTCTGTCACCCAGGTGTCACCTGGGCTCCAGAAATAGGACTAGGAGTGCAGCATGAGTCTCAACAGTAGCATCATCTGGGGGCCCAATTAATACAGCTCAAACCAGGTCACAGAAGTTGGATCCCTAATAGAGAGAGAAATACAAAGAGAAAGTATGTTTGTACTGTCGACATGCTTACCTTGCATCCTGAGGGTGGTCTCACCAATGATCATGGTGGTGGCCAGGCACCCTGAGGATGATTTATCCCACACATACAGGGGACTCAACTCCACACTGGCAAAGTGAGGAGGGAGGGAAGGGGTCCCTTCAGACATCAGGAGTGAGCAGGTGCTGGCTCAGTTGACTCTGTCACCCAGGTGTTATCTGGGGTCAGTCATGTGGGCAGGTGACTGTGTCCAGAGGGCAGGTTTAGCTTTTCAACTCAACATTGACAAGTGTGTGTTGATGAAGGATTTACTCTGTAAGAAGGGCAATAAGGTGAGCTGAGTCACAGCACCATATGTTCTCTGCAATGGTGGCAGCAGAACAGCACCAGTTGTTACCAGCAAAGTTGAATCTCGGTTCTTGAGTTCAGCAAAGAAAGAATTCAGAGCCAGGGACTCAAATTGTAAGAGAAAGTTTAGAAAGTTACAGAGGTAGTAGAAGTGAGCCAGCTTGGTTGCACAGGCTCAGGAAACAAGTTACGGAAGCAGAAGAAGGGCCCTTTGTTTAGAAGTGAGAAAGGCAAAGATAAGGCAGCTGGGGGGAAGAAGAGGGGGAAGGGAAAGTCACAGACGTGCTCCGGAAAGGGAGAGCACATGCAGTGTTTCTTTTATGTAAAAAGAAGTCTCTAAATATGTCCATAACAGATGGAAGCAACCTCAAAATCAATAGATAGGTGACAGGATAAAGAATATGTGAGATATATGTGAATAATACTCAGCCATAAAAAAGAATGAAATCTTGCCATCTGCAACAACACAGAGGGACCTAGAGGATATTATGCTAAATGAAATAAGTCAGACAGAGAAAGACACCTACCATGTGATTTCACTTAGATGTGGAATCTAAAAACAAGAATAAATGAATAAAAGCAGAAACAAACAAACAGATAGAGAACAGACTGATGGTATCCAGACAGAAAGTGGACTAGGGGTTTGGGTGAAAGTATTAAGTACAAACTGGTAGTTATCACCCTGGCCTGGTGGCTCAGTTGGTTGGATTGTCCTCCTATGCACCAAAAGGTTGCAGGTTCAATCCCCAGCCAGGCCACATACAGGAGGCAACCAATCAATGTTTCTCTCTCACACCAATGATTCTCTCTCTCTCTCTCTGTCCTCCTCTCTCTCTCTCTCTCTCCCTCTCTCTCTCTCTTTCTCTTTCTCTTTCTCTTTCTCTTTCTCTCCCCCTGCCAATCAATAAACATCCTGGGTGAGGATTTTTTTAAATTGGCAATTATCAAATAGCCACAGGGATCTGAAGTACAGCATAGGGAATATAGTCTATAATATTGTAATAATAATGTATTGTGTCAGGTGGTAACTAGACTTACCAGGGGATCACTTAGTAAGTAACATAAATCTAAACATTATGCTGTGTACGTGAAACTAATATAATATTGAATTGTTTCAACTGTAATTGAAAAAATTAATTAAAAACAAAACATGTTAAATAACCAAAATGTCTCACAAAGGAATATGTTTCAGCTTTAAAAAGGAATGAAATTCTGATACATAGGACAACATAGATGAACTTTGGAGACATTATGCTAGGTGAAATAAGCCAGACACAAAAGGACAAATATTATATGATTCCATTTATATGAGTTACCCGGAATAGTCAAATTCATAGATGGAAAATATAATAGACACCATCAGGAGCTGGAGGAAGGAGGGAATGAGTAGTCATTGTTTAAGGGTACAGAGTTTCTGTGTAAGATGATGAAGAAAAGGTGAATAATGATGATGGTTGCACAACATTGTGGATGTACTGAATGTACACTGAAAATGGTTAAAATTGTAAATTTTATATTATGTGTATTTACTATGATAAAATATTTCCTTAATTTTTAAAATTAAAAAGTCTCTAAAATGAATAAGAATTTAACTGATGAAAAAAGTCTAGTTGAGATGGCAGATGATTAAAATCTAGCAAATAAAAAAATGGGATGAAATCAATGACTATTATATCTGAACTATGTCTCTATTATCAAAGGTAGAGGAAATATTCACTTATTCAAAGGCATTTCTTCAGCTCCTAATTTATTTTAATCATTGTGGTAGATCCCAAAGACACAGAGATAAACAGCCCAAAGCTGGGCTCAAAAGGAACTAAGAGTAAGTGAGGATGATTTAAAAGTAAATTGATAATGACAATATAAAGTAAACATATTGAACAGAAGTAAGACTGTTGTTATGGGTCAAAGAGCTGGAGCACAGAAGAGGAAAAACATTATTAAGCTCATGAACATTTCCAAGCAGAGATGAGAATTGAAATTAATCAAAGACAAGTGAGTTTTCCAAGACAAAGGGAGATAGACAAGGAAACAATGATGCTGTCACCAAAGGAGAGAATACTCGTGGAGAAGGTGGAGGCGACAGGTTGACATTTGACATGGGTGAGTTTAGTCTTAGATTTGTGAATTTTTTAAAAAATAATTATAGAAATACAACTCTACATTTCAGGAAATAGAATGTACAATTATGAGTCATCAGAAAATAGGTGGTATGTGAAGGAAGAAACTCAAGATAGAACCCTAAGAAAAGCAATATTTCAGGCATGGTGGTAGAAAAGACACAGGAGAGTGAACTGTGGGGAGGCTTCCAAGTTGGGAAAAGCAGGCCAAAAACTCTCATGAAATCTAAGAGTTGAGAGAGCTTCAGGAACAATGTTAAAGACAGTGGCAAATGCCAAAGGTTGGTGATGAAAAATTAGATCAGAAAAACCTCATGAAAGTGAAGATGTGTAGTAAATTTAGATTAATCCTTGATAAAGTTTATCTCTAAAGAAAAGATGATAAATAGGACAGTTTAATAGATGTATCTTTAGTGGTGAGTTTTTTTCATGGAAATATTCTGATCAATTGTATTTACTGCAAATAATGGGCCAGTAGAAAGAAATGCTTCATATGGCTAATTCATATAAGGGTGATTACTCTTTTAGAAAGGACCATTTTCGAAGTTATCTTTCTGTGTTCATACTAACTCTTCCCCCTTAGGTAGCACTGTGTCTTATTGAAACTATATGAAATAATATCCCAAATTGAGTGTTCAATTTACAAAGCTACATTTTTATTTGTGGCCATCATATGAAACTATGACATGATAAATTAGCTATCTCTTAGTTTTTTCATTGTTTGAGTAAATATTCCATTTAGATATATTGTAACCATGACATAAATCATAATTAACACATTGTCACCCCTATCAACATGCAAACTTTTGAGCACTTAAAAATTGCAAAAATTAATTTATGCATTTGTGATGCAGGTGATTTATGCAGTTAAGATGACAATTTTAATCAATTTGGTAAGGTTGTTAATGAAGCAAACAAATTTTGAAATTAATTTTTTCATTTCTATAGATATAGCCCAAAACTGTCCTGAGATAGTTAAGGTCCATTTGGTCATTAAGTATTTATCAATGCAAAAAGTACATTGGTTTCTACAAAGTCAAGAAGGGAAATGTAATAACTAATAAGTGTAATGTTAAAAAATTCTACAAAGTCCATGATGATCTGTATCAAGATTAGTTTGACCATATAACTTAAGATAAACATATATTTGATCCTTACATAAGAGGAATAAAGGTAGGAAGTAGAAGACTTCCCAAAGTCTTGAGGGACCCAGCTTTCTTCCAGATCACCGCCTGCCCATCCTTAGGGTGTGGCCCTTGTCCTCATGGCCAAAGAAGGCTGCTAGAGTTCCATCAACTACATTTATGTTCCAGGCAATAGATGATAGTAACAGGAAAAATAAAGATGTCCTTTGCCTTTTCAATGGTAGTTCTCAAAAGTTACTACTAACATTTATGCATATATTTCACTAGTCAGAGCTTAGTCATATGGTAATACCTAACTGAATTAATATCTAGTTCAATGTCTGTAATGCATAGCAGAAAAATTAGCAATTGCTAAGAAAAATATATATTAGCTACATTGGCTAAAACAGCAATTTCTGCCACATGGTAGCAATTTCCGCTACATGGTTCCATTCACAATGAAAATTTAAAGCTTACAAAACTCCCTCCTTCCCCAGTGGGCAATGGGACAAGAAATAAAGTAGGTACTAGGTAACTTGAGGATGGAATTTAGGATGCCTAATTGGTCATGTTTCAAAGGAGTGTTCATATTTCTAAATCAGTTACCTGAGAAGTTATATTAGTTCACTTTGTGATTGTTCACTGTCTTCACTCTGCTTATATAATTCGAATGCATCCATGAAAAAAGTAGAAAATTTAGCCTCAAATGTGAAATGTGTCACCCAGATGTCCTGACTGGTGCAGTGACCGGGGGCTAAATTGGCGGCATCACTGAGAAACGCCTGCATGGCTGCTGTCAAAGAGAGAAAGTGTCTGAGCCTGAGTCAGACTTTCACACAGGCCAGGCTCATGAGCCGGACGCCACCACCACTGCAACCAGCTACACAGTAAATTAACAACAAACTGTGGCAGCCCCTGCCCTCCCTCAGCAACTTCCTCCGGGAATTATCCAAGGTCAGCGTTCTTCCATTCTTACTCCTCCATGACAGGAGTCGGCATTCGGACCTCGCTTCCAGATGGTCCTGTTCAGGATGTTGGCACCGTGCCTTTCAAAGGCTGTGAACTCTGGTGGAGAAAAATTACCTGATATTGAACTGATTTTTTTCACCCTTTGTAGTTAAAATAACTGGGAGCAATGTGTGGCTATGTTGACAAAGTACTTGGCTGCCAATATGTCCTTTTAGATAACAAGTGAAAAATGATGTGAGCCCACTCATCTGCTATAACATTCAGAACTGTTATCATACAGCACTAGAACCTAAATTAGTGCCCTAAGTTCAAGAAAAGAAAGTGCATCCCAGAGTGAGAAATTGGATATTTATTAGAGGTATGTGGCACTTGAAGGAGAGAAAGTGCTGATACATTGCAGGTGGCACTGGTCGCACTGTGGTGTCAGCATCATCACATCAGCAGGTCAGACCAACCTTGCACGGTAATCGACAAGGGCTCTGACTTGGCTGGCACCATGCCAGGTGCAAACCAAATCCCATCTTGTGGCTGCATAAAGCCGCTTTATTTCACTACTAGCCTAGTACACCCAGATGTCTCATGAAACATTTGACAAAATGCTATCTTCATTTTAGGAAGTCATCCACATCGCTGATGGTTTCCTGGGCATCCTTCTACTGCCAATAATAAAGATAGCAATAGCTAAAACTTATTGAGCTTTTACTGTATTCCAGGCACTGTGCTAAATTTATATTCATTTCACCTAACATAATAATGGCTATTGGCCAAATACTATCCTGTTCTGTCTACTTGCCTTCTAATAGAGCCCTGATTGAAAAAAGTCTAGATAAAGAATATTACATTTTAAAACTTCTCTCTGTTTATTCAAGAAGAACAAAATCAATATCAGTGTAATAAACCATACCATAGCCAAGAAGCAATTTTTAGAAAGAGACATTTCTAAAATATAATAATTTCATAATAAATTCTGGTTTGTTTTTACATGATGCATTATTCAGAATGGTAGAATTCCCAAGACTTTTTTCTAGGGGCTTAAGAAAATCTTTTAAAACCTTGAACTTCAGTTTAAAATATAGAAACTATTCTTAAATATTAAAGCCCTGGTCAGGTGGGTTGTTTTTCTTGTAATATATCTATTCCTGCTCAATGAGAAGATTCACAGCCCTGAGTACTTATGTGCCAAGGATTATGTTTAAGGGATATTTAACAGCTATTGATCAGCTACAGCAAGTCATAATCATTTCACAAACAGTAAGAAACACAATACAATAAGGGGAAAATATAAACCATGTCTAAATGCCCACATTTTGAATCTTACATATGTTAAACTTCAATGAAATTAATAAAATATTTGCTCTTTTTAGTCAACCAAGATGTGGGTTGAATCCTGTTTGCACCTTATCATTTGGGTAAACTTGTATAAATTACTTAATTTATCTAAGCTTCATTGTTCCTACATATATTCTACTGCATTTCATATGGATTAGAAATAATATGTGTAAAACACAGCAGGTGATATTGATAGCAAATATTATTGTCATTTTCTAGTTTTTAAATAAACTAAATAAGGAGAAAAATCCTTTAAAATGAATGAGCATGGGGAATAAATTTAAACCCTTTTTAAAAGAATTAATATTTCAATTTTTAAATATTGCCCATTGATATTCTTTTTTGGAATAAAATAATGTGTATTATTGTATTTGAATTTACCAGAGGCAAATAGTTTTATTCAACAGAAACGGTGTCACGTTATGTCTGGGATCCTGGTACACGCATGTGCAGAATGGCAAAAATAAAGGGAAGAACCCAGAGACCCAAGTTCTTGGTTGTGTTCACAAACTTTTTCTGGAACTTTGAGTAGCATCACTTCTAAGACCTCAAAGACATTAATGTAAAAACAAAGGACTGAATTACATAATCTATATGGCTTCTAATATCCAGTAGTCATGTTCAAAATCATGAATTATATTCCATCAGCAGAAATTAATTCCTTTGGTTTTAGATATTGGCAGGCAACATGGTGTAACAGAAAGAATGTGCAGTTTGGAGTAAGACAAAGCTGAGTTCCAACCCAGCTTTGCTTTCCCAGCACATGACCTTTAGCAAGTTACTCATCTCTTCTGAGGCAGTCTGATTTCTCACTTGTAAAATGTAAATAATAGCTACCTGCTTGAGATGTTGTGAAGATTAGAGATGGTATAGGTATTCAATAATTTGCCTGGCATTCAATTAATCTTAGCTACCATTTTCCAGGGTCCTCCAGTAAAATGTAAATTCACTGAGAAGAAGAATTTTTCATTTCAAAAATGACCAGAAGGTCATTTTTGGTTGCCAGGAACACAGAGCCACTCAAATCCCAATAAATGAGAGATGTGAAGCAGCAGTCTTATGAGGTTATAGATAATTTCATGTATCTCAAGAGAGAGGATTTGGAGCTGGGAATTGAAAAGAATACAGGTTTCTCTCCGCTCATGTGATATGTGTCCTTTTTTCAGAGCATCTGCTCTATTTCTCTCTCTTCTTTTATTTTCATTCAAGCTCTAATACCCATAGTTCCCTAGACCTCCTACTATGTCTCTTATCCTCACAGTTGGTCCCTTGTTTACTAACTTCTATTTCACTGACAGCAATGGTATAGAAGGTCCAATCAGGGGATGGGGTCCTGTAGTCCACCGTCCATTTCGTAGAGTTAGACTATAGGAAGACACTGTGGAATGGGTACATAGCAGAGGCTAGTGCTCAACATAGAACCAGTAAAAAGGGGAGTGTGAGAGGCTTGTTGCCACATTAACATTCATTTTCTAATGTAGGGTGTGTAGAGTTGGACTTGGGATGGATACAGAGTTTGTGGAGCCTGATGCTTATATGATTTTGAGGCCCCTCTTTAAAACAAAAAAATTATGTTATGAATGTAAAATGTCATAGAAAAGTAAATATTTATTTAGAATTAGAAAAGAAAACACACAAAAAATTATACATTATAAGAAAGTTGAAGAGTAACATAAATGACACAAAACCCAGAAAATATTTCTGGGAATTAATTGCTTACTACACACATATAACACTTTTTTCTTACCTTTATCAGTTACATACTTGTTGCATAGTAATAATATTTATAATACTTCCTATAGAAAGAATATAAACATAATTCAGCCTTTTCTGTAGCATGGTCTATCAAAATTTGTTTTTCTCTAATTGATAGTTGAAATGCATAAAACATATATTTACTGTGTGCAGTACTATTAAAGTTTCCTAAAAAGACAAAAATTCTGTCTTTCTGAATGTAACACAGTACAAGTCTACTTTAAAATCCCCATTAAAAGTGTAAGATACAGTGTATGATACAATGTACCCTGCATTAACCAATTCTATCCCTAATTGGAGAGGACTTGTCTTTTGACTTGGTGTTAATTAGAACTGAGTATTTTCTGATGACTGGAAGAATTATTTACCTCTGGCTTGTTTCTGGTTAGTCTGGGGAGAAACCAACCTATTACCAGTGCCAGGTGATGCAGAACACATTTTATATTGGTACAGATTTTGCCTTGTACCTTTTGGTCAGGTCAGGTCAGGGAGGTGACACTGAGGGTGGTAGGTATGTTCCTGGAAACAATCCTACACCGGGACAGCTACAACAATAACTATTCATGGAAGTAACTGGGAATCACATAGATGTAGCCAGTAAACTTAAACTAGATGTATGACCAGCTGACCCTTTCACCAGATCACAAAATGTTCCAGTGCTCTCTGCCCATAGGGCACATATGAAGGAGGGAAAGTTGAAGTGGAAACAGGTGGCAGCACTAATCTAGAGTGGTTAAAATATCTTACACTGGAGAATTAAACAAATGTATACAAGACACTGAACGTATTGGTAGACCCCTGCCCAAATCTCTGAAGTTTATGCTTAGGTAACTGTTCTCATTGGGGCAAACAAGGGACCATCAAGCATTCAGTATGCTGCTGAAGAACAACAACCCAGGCTGCCATAAAGGGACATGATTCCTGAGGGGCAGCTTGAAGGTTCTCAGTGATCAGGAGAGAAGGCTGTGAGAGAATTATTGATGTGATAACTGAAGTGACAACCAAGGCCAGCTTCACCTCTTAAAGTATTGTGTTCAGGGATGTTTCTGCATTTGCTAGTCTCTCCCACAGGTCTCAGCTTTAGCAAGAAACTAGCTAACTTGATCCTAGACCTAGAATCTCATCAGGCAAGATGACACAAGAGGTTGTTTTCAGATAAAAGATGCAAATGGGAGACCAAGTCTATGACTGGCAGAAAGGGAGATAGAAAAGTGACAACTGAAAGGGAAAAGATAAAAGGGAAGGGAATTTTTTTCATTTCCATAACAGTTGTTAAAATCAATGACAAGTAGAAGAAAACTAATGACAGTAAGGAAAGATCTTCATTAGCTTTCTTTAATGAAATGTTATTGTGCCCAAGGGGAAGTATGCTAACACAATGCAGTGAACCAAAATGAGTCAGAAAAGATTCAGATCATAACCCACAGGCATCCCAGGTAAATTCATTAGAAACTGATTTGTGTGTATTAGAAACAGCTATAGCAAGAAGAGAAAATTAACAGAATGGAATTGTATTACATACTTAAAGGTCAGTTAAATATCATTAAATGAGTGACTATGTTGATAATAACCTTCCTAGAAAAATATTTACACACACATTGCCAAATATTAATGGACGGTGAGGACAAGGTGCCAGCCTTCTAATAATGATAAAAGCTACTGACTTATTCATTATTTACTATTGCCAGGACTGTGCTAATGTTTTTTCACAGGTATTCTCTAATCATATAATCTACGATACCTTAAAGACAGACATTTTCACTTCTTCCCTTTCCCAAACTTTTTCTCATTTATCTCCTGCTCATCTTCTATGTCTCTACTTAAATATTTCACTACCCAAAATAAATTGTCTCAACACCTTTCCAAATTTTGTTTTGCAAAATATCCTTGTCTTTCTTCATAGCACCTATCATAGTGTGTAATTATGCATTTATTTTTTTGTTATCAGTTTAAATTCTGTCTTCTGGTCTACCATGTAAGCTCTACAGGATAGAGAAAGTCTATGGTGTTCTTCATAGTGTACCCAGTAGGCTTAATAAATAGGGGTTGATTAAATAACCAAATGACAAGAAAGGTGAGGCTTAGAAAAGTTTGGTGAGGCCATGGCTAAGTGGCAGAACATGATTTAAATCAACTTCTTGGTGACTTCTAAGCCCTCGGAGTCAACCACCATGGTGGTTAGGGTAACAATACCCTATCCACGCCAGCTAGGCTACATCATTTTCAGGTCAATTGCAAAATAAAAATGAGAGCTCCATTCAAAAAGCATAAAGAAATTACCATTAAAGGTATTCAAATATAAAGCTTTATTATTTCTTTCAGTTTCCCTTCTATTGTCATATTTTGTTACTACTTAATGTGGTTCTAGTAAAGAAAACTTAAAACTTCAAATTATTACAATAAATTTTACTTTTCACCTTTTCATTATGTAATACTAGTTTTAAATGCAAATATGAATATTCACCTTGAATGCAAAATTACCCAATTATATAATTCATGTTTTGTGACTCAAACATGCATATGAATTTTGAGCTGAGAAGAACAGTGGGAACAGTGCACAAAACTAACTCAACTGTTTTCATGTCATTTTGTGCTTATGCCACATCATACCAGCATTTTCTACTTTCAGCTTGCTAATGAGCAAGAAAGAACTAAAAGAGAAAAGGAGATATGGATTGCCTCATCTTTCCCCTTCCCTTCTAGGTCATCATTTTCAACATAAGTGGTCAGCTAACAGAGGAAATTAACAGGAGTATGAAAGGAACTGGTAGAAGTTCTTAGGGTGTTCATGATTGTTAGAATGCTATTCCTTTTTTCTGTGCTCAAAGCAAATTTTGGTTCAGGAAGAAAATGCGGCCTTTCGGGACTGTCAGCACCCCCACTTATTCAGGCTTATAGTGTACTTGCTTTGAGTCTTGCTGAACGCCCGCATATGGTGAGTCCACCAGCATCTTGTGCTCAGGGAGGTGTTGAGTCCTACACGCAAAAGGAACAGCAAGCACAGCTGACACATGGCCTGTGCATATCCTCTGCTCATACACATGCTTCGTTGTCCCACAGGATTTCACTTACAAAACACCAAATCAAAGAGAGAATTATTAAGAATTTCAATAGCAGAGCATTAAACCAAGCAAGGGGCCTTTGTGAGCACACGATTCTGTGCAACTGCACAGGTCACACGCCCCTGAAGCCAACCTATGTACTGTCTTAATTTTCTCTGCGCTGCTGCTTCATACCCAGTGGTGCTATATCCAAACTCTAAATTCACAGAAATGATTCATATTGTAATAAGGTAAAGACACCTGGTTTCAGTACACTGTGAGGACAACGAAGGATGACAAATAGTTCCCAAGGGCTTTCTCAAATTTCGATCATAACTGGTACAGGAGGCAGATACATATGTTTGCACATCAGGACTAAAGAATTATTTTTATTTGCAGACATTTATAATTGCTTTGCCATTGACTAAGCTGTTAAATATTCAAATGTGAGCAGGGAGCAGGTAATTTAGTACAGCAATATTTTCTCCACTGCTTCATTATTAAAATTGAATAAAAGTTAATTTATACAGTAATGCATTCAAAATCTTTTAGCCAGGAGGACATTGTACTCTTAATCCTCTTTTGAAGGGAGAGACAATCATAAATAAGACCAACCATCTTCATAGCTCCTTGGGTCTGGGTTGATTTTGCATTTTTCTCATAGTTTCTTCTTAGTGAACCCTAGTTCTGAGGGCATATGACCTAGCAACCATACCAAAAACAAGTTTTCTTGGTTTCCATCACAACTTACAACTGTCTTAGCTTAAGTAGCCATTACAAGATTGGTGCTTAGACTGTATCAAGAAAATTAACAAGCTGAGGTTTTCTAGTCTGTTTAACAGATGAGAAAACTTAGTCTCATGAAGGTTAAGTAACTCACACAGCTGGTAAATAGCAGCATTAGAATTTGCACCCAGGGCTGGGAGAATATACGATTTTCACTCAATTCATTCTCATTAAAGGAAGAGATACAGTAATGATAATATTGAATATCTCTATATTTTTATGAAAATAGAACTATTACATTCTTTTCTCCAATGTCTGATTTTTACATTTACATTTGTCAGTTAGCTTTGTTATGTTCTTATGCACTAGGGTACACATTTTTTGTCTTTCTATGCTGTTTCTCATATTTGGGAGGTTTTTTGGGGGGTTGTTCATTTTTTTTTATTTCTCTGTCACAATTCAGTTCAAAAACCAACTACAGGTCCCTGAAGTGATGACTAAGCTTAAATTTCCCAAACAGATTCAGGATCTATCCCAGCTTGCTTCTTGAAAGATTTTGATTTCATCTGCAAGGTCCATAATTATATTTATATAATGTATAAATGATAAAATAAAAATGACAAGTTATAAGTTGAGAGATGTCATATTCTTACAAAATATACTGACTTTAGCATTTGATTAAAGATTCAAATAAACTGATTTCCTCATTTTGAGTGTCTATGTACATTTAGATCTCTGAGTTTATGTTCCACATCCTGTACAAAATTTATTATTTACTCAGTAAAACTGAACATCTGTATATGCAAAGCAGTGAATTCAACATTGTACTTGAATAACTTGCATTTACTTTACCAGGATGCTTGAAACAGTTGAATGTCTGGTAAGTGCTCTTTTCCCGACCTGATTTAAGGAGTACCAAAGGCCCACATTAAAAAAGCATTCTCTTATGAATGCAACTAAAATCAGATAGGCTGTGGAGAGGGTCATGTGAAGAAAAGGCCCTCAATAGGGTTCCCTAAGTTAGGCCACATAAAGAACCATTCTTGTCACTGAGGATTTGACATGAATTCTTTATATTCCTTAGGACTAAATGGAAGACTTTAAATGGGTTTCATGGTTCATATAAATTCTGTTCAGATTTAGTTCAGAAGAACATTTTGGTTGTATCCTTGAAATTTTGATTTCTTGGCAAAAATAATTCATAACATATATATATGGGTGAGTTTCATTTTTATTTTCATTCATTTTAATATTAGGATTCACCAAAATCTGTATTTACAGTTAGGGTCATAATTTATTTTATTTAAGATGCAGGTTAGAATCAGGGAACTCAGTAATTGAACAAATCAAAATACACAAGTTAAGTAGACAGTAGAAGAGCTAATTGTGGAAAAAGACTCTAAATAATGTTAAGGAGAATTTTAAAAACTGAGTATTTATGCTATGCACAATAGTTGATGTCTCAGGCACTTTCTCTCAATTTAAAAGATTAAAAGTCGATGTGATCAGGCTCAGCTGATGTTTCTGGCTCTACTCTTTGTCAACATGGAGCCTAATAGGACTGAGATAAGAAAGCTATTTCTATTTTGATAAGGTAGAGACCTACAAGTATTTGTACTTGTATTTGTGGAGCTCATTTAATTATTTAAACCTTCAGTTTTTTGGTTTTCTTATGAATTTTGGATTTCTGAAATATATTTTTTAACTTAGCTTTGTAGTCTAGGAAGAATATAAATGAACAAAAGAATATTAGATAAGGACAGCAAACAGAAGTCCATAATGAAAAGTATAACACAGTCTACCTCAGGACATGAGTTTCATTAAACTAAAAGAAATAGTAATCTTAAATTGGAACTTCAAAAACCAGCTACAGCCCTGGCTGGTGTGGTTCAGTTGGTTGGGTGTCATTCCACAAACCAAAAGGTCGCAGGTTCAATTCCAGGTCAGGGCACATGTCTAGGTTGCAGGTTTGGTCCCCAGTTGTAGTGTCTGTGATCAATGTTTCTCTCTCACATCAGTGTTTCCATCACTCCCCTCACTTCTCCTCTCTCTAAACAAACAAACAAACAGATAAATACAGGTTCCTGAAGTGATGGTGGAACTAAAATTTCACAAACAGATTCAAGATCTATCTGTTTGCTTCTGGAAAGACTTCATCTACAAGATCCAAAATGCCTGGGTTCAGATTTCAGCTCTGCCATTAATAGTTGGTCACATCTGTCTGCATGGCATCATTTGTACTTAGGGTCAAAGGGCTATGTGTACAGTCAGGCCCACCTAGCCTTTCTCCCCTCTCCTGTGATTGTCTTTTTGGGCAGTCTGTCCTAAAACTTCTTTCCCTTATCTGTAAAGCAGGGTAATAATAGTACCTACCTCACTGTACGGTTAGGGACTTATTATAACATGTTTTCCATATAATTTGTAGCATAGTATCCAATAAATGTTATTTATTATTTAGCTAAGATCAACTAAAACTTTCCATAATCACAGGAACTCAGCCCTTTGTAAGGGAAGCACCTCAAAGGCTTGTACTGCCTCTATGCACCAAACCATCTCCAACAGCAAGAGTCCACCTGAGTAAAACAGTCTGGAGTAGTAATCTCCATCACAGACTGGGAAGTGGAAACAGCAAATATGCTAATCCTACATTATAAAAATTAAGAAATGGTCTCAGAGAGGTTACTCAGTCATTCTCATAGGGCTGGTGAGAAACAGAGCTGAACTTGACCACAGCTGTTCTGACTCCATGCCTTGCCATGATTAAAATAAAATAATTCACAATCATATTGTTTCAGATAAAACGCCATCAACTGGGAAACAGTAACAAGGGACACGATACACTAATGTTTGATAATTTAAGCTCTTCTGTTTTTTGTTTTTGTTTTTCTTTAGCAAAATCCATTCAAGTCACAAAATCTGGGTAAATGTGCTATCCAAGAAGGACATGGATAGAGTGACAAATACCTCCAAGTAAAACTCTAATTCATTCAAACGATCCTGTCATCTCATGTTAAGATGAACTTAGTTGCATCAGATATTTCCTGAAATAAACTACAGTTCCAACTGGGCTTGCAGACGTTGCTGTCATTGGGAGGTTTCACTGTAATGTCATTAGTCACATGAACTGCACAGTCTTAAATGTGAGGGTAGACTTCAGAAGTTCTGGATTGCAGTGACATACAATTCTTGCTTTGGTTTGGTTTAATTTTCTGGACTATCACAAGCAAATTCAGACATAACAAATATTTAAAAGCCCAATGATAATGTTGGCTTGATAGCAAGAATTTTCCTCTGTATAATAGCTTATTCCAAGAGAACTGTAAAATAAAGAAAAGGTTTTTGCTTGTATCTGAAGGGTAGTACATCTGTTACAATGCTTTCTTGAGCACATTGATTGTTATTTAATCTCCAACACTAATAGACATACAAGAAAATCAAACATTTGATGCATAATTCTCAGTCCTACAGTCCTTTAGCTTCTCAAAAACAAGTTCACTTGTTTTCTTTAAAAAAAAAAGTCATTTCCTTCCTGCATGCCTTTGTTGAGAATGGTACTAATATGTTCAATCATTCAGAATTTTAATTTACTAGCTAAAGTTGATCAGATAAAACTTTCTTTACATGATAAGGAGTCCTGACAAAGAAAATAAATTACTGTTTTTATCTGATTATGTAAGTAAAAATGTGTTGGTTATAGAACACAACACAATTAACATATAAACAATGTTCAGCTATTATCCATATATCTGTTTGTATCACAGCACAGGATGAGCCAACATTATGCTTATAAATAACTATCCATAGAAACAACTAATCATGTTGATGTAGTTTACCAATTGTTATTTCTTATCTTTGAACTTTTGTCCCCAGAACTGTATATTAATTTGTACTCATAAGAATTTAACAACATTCAGCCCTGGCTGGTGTAGCTTAGTGGATTACGGGCCTGTGAACCAAGGGATTATGGTTCGATTCCCAGTCAGGGCACATGCCCGGGTTACAGGCCAGTTCCCAGCAGGGAAGGCACAGGAAGCAACCATACATTGATATTTCTCTCCCTCTCTCCTTCCCTTCCCCTCTAAAGATAAATAAATAAAATCTTTTTTAAAAAATTTTAAAAAAAAGAATTTAACAACATTCAGATACATCTTCTCTGTTCTTTCTGTATCATCCTGTTTGCTCACATTTAATATTCTGGCATTTACCTTTCCTCATGGTGGGGGGAGGGGCACTATGGCATAATGAAATAGAACATAAACATGGAAAATCTCATTGCAGTAGCCTATCCAAGTTTTTGGGAATTGAGACATCCTTTTTGTTTTGCTTTTATAACGTGCACCCATTTGTTATTAGAGATCAGAATGCCATATATACTTTTCAACAGAATTACATATAAATTAAAACAGAAAAAAAACTTTTTGGAAATATTAAATAGCTCTTGATATAAAGACATATTGGTACACCAGAAATCTGAGCCTGAAGACAGTGCATACCAAATACACCAGATACACCCCTCCCTCATTTCTCTGCCTTTTCATGGCATTCACCTTCTGGGTCCTTAGAGTTAGGCAGCACCACCATTACTGACCAGACTTGACTGATTAAGGAAGCTCTGGACTGGGATAGGTGGTTCTTGTGGATTACTTACATCTCTGCTTGCACATGGCAGGGACTGGCAAGATGTGTAAAATAAGATGGTCTCTGTTGTTCCAAAATTTGTTTTCTTTTGTTTTAGAGATGTCAAGATTAGTTTTAAGGGGAAAAAGAAAAAAAGAAAGAAACCAGACAGGTAGAGTAATAAATTGTTCAAAGTTGGTTCTGCTCCTCTAAAACTCCTTGGACTTTACATATATGATTTATGAAAGAATAGAAAATATTGCTACACTTACTTTTTGCTTTCAGTTAATAACCCTTAACTACTGGCTGCCCTTCTTACCCAAATCTGTTGCTCCCAAATAGTGAGATGCTCCGCTCTCAGAAGAAAACAGTATCCTATGAAGGGTGGGTATTCTATAAACAAAGATGCAAAAACATATAAACAAACTGATTAAAATTATTCTCAAAGTCAATTATGTTAGGATTCTAGAATTATAATTACTACTGGATTACTTTTTTAGTAGAAAAAAATGTGAGAAGATTGAAACAACACATCACACATATCATGAGGAAGATCATAAAGCTTAATATTAACACATACCAATATAGTCACACAACCTCTTTCCTAAATGGTGACATATTTCAGTTGGGCATATAGTGACAACTCTTCATAGAAGCCAAAACATTGTCTGGCGTTACATTAAATCCAACATGTAACTCTCTATGTAAGCTCTCTACTTGCAGTCTACATGAAAGTCAATTGTAGACTTGTTTGACTGTTGTCATTAATTATTAGGGAGTTAAATTTATAACCCTAGTTTAGTCTAGTCTAGTTTAAAAAAAAAACTACTAGTTTAGTTTTTAAAAAAACTACTATCTTTAAGGTGAAACTTGAGTCCACTCACAAATAATTTGCTAAGAGAACTTTCTGATTTTTCCATCCCCTTAGTAAGTTTAAGCAAAATCCCACTTAACATTATCATAATTTTAGGCTAGCAAGAGCTCATAATGACTACATCTGCTCTTATTTTAATTCTTTTATAATTTTTAGGATGTTTCAATAAAAAAGCCTCACTAAAGAAAAAAACAAAACATTTTTTCACATTTTATTTCTTCCAAAATATAAAATAATTAGCATTACACTATACATAAACAATAAATCTAAACACATAAAGTTAGGAAGTTACATAAGAACTTTTTTTCTGATTTTCTTTAATAAATTTAATGTAAGAAAAACAAAACATATAGGCCACATTCCCCTTTTGACTTCCCTACATTAATTTGTTCATTGGGTTCTTGCTCCTTCCCTGAACAGAGGAAGGTTTCATAAATGCATATCGACATGCCTGCTGCAGGCTCATGTGGAAGGAGAATTAATCCTCCATTGTGTAGCAGTCAACTTCTATTTAGTGGTTTGCCTGCAAAGATCAATACAGGTTCTCTAAGGCATAATGGTTGGTTCCATTCACTCTTACTAGACAAACAAATGCCCTTTTAAAAGTCAGTTCACAAGGGGAAAAAAGCTTTTTCCAGGCACAGCCAGCCCTAGGTAAAATTTTTCTACACTCCAAGTTTGAACTTCAGTGCTACAGGCTTCATTCCTCAGCCCTTCTCCCTCTGTGACTCTTCTCCCACTTCTCCCCATTAAAACCTACCTGCAAGAAACAATTGGATATATAAATTCAATCCCAAAGAAATATACATGAGTTCAAAGGCTTAATGTGTTACTACTCTCAGAAGAGTTGTATTTTAGCCAAGACGAGAATTCTTAGAAAAGTCTCTAATTGTGGAATTTAGCGATTCAAAGAGCAAGAGAGACAGAGAGTCAGCAGGAAGTCTTCTCAGTCTCCTCCCAAAAGAAACTGACTCCACCTACTCACAAGACTATGGCTGCTGCTAGGAGTTGCCTGCCAGTCTCTTCACAACACATCCTTTCTCTTTTTTGCTTGGCTAGCTCCTTTTTATTCTTTTAGATTCAGTTAAAGTCTAGCCTCTTTGTGGAATTATTTCCCAAGTGCACTCAACTTTCAAGAAGTCCCAGAATTTCTGTTATAGCAGTTACCACGCTTAACTGTTATTTCCTATGTTACCTCTCTCCCTACAGGAAGTCACTAAGTGCAAGGACTTCTGCTTTTAATTTTGCTTTCCCACACTGAGCACAGTGTTTGGAACATAATATGCCCTTCCCCGGCCCCCTGTACCAATGTTACGGAAATAGTAGACCGCGAACAGGACGATCCGCTCATTCTCCTTTCATCCGCTGTACACACAATGACTGCAGGCATCGAGTAATCCTTGACAGTGGCAGGAAAGGGGCATAGGAGCCGGGATACAGAGGATGCTCTACTCTCTCCCCAAAAGTTGTATTTCCTAAAGTCAAGAATTACAAAAAGTTTGAAAAAATATGTGTAATAATATTGAGATAATGTTTTGTTGCATGATTTCAAACTCTTCTATAGGAAAACACTTCCCCGAAGTGTTTTAGTGAGTTGTTTACACAAAGAAGATCTCTCTAAATCAGGGTTGGCAAATTACAACCCGCAGGTTAAATACAGGCTATTCCCTGTTGATATACTGCTTGCAACCTTTAAAGAGTATTTACAATTTTAAGTGATTAGAAAACAATCAAAAGAAGGAGAGTATTTCCTGACATATCAAATTCTATGAAATTCAGACTTCAGTGTCCATTAAAAAGTTTATTCATTTATGGATACTGACATTTTTATTGGATTATAGCCCCCTTCATTCATTAATGGATTACCGAGGGCCATTTCGGCACTACAACAACAAGGCTGAGTACTTGTAACAGAAACCAGATGTCCTGCAAAGTCTAAAATATTTACTGTTTTGCCCTTCACAAAAGGGTATTGTTCTAAATGAGCATATTAGGAACCACATGGGCAACATAATGACATTATTTACATCTCTTTTTATTTTACTTTTTTACATTTCATTTTAAATTAATTCAGAAACAACTGAGAATGAGTAAAGTCATTCACTTAGGCTTGAGGAGACGGATGCTAGGCATCCGTCTTCTGTGTCAAGAGTGGAGGTGTAAAGGACATAGTTAACAATTGTTTCCAGTAGAAGTTACATCAGATAAATCATAATGTGAACAATAACCTTAGGCATCTTGGAGATGGGAGAAAATATGTATATATAGATGTTTAGAATCCTAAGATAATGAGAGTTTAATTATTTGTTTACAGTTCCAACTACCTTAATTGTGAGATCTTTTGGGGAGGGAGGAACCAAATATTAAGCTTATTATCACTATCAACCCTACTAACTGTAGGAATCATACAAATTTTTGAGGAAGGAAGAAAGGAAGAGGGAAAAGAAGGAAAATATATTTAAGAGAAACATTTGCTTTTCACTTTATCATTGCTTTGACTTCCTTTTCTTCTTTTGTAGGTGGAAGTTTGCTACTTTAAGTGCTTTTATCTAACAGACAATTTTATTTGTGTTTATAAAACTACTAGCAACTGTTTCAAAGAATATTTCAAGGAATGTTACTTCTGCTATTTTGAGTTTAGACCTGTTTTTTTGTAACAAAAATCTATCATCCTTGATCACATAGTGACTGTTCCTCAGAGGTTAAAGCACTATGTTGTGAAGGCTTTTCCCTGCAACTGTAAATAAACCATTTGCATAAACCTTCATTAGTGTAGAAACATCAAGTTGTAAAAGAGATCTTAAAAAAGTATTCCAGCTATCTACAGTAATGACACCCATAATGGAACCTCTATTTTCATTCTTGTTTTTAATTGAAAGCACATATTGTATATTTTCATTTTGTTCCCCAAACTCTCATCCACAATTTCATAATACCCTTTATACATATGAATATCTTTTTTTTATTTTTCTTTTGTTTAAATTTATAACTAACAGCCAGGTATTGACATGTTCATCTAGACTTTCATTAATATAATAAAAAAATTAACAACAAAAACTCCATCAACAAAAAGGTTCATAAGAAACTGAACTAAATATGGAACTATATTCATTTTTTTAATCTTTATTGTATTTTTTCCATTACCATTTATCCTACTTATACACATCTACCCCAGCAATCACCACACTGTTGTCCACATCCATGAGTCCTTTTTCTTTTTTGCTTGATCACACCACCCCCTAACCTGCCCTACCACTGTCTGTCATCTGCTTTCCATCTATGAGTCTGTCTTTGTTCGGCCTGTTAGTTCAGTTTGCTCATTAGATTCCACATGTGAGTGAAATCATATGGTATTTGTCTTTCTCTGAATGGCTTATTTCACTTATCATAATGTTCTCCAGATCCATCCATTCTGTTGCAAAGGGTAAAATTTTCTTCTTTTTTATAGCCGAGTAGTATTCCATTGAGTAAATGTCCCATAGTTGTTTTATCCATTCATCTACTGAGGGACATTTGGGCTGCTTCCAGATCTTGGTGATTGTAAATGATGCTGCGATGAACATAGGGGTGCTTGTGTTATTTCCAATTAGTGTTTTTGGTTCCTTCAGATATATTTACAGAACTTGGATTGCTGGGTCAAAACGCAGATCCATTTTTAATTTTTTAAGATATCTCCACACTGCTTTCCACAGTGGCTACACCAGTCTGCATTTCCACCAACAGTGCAAAATGTTCCTCTTTCTCCACACCCTCACCAGCACTTGCAGTTTATTGATTTATTGATAATACCCATTCTGACAAGTGTGAGGTGACATCTCATTGTGGTTTTAATTTGCATCTCTCTGATGATTAGTGATCATCTTTTCACAGGTCTATTGGCTATCTGTACATCCTCTTTGGAGAAGTGTCTATTCAGGTCCTTTGTCCATTTCTTAATTGGGTTGTTTTTGGGTGTTGACTTTTATAGGTACTTTATTAATTTTGGATATTAACCCCTTATCAGATGTATCAGCAAATATGTTCTCCCATTCTGTGGGTTGTCTTTTTATTTCGCTGATGGTTTCCTTAACTATGCAAAAACTTTTTAGTTTGATATAGTCCCATTTGTATATTTTTTCTTTTGTTTTCCTTACCTGGGAGATATATCCAATAATAAATTGCTACAAGCAATGTCCAAGATGTTGCTGCCTATGTTTTCTTCCAGGATTTTTATGGTTTTGAATCTAACATTTAAGTCTTTAATCCACTTTTTAAATATATTTTATTGATTATGCTATTACAGCTGTCCTATTATCCCCCCTTCATTCCCCTCCACAGTGAACACCCTCTCCCACCCACATTCTCCCCCTTTAGTCCATGTCCATGTGTCATAAGTTCTTTAGCTTCTACATTTCCCATACTATTCTTGCCCTCCCCCTGTCTATTTTCTACCTACCATCCATGCTACTTATTCTTCATACCTTT
>CM052549.1:60804854-60843635 GCA_028533065.1 Trachops cirrhosus
GGCTTCCTGAACTTCCTGAAAGTCTATTTCCTTTGCCAGATTGGTGAAGTTCTCCTTTATTATTTGTTCAAACAACTTTTCCACTTGTTGCTCTTCCTCTTCCCCTTCTGGTACCCCTATAATTTGGATGTTGGAACATTTAAAGATGTCCTGTAGGTTCCTAAGCCTCTCCTCATTTTTTTGAATTCTTGTTTCTTCATTCTTTTCTATTTGGTTGTTTCTTTCTTCCTTCTGGTCTACTCCATTGATTTGAGTCCCAGTTTCCTTCCCATCACTGGTGGTTCCTTGTGCATTTTCCTTTATTTCACTTAGTGTAGCCTCCATTTTTTCATCTAATTTGTGACCAAATTCAACCAATTCTGTGAGCATCCTGATCACCAGTGCTTTGAATTGTACATCTGATAGGTTGGCTATTTCTTCGTCGCTTAGTTGTATTTTTTCCGGAGCTTTGATCTGTTGTTTCGTCTGGGCCATTTTTTTTTGTCTTTGTTTTGCCTGTTATGTAGTGAGGAGTTGAGCCTTAGGTGTTCACCAGGGCAGGGCAACCCAGTTGCTACGTTGTGACACTTTGTGGGGGAGTGGTCCAAGAGGGAACAATGGTGCTTGCTCAGCTGTCTGCTGGATTTCAGTCCCTTCTGCCTCTTCCCCCAAGCAAACTGGGCCCTTCTAGTGCTGATTTCCATGTGGGTGGGTTTGTGTAAGTTCTAGGACCCTGTGGGTCTCTCCAACAAACTCTCCTGTGAGGCTGGGAGTCTCTCCCTGCACCTCAACCCCCACAGGTATTTTCAATCGGTGTTTTGAGGCTTTATTTCCCTGTGCTGGAACCCTGGGTTTTTCGGTCTGTCTTGTTCCCCAGTTTTGCCTGGTTTATCTGCAAGGGAATATGGGACCGCCTGGTCTGCCACCCGCCTTGTGCACCGCACCCCTCCACAATCCATTGCCTCGCTGGGTTCACCCACTGCCACCCTGCAACCGGGATCCATCAGCCACCACTTTTTGTGCCACAACCCTTCTCTGCCCAGCCACCCATCTCCGCCCATCCTATTGGTCTGGACGAATGTGTCTATTTTAACTCCTTGGTTGTTGGACTTGCATACAGTTCAATTTTCTGTCAGTACTGGTTGTTTTTTATTGCTAAATTTTTGTTGTCCTTATTTTGGTTGTTGAGGAGGCACAATGTGTCTACCTATGCCTCCATCTTGGCTGGAAGTTGAATAATAAGTAGTATTTCAAAACGATTTTCAGATCAGATTTTGTGGTGTTTAGTCCCAGGTCACCTCCAAGCTCAAGCAAAAACATGAAATAAACACAATAAGCATTTGGGAGCATCCCACCTTTGCTCACGGATACTTTCCCTCTTCGAGGTTCCTCCCACTAGGGAGGACTTTTCTTGCTTTCACTGCCTGCCCCACCCTTTAAGGGAATGCATTTACCACATTTCTATCAGTCCTTGATAAGCTCTTAAGAAAACACTGACATGTGAGTGAATACAGACTAAAACTATAATATCCCTCCCCAACCCCCATCATCACTATATTTTAAAATATTTATTTATTCACCCAGTTATTCAATAAACATTTATTGAATAGAATATATTAGCCACAGTGAAGCTAAGTTAATGCAAAGACAAGGGCTGATATTTTGAAGCACATAACTTACCCTGTTTTAAAATACAAATCACACCACATACTCATCTGCATACTTACAAGGCTAACTGGTGAGTAATTATTATGTATAATAGTGATAGTAATTATGATTATAATTTAATAATTCTAATTGTAACAACAACAACCCTCTCTAGAGTTTCTAATATGTCCCAGGTGCTTTATATCTGTTATCTATAATTTCACAATTAACTTGCAAGGGAAGTGTTATTATTTTCATTTTACAAATGACTAGCTCATGCTCACACACCTATTGATTAAAATCTAAAACAAGAAAATTCTGGCATTATCAGAACTCTGAACCTTTTTTTCCTGATACCCGCCTACATCCTGTTTTAGCCCTCCAACCAACCCCTTGTTGATCTCTCATTCCACTACCCTTTCCTCGGGACCTCTGAGTGTCCCTTCCACCGGCCCAAACCCAGCCCTGCCATCTCCAGCATTAACCACACTCTAGAGCTGGGAATCTTGCACTTTCTCTACTGACTTCCTTCCTCTTATTTTGTTATTTTTTGGCTCTAACTTGTCTCATTTCTACAGCCGTAATTTTCCTTAAAAAAAGGGAAGATTCCAATAAATTCCTTAAATTTTTAAAAGCCAGTAAAGTTTAATATGCTACCGCCACATGAGGCATTTTACTAAACCTTAAGCGAAAGTTACAAGTATAAGTAAAATTTCCTGCATGCATGGTGTAGGAAGGGCAGTACATGGTCTGACATTCCAGAAGTAAGACTCTGCCTGAGATTACAAGGGAGAAAGCCTGCCCTGTCTCACCGGGCTGCCTAGGACACCTTTTTCAAAAGTGCTAAAAACATTTTGTGATTTGGTAAGAAGAGGGTTGAATATAATGTCTCTCAATCTACAATGTACCTCATTTAGAAGATGGAACCCATTTAAGGAAGTTGCTATCTCAGTGGTTTCGGGCTTATACATCTTTCCCTGATTGGCATTCTAGCCTCTGTTCCAGAAAATACATTGTAAACTCCATAAAATATAATTTGGCACAATTGAAAAGCAATCAATGGGCTAAAAACCACTGCACACTAGTTTCCAGATGCTCCACAATAAAGAGGTTCTGGGTCCGATCAGCAGTGTGAGAAACGTTGCACACTCTGCCCCCTTTCCTCTGCACAACTGGTGTCCAGGGCGTGAGCTGCTCAAGGACTCTGACCCCACAGGAACCTGCTCACCCTCTCAGTATTTCCCAGGCTTTTCTTGACTGTGGAACCAGTTTGCTTCATTTAGTTTGTTTCTATTTAACCTGTAACACTTACTAGTTTTATGGAGCTAACTGAAAAACCCTGCCAAGTTTAGAGAATTAAGAACTAAATTGAATTTACGAAGACAAACAATTAATTTTCTCCTAACACCATCAATATTTGTCAAGGCAGATAAAAAATTTGAAAAGAGCTGCAAAGGTATTTTTATACTGACAATATAAACCTTATTTTTAATTAAATTTTGGAAGCATTTTTATACAAGTGAAATATTTACTAAAGCCTTACTCTAACTTCCACAATATTTGCTAGTCCTTGACCATGCAAAGGAGGTGTATTTCCTACAGGGTTAGGGGTAGCCGCTGGAAGGAAGACATTTCCTCTTACGAGTGAATGGTGTCCTTTTAACCTCTCAATTACACAGCCGGAGTTGCCAAGATTGTCATACTGAGTGGGTCAGAAATCAAGTGATTTTCTAAAATATCTTTGTAAAAGAATTTCTCTCAATTACCTACTGGACATGTAATCACAGGTCATAAAAGCTAGCATTCAACAGACATTTGGTATAGTGACCCACGAGACCAATTAAAGCAATTAACCCAAAATAAAATTCATGACTGAAATTGAGATGGGAAGGGTATTTTGGTAACACAGTGAATGGCCTAGCAAAATGGCTATTCTGTTTCTAACATAACTGTTTCTTTTTCACTAAGCTTTAGAACTACTTCAACTGTAGTGGTTGCCACTATCTGTAGCCATTCCATGAGAAAGATCTGATTTTCCTTGGCTGCACAGTACAGTATTTTTGGTCAATTTATATGTTTCCTTTATGAAAAACATAATGTGTTCTAATACTGTTACTAAATGCTGAGAGTATGACATAGGTGAGACTAGTAACTCTGATATAGTAACTAGTAAACATGATATACACAATTATCATGTATAATTACACTCAGTAGTTACATAAAGAAGAAGAGAGGGTGGAAAGAGGGAGGGATGGATGGAAGGAGGAACAGAAGGAGGGCGGAGTTAAGGGAGGGAGGGAGAAAGGGAAAGGAAGGGAGAGGAAGGGAACCAAAAAAGGCATTGAATGTTCTAGGAGACCAATGAGACTCAAGGACTTCAATTTCAACAACAAACCCTTTCTGGAAATGAGTAAATGTGTATTTAACTTACTTATTTCTGAATTTCCACCATCAATTCTAAGTCATTTCCAAATGCACTTGTCACTTTCTGTTTTATTATTGAGTCTGCCCTGAAATCCTGGCTGAGCAGCACAGCTTTGAAGTTAAAATTTTCTACCTTCCAACTTCATTGTGTAATATTGTCTCAGTATTTTGAGTGAAGTAAATATTATACTGTCAACAAAAAGTAAAATATGTCTATTTTTCCCATCACTTGTAAATGTGATCTTTGTACAGATTATTATCTTAACCTGGAACCAGCACACAAGAAGAATAAATTCATGGAGGAAAAAAAAGGAATGGAGTTGAAGCCAGACAATATTTTAATGCTATTTTGAGAGCTTCAGACATCTCAGTGTTCCTTTAAATGCTGTGGGTGAAAGGGCACCTTGACACAACAACTTAAGAGAAAGTTTTGTAAAACCTATCGAACAAGATACACACACACATTTCAGCCCAGGAATAATTCTCCTTCTGGAACTTTGTCTTGCAGATACTCTCTTTATGATGTAAACAGACAGCATTGTTAATAGTAGCAAAAGATGCTTTAAAATGTTAATTGGAGTTCATACAGTGGTATATTATACATCCATAAACAGATGAGATGGATGCATACATGTAGATCTGGAACGAGTTCCGAGCTGTGTTAAATGGAAACAGCTGAGAGTAAAAGTGTGAAGCATATCCTCCCAAGTAAAATATCTGTGTATATACATATGAATGCATATATATTTGCTTTTATATGCCTAGAACTGGCATGACTTTCTAGAAATATTGTTGGTGGTTGTCTCTGAAGCATAGGAGTAGGCAGCTCCAGGGTCCAGAGAGACAGGCTTGTTTTTCATGCACATTTGTAGTTTAAAACTTTTGTGACATGTATATATTCATTTTCAATTTTCAAAAATTTAAATAATTTTTAAATTGTTATTTTTTAAAACACATTCCAGAGCTAGGTACTAAAGATGGTGTTTTTGGGAGTTGTGTAGAAAGGAGCGGGGAAGGAGTCTTTAAAGGACAATTTTACAAAAAAACCTCTTGTCCAAGATATCCCAGCTGCTTCCTTACACATACACGCTAGATACATGGCACATAAACAGAATGGTCACCAAAACAGCACTCCCCAGGAAGTGAAAATCAGATTCATTCCATGACAGTCTGGAGCAGATATACAACCACAGTTCTAAAGTAGTGTGGAATACCAGAAATCTGGCTAAGCAGTCAGTTTGCTCAGTAGTATCACTTTGGTGATCTCTCTGTCAGTGTGAACAATTCAACTACTACCTTAAACCCTCTACACTGAAAAACATTCTCTATACATAAATAACTAAAAATAATGTTATGAATCTCTTCAGAGTGGAGCACTGTGTTCATGTCAACAAATTTAAGAGTGAAATAGAAATCAGATGAGCATGATTTTGTGTGGACCCGTGCTGGTAAAAGGTGAATAAATTTAGGGATTGTTTTAGGAATCCCTATTGTTCATCATGGGGTCTACATTGGCCAATTTAGCAAATTGACTGCAAAAAAGCCCACAAAAGTTTATATTTGAGGGCCAAGATGCAACTAAATAATTTGTTTGTTTCTTTGTTTGTTTTTGGTGGGGGGTTGGAGGGAGGAAGAAATCTAGAAAGAAAGGCAAATGGTTTCTGTAACTTAATTAGTAATTTTTAAAAGGACATTAATTTAAATGAAAAGAGTTGGCAGCTGATTTGCTGGATCTTTATTTCATTAAGTTACTCAGATCGGGATAAGTGAAAATATAAGGAAAGTAATATAGCTACTTTTCTCTCAACACAATTGACAAAAACAATAATAAAATAACTTGATCTTAGTGTAAAGACTTAATTGCAATCCTTAAAATGAATAACCCAACTCCGAAGTAGTTAATCAGTCTTACCAATATGTTAACTAAAATGAAACACTCACTACCAGATCGCTTCCTCGCCCAGTGCTGGCCCTTCCCCAGGAAGGCCGGAACTTTCCCATGTCAGATGACCTCCAGATTCTTGATTTGTGCAGGGAAAAATTTCAAGACACCAGTCCAGGTAAAAGTGAGAGTAAGTTCATCAGAGCTTGGGACAATGAGGCAAAGGAAGCACCTCTTGAGACAGGATCAAGGCTCCGAGTCAGCTGCCGCTGCTCATTGCTCTCCTGGGTGTGGGTCTCCATGGGACCCTTAGAGCTTAGGACAGAAGAAGCAAAGTACATGCCTGAGAAAAGGAAGGTGTGGGTGTGCTCGAACAAGAGCCCCCTGGTATCCTCTGTCCTGAGGGTTTTATCTAGGTCCTACAGGCTAGAATTTTAGGGGAGCTCCCAGGGAAGGACCTCAACAGAATATTATTAGATTTCTGAGTATGTTATTTAGTGTGCTGATGGATTAAAATGAGCATATAATAGAGTCTGGGGTCATTTTCTAGTTAGTTTTACCTTTATCTTGGATTAGTTGGGCTCTAATTGGTTCTTGTTATCTACCTCCCTGACTACAGTGATTTAAAACACCTATTCTGAGGCATCTTCAGTTAGGGAGGGTAGGGCTTTATGATTTATTAGCTGGCTGTTAATTGCTCAGCCTTTCCAGTGGTTTATTCAGCCGTTTGTCTGTCCAGCCATTTGTCTCAGTTTCCTCATTCCACTTGCCAGGGAATTTTCCTAGTTTCTTACTAACCTGCCTCAATATAATGAAAATGTAATTGTCAATTGTTACAAAAGCTGGCATATATTTAAACATCTGTATGCTGACATTGGGATTATACTAGATTATAAGCACTGTTTTAAGAAAACAGTTCATAGGTATTAACAGGACATTTATTTTTCTTCTCCTATAGAAAGCCAGACTCGCCAGGATCCGGGCAGCAAAAAGCGGAAGTGCAAATGCTTACATGCAAAGCAAACGGAATGGCTTACTCAGTAATCAACTGCAGGTACAGTCGAGCACCTTACTTTCCTAATGCTCAGTTTGTCAATGTGACATTGATTGATTTTTACTTAACCATATAGTTTCATTGCGGGTAATTATGAAAAAGGCTACTAAAACAACAAAAGGGTCATTTTTTAATAACCTCTTCCCTGTAAAGTCTTACTGGAGGTAGGTTAGAAACCGGGCTATGAAACAATGCCAGTGAATCATCATTCTCATTCATGACTGGGGAGATTTTTACACACTCCCATGAAAACATGGTATGATATTGTGATTTCTAATAAGACATGTATATTTGGTCTTCTTCCTGTTTCTGGCACTGAACTTCTAAGTCCCTGGAATTTCCTAAGGGAAGAGAGCTGAAAAGATGTCTTTTGTTATGTTAATGAGGTGGCTTTTGGACCTCACCTAAGGTTGGGGGCTGGTTGACTGGGGAGCCAACTAAGTGATTGGAACTTTTAGTCCCATCCCCCAACCTCCTGGGAAGGGAGAGAGGTAAGAGACTGACTTCAGTCAACAATGGCCAATGATTTATTTAATCAATCATACCTAGGTAAGGAAGCCTCCATAAAAACTCAAAACGAAGGAGATTGGAGAGCTTCCTAGGTAGTTGGTGAACCGGTGGAGATTTGAGAGAGCAGCACACTCAAAGAGCAGGGAAGCCCCTTACCCTTTTCCACATATCTCAACTTCTGCATCTCCTCTATTTGGCTGTACCTGAGTTATATTATGTACTTTCATAATACACCATTAATCTAGTAAGTAAAATTTTTCTTTGAGTTCTGTAAGCCATTCAAGCAAACTAATCAAACTCAAGGAGAAGATTGTGGGAATCTCTGACTTATACCCAGTTGGCATCTAAAAGTTCAAGGAGGGACCATTAGAACCTCCAATCTATAGCCAGGTGGTCAGAAACACAGGTAATAATTTAAGATTGCAACTAGAATCTGAAGTATGGAGGAGGGGGGCAGTCTTGTAGGATTGAGCCCTCAACCTGTGTAATGTGATGCTATCTCCAGAGAGATAGTGCCCAAATTAAGTCAAATTATAGGGCACCCTCTAGTGTCCAGAGCATTGCACTGCTTAAGGGTGTCATGGGAAACCCCTGGCACTTTGGAGTTGGATTTAGAACCCCTTCTACATGGGAAAGGTAAAAAATGCTCAGTGACTCAAATACCTACTTATTTTTTATTTCAGAATTATATTCCTTAAAGTTCATTTGAGTGGGGGTAGGGATTGACATAATGTCTCCTTTTACTTTTTAATGGAGAGGGAACACCATTTCATGTTATAAAAGCACACGGTATGAAATACAATTTGAGAAACCACTTTTAGCTCAAAACTTTCCTTTAATATTTAGGATTCCAGTCATCTTTACGTACAAAATAGCTTTTATTTAGGTGAGCATAATACCATTCTCAGGATTATCCAAGTATTAGACTAAATTTTATTATCCAAAAATAATGGTAGTCAGGCTTTCAAAGGTAGTTAGTAGTTGAATGAGTAGAAAAGATTTAAATTTTTTGTTTAGGGAGACAAATCTTAAAGACCAGGCTGCTAATTTGACAAAAATGTGAATACTGAGTATCAAACTTGAAATTAACTGCCGGTTTGTCCCTTTTATAGCTAATTTTTTTTAATGCTGCCATTTGATCTCAGGAACTAGTCAAGATCTCTGTACGTACGTAGTTGGAGTTCCCATTGTTTGCAAATAAAATAGAAAGACTTTGTCCTTTTCTGTGTTCACAGTCCTCTGAGGATGAGCAGGCCTTTGTGAGCAAATCTAGCTCCAGCTTTGAAACCCAGCACCACCACCTGCTTCACTGCCTGGAAAAAACCACGGTAAGGAGCCTGCATGACTTCCCACCCTCACACTCACAAAAGCAATCTCATTCGCGCTTTTGTGAATACTGTTCTTTTAGGCAGGTTTTCACTGTCTGCATTACTAGAAAATATACTAAATAAATAAACCCACAGTGTTTGAAATTACTTTGAAAGACTATTGTAACATTTCATCTTGGAAGGCATTTTAGGGACATTATTTCAAATGGTTTTATCCTTTGTCATTATCCTTACTCTAGTCCAAAACACCAGTTTAATACAGATGGAAAGTTGTTTTCCAACAGTTGACTGCAAATCCTATAAAATGCCATTTTACCCTGATCCTTAAAAATGCTCATTAAACAGAAAAAAATAATGAAGTTTAAGTGTTCCTGACATCTGGATGAAGGGAATATCAATAGCAACAATAAAAAATAGATAATGACTGAATGCAAAGCATTTCTTTATTCAAAAACTAGATGTTCTCATAAGAAAAAAATGGCACTTAATTAGTATCAAGCTCCTCTGCCTGAGGACTGAGTGTGCATTTCTCCATTTATAGTCGCCCAGTTGGGCCTCCTCTGTAGCAAAGTCACCCATTCTCTAGCTTGCTTGTCAAAAGATACCACAGAGCAAAACAGAATGTTTGCCATGTTTAGATCGAGACTTCTCACTCACTCACTAGAGATGCATATTTGTATTCTCAGTTCCAACATCTTGCCCATATATTTATTCATATACTTTCATTTACTTATATAGGCATTCAACAAATATGTATTACTCACCTACTATGTGCCAGACAGTGAGCCAAGATGTAGATATGTCAGGAAGTCAGTTGTCCCCATCAACCTCCATGTGTGGGACAAAACAGGGATATTACCAGGGAAGGACAATGAGCAGCAAAACAATAATGGGGCCACTGTGGAGCAGGACAAAGATGGTGGAGCCAGAATCTACAGTACCAGGCAAGTCTTTCTGGAGGGACCTAAGTTGAGACCCACAAGATGACTAAGAGGTAGTTAGGCAAAGAAATGAAGGGAATAAAAAGTGATGTAACCAGAGGAAGGCTGTAACTTGGTCTTGTTGGTGGTGACAACGAAAAAGAAAATGGCATCAGGTGTTAGACTAGTGGAGTAAGACTGGGCCTTCATTCCGCAGCCTCGGTACTTGAGTTCTGGCTAAGAAGAATTCAGAGACAAGACTAAAACTGTACGAGAAAATTTATTTAGAAAGTCACAAAAGTAGAAGTGAGTGGCAGAAGAAATAGGTTCGGGAAACAAATTATAGAGGCAAACAAAAGGCCCTTGAAGCTTAGGAAAGAGGAGGGTAAAGGTAACACACCTTGTGGGAGAAGAGTAGGGGCCAGGGAAAGGCTGGGGCTGGGTCCTCCATCCTAAGGGCTTTTAAGGGTGGAGATTTTAGGAGAAGTCACAGGGAAGGATCTCAATAGAATATTCATCACCTTTCCAGGTATGTCCTAGCCAGGTGTGTCCTTTCAGAGTCACGGCCTCCGTAATTCGTTGATGCTAGGGCAAGGAGTCATTAGTCAATGCAGCTGGTCCTGAGGCAGCAGGGGTGTCACTTGTCTGATTTTGCTGCCTTCCTGGGCCTGGAGCGGAAACACAACTGAGGCCTAGATGTATTTCATGCAGGTCAGAACCTCAGTTTCCTGGGGGCTTAATGCTTAAGGGCTACTCTCCTGCCCCATTGTTCATTCCCTGTCTAAGGGGGTTTAACCCACACAACCAGCAACCAGCCAGGGGAGGACAGGTCAGGGGATGATCAGGACCCATGACCAGAAATCTGCTCAGGGAGGAAAGGTCACCCTGAAGGTGAGGTCCTTGTTTTCCCAGTTTTGCTGGGCACCAGGGGCTTTCCTACCTGGTAACCTTCTGTATCTGGCCCATCCTCCTTGCTGTGCTTATGTCGGTCTAACTGCCTATCACAGTCTAAGAGGACTTGAAGGAATTGAGGCTGGTCAGAAGGAGAAAGTGTAGCATAGCACAAGAGAAGACAGAAAAACAGTGGGTAGATAGTTCTAGGTTTTGAGGCACATAAAAAGTGTTGATCTTTATCTCAAATTGCAAATTACTTGAAACAAGTCTGCAACTTACTAAAATAATGGTTTGAAATTTAAATTATAACATTACTAATAAAATGCATTTATGGTCTATTTATTCCTTTCATTTTATTTCCATTTTTCACTATTTTACCATTTAGACCTTTTTTAATAAAAAATTACTTAATAACTATTGATACAGCTTAAATGGAGCTACCTACAAAAATATATGGTAACCAGCAACAGAATGATCTTTTCACTTCCAGTCACTGAGGAGATAAATCAGAATCTAGAATCTCATGTATTATAATTTGTATTATGTATGTGAAATGCACATTGCAAAAGGTAAAAAAAGACTGTGAATCCTCAGTGAACTATATTTTTTCCCTAAAATTTAATATTTAACATAAAATTCTGTCTTATCTGAACATATTTTTCTCTGGACTTTCAACTGTGTGATGTTAAATTCAAAATGCTTGTCTCAGCAAAGACATGACAAAATGAGTAACTAAAACAATCTATTTTCTATTAGCCAGTGAATTGCTCCAATTGTTTTGCTAATGTTTAGGATGAAAGATAGTTAAGTGGAATTCTGCATGTGAAAAGCCTCCCTTTATAAGACTATTCCCACCAACACAAAGAAAAAATAGTAATTGAAGTCATTTTTAATAGCTCAGACCAAAAATATTTTTCCTTATGTGACTGAAGAAAAAGTCTTCCATGGGCACCTTAGGAGGCAATTCTTTCATTAAATATCTTAAAAGCAAATTTTATACTGTGTTCTCTAAGATGTACTATGAAATGATGTCCATCATTGTTTATTTCTTAGCTAGAAGAACTCTGAACTCAGATAGAGATTCTGGTACAGCTGGTGATGTATCACAAAGATAAGAAAGCCCTTCTAAGTCGACCATAAAGTGACACATTTTGCAGATGAATAAATTGTACTTATTTAACTAATAGGTCATATTTCTATCTCTACTGAGAAATTTATAGGAATATTTAAAGAAATTAAGTGTCTTGGGTACCTCATTTTCTGATAAAAAATATTTTCAATTCCATGTAAAAATATTTTCTATTATATAGAGACAATTTATCTTGCATTAAAATATTCTCTTTGCCATATTTCAATGTGTTTAAAAATAAAAGTTAATATGAATTTATACATATCTCTGGGTATTATCTATATTAATTTTCAAGTTTTTTTTCTTTAGCTTGTAACTTCCAGATTTGTTTCAATTAATAAATGATATTTCAAGATAAAGTTAGCCCACAAATAGATACTAAATCAGTCTGCAGGTGTCAATCCAAGGTCTAATTAAAGAGATTTCATTTTCCCACAAATGTCAGTATGAGGTAGCTTCGATATTCTAATCTTTATAAAAATGGTGTTAGTTACCCATTGGATAGTCTAAGTGTACATGGATATTTTTGAGTTTTAAAACTAAAGCTATTCATTTTTTTAAAGTTAAAGCACATTTCTGTCTTTCTTCATATTCTCTTACACCTATGGAACAGAATCACGAGTTTGTGGATGAACAAGTCTTTGAAGAAAGCTGCATGGAGGTTTCGACTGTTAACCGTCCTTCAAGTCACAGCCCCTCTCTCTCTTCACAACAAGGAGTCACCAGCACTTGCTGTTCACGACGACACAAAAAAACTTTCCGCATCCCCAATGCCAATGTATCAGGAAGCCATCGAGGCAGTGTGCAAGAACTCAGTACGATTCAGATCAGATGTGTGGAGAGAAACCCGCTATCTAACAGGTAGACTGATCTGTGTGGACACACACCTGTGCTGGTTCCCAGAGTATATTTCCACCTGCAGTTTTGTTGCTACATTTGTGGCATCTAAATTCTAGTTTCTAAAGTTTAGAATGAGACAAAAGTTAGACCATAACAAATAGGAAAATGAATCTACTGTAATATTCATTATGAGTCAAAAGAGTAGTTGTAGCAATATTAAAAGCAGAGAGAAGATAAGGCAGTCAGGTGACCACAAAGTAGTTCTTCCTCTTCAATTCCACAGCTGTTCCTTACCTGAACTGTCACCTCTATACCCAGAAGCCCCTTAGGAAAACACAAATAGCCTGAAATGACAGTCACTGCTAAAAGAGACAAATTAAACTGACATTGATGTGATTAAAAAGTATTCAGTGGCACCTGTAAATAAATCAACACTGTCAATGTGACAGTGAAAAATACAACTGTGCCTACACAGTTTTGAATCAATGTATAATTTTGGTCAAAAAAGTATTTTAGCCACAATAAACATAAAGGTCAATCCAATTCAAAGAAAGATAAGTGAAATGCTAAAATTGTTTACCTCCAATGAATTTATGGACAATTTAAGTGAAATCTTTCCATTGCTCTTTTCCCTTTGTTTCCCTATATTTTCTTGTTTTTGACAAGTCATTAAAAAGATCAATTTTGCCCAAATAACTTCACTTCATTTTTCAAAATAAATAGCTTATATTTTTAGATTAGCAATCATTAATTCAGTGCTACTTCTTTGTGGAAAACCTGGATGAGATTCTGAATTCAGGCTATGTTGACTTATATAAATCAGATATCTCTGGGACCAGAATATTAAATTCTAGAGTAAAGAAGGATTTCTGTCTAAGAGATATTCTATCACTCCAAAGTAGAAAATGGAGAAGTGTTTAGAAAGAAAATCTTAGGACATTACATCTAAATTAAGTTTTCCATGAAAATGAAAGTTTGAGGTTCCTCTGTATACCCTCTTTTCTCCTTTTCTCCTTTGCCCCTCCCCACCTAGAGTCTAAAACTCATGCAAGAACACCACTTGGGGAAGACTTTAAGTATTAGTAATGGCTAACTTTTGGTGATTCTTAACATTTGGGCATCACGATGGTGAGAGTTTTGAGGGCACCCTATATCCCAAAGAGACAACATAGTAAAATGATTCCTATCTACAGGATATATACCTTTTGTAGTGGTATCTCAAACCTCTCAGAGTTTCTGTCTTAAAGAAAACTATTTTACTTTGCTCAACCTCGTGTTTTAAAAATTTACCTGGTCCTCTTTCTTACATTTTTGTAGAAAACACTGTTTGAAAAACAGTGATGGAAAAAATTCAGCTGGTTTTTACACATTTATTTACAATTAGTGACCTGACTAATGTTTACTTTACCAAAGAGAGTGGGGCAAACATAGGTTTATAGTTGTGAGTAGATGAAACACAGTTTATTCTTGTATCATTATTTATTAATTATTGTACTATTTTCCATATGAACAACTATAAATTTAGTTTTGCTCCACCCTGTATATTAAAGTCTGGTGCTTCATTTTTAAAAGTCATCGTGATTGTTTTTAGACATTTAAAATGTTACTTATAAACATGATAATATGTACACCTCAGTTGTAGGGGGCAAAATTTTTAAGTAAACAACTTATCTTCTTAAATCTATTTTTTTCTTCATCAGCCGATCCAGTTTAAATGCCAAAATGGAAGAGTGTGTTAAACTAAACTGTGAACAACCTTATGTGACTACAGCAATAATAAGCATCCCAACACCTCCAGTAACCACTCCTGAAGGAGATGACAGGCCAGAATCTCCTGAGTACTCAGGGGGAAACATTGTCAGAGTGTCTGCTTTGTAAGACAATTGGAATCAGGTCTAGGAGAATTTGAGCCCTGGCTGTGGAAAGAATACCAATGTGGAAGAAAGAAGAAAAAAATAAACCATGTGCTGATGAAAAGAGCAAAGCAAGAAGGTTGGTAGTGAAATAAAAACAAAGCTTCCAAACTAGAGGATGGAAATAAAACCACCAAATGGCATTTCTTTAGCGTTTGACCTGTTGTCCAGAGGAATGGTCTGTGGCCCTTTGGCTTTGTGAATGAGCACAATGAAATGCCGCCTACTGATGCTTCTTATGACCAGAACTCTTTTTTAATAAAATAAATCTTTGAACCTAATGTTCCAGTTGAATGCAAAACAAAAAATATGAAAAACATTTTGATAAAAATTTTTCCTGTTAAAACCATGAGCATTGGCTATGATGAAGATTATTGCATATTAAAAAAACTCATGCAACACATTTGTATTAACTGAAGGAAACCATCATAATGCATGCTAGAATTCTTTGGAGCAGTGATCTCAGTTTCCTTATGTTGTCTTCAGAATAGGCATGATAAACTATAATTGTAGAAAGGGGAATTTCTGTTCACCTACAACAAGCTGATTATTCATGTGCTATGGTGGGCTGTACAAATAAACTCCTTTTAGAACTGCAGCATTTCTTGTGGGGATGCTCAATAATAAATCAAAAGTGTTCAGATACTTCAGTATTAATTATCATTTCACTTTGCACCTAGATACTGTTACAACTGCAATAAGTCATTGTACACCTGTTGTATCAGGAATCAGGATTTTTGTTGTTATACTTTCCAGATCTTCATAAATACAGTAAGAGCCACTTCCATAGAAAAATTTCTAGCGTGGCCAGGTTTTAGATAAGGTTTTAATGGAAAACTCTTGTGTCGTAAATGTTCTTCAGTAATATTCTTTGGTCCACTCTGTTCCCGTGACTGTGCATTTCTTGTTCCTGTGTTTCTCCAGCACCTTCCTATTGGGTTTACCATCATCAACTGGACTAATGTTTTATAGTTCAAATGACTTTCCTACTTTTGTATTCCCTAACAGATCATCCTGTAAGTATATTGTCATCATCAATCCTCTTGTGAAAAATTAGAAAAAAAGAAGTTGACTCTAATGAATTATGTCTAACTTCTTTGCTGTCACAGGAAAGCCCAAATACTGGACATACCACTGTATGTTTCACTAGAAGAGTAGGCTGGGACTATCGTCACAGGATCAGTGATCCCAGGATCTCACTTGGTGTATTATTTATTTTGCTTTAGAACTCAAATAAGTTTTGAGAATAATTAATGTGAATCGAAGTGCAGAGATAAACTGAAGTGCTTTACGTAACAATATTTGATGAAAGCATGCCTTCTACACCATTGGAGAAGGCAGCACAAATTTATCTCAGAAAACTTCCTGTATATTGCAAGGAGCTATTTTCTCCACTTAATCAGGAGGACAGCAGTTTGATGATGCAAAGTTGATCTCTATGTACACTTAAGTGAAAAGTCTCTATGCTTTTTCACCTTTAAAATATATCAGCAGACAGGTCTGCGCGTGACTGTGTAAAAAGTTTTATGTCAAATGAAAAGTTTTGTTCATTCCAAGCCACCAGTGTAAGGAATCAAGTTTGGCTTTCATACATGGGAAGAGTTAATAATTATCCCTCTACTGTAAAGATTTTTAAATGCCTATCCTAATTTATCATAAAAAGGAATTAATCCACCTATTTTCAAGTGAAGCCAGATATTCTTGCTTCCCATTTCTAGAATAGCTTCTAGAACAATACCATGCACACAGTAGATTTTAATAAACATTTGATGAGTGATAATAAGATAAACTCTCTCTCTTGGGAAGAACTGGCTTTATTTCTAGTATGTCTTTTAAAAGTTACTAACCTTCCTGGAGTGTGAATATTAACAATTATATTAACACCTGCCTCATGTCACTTTATGCTTCTAGAGCAAATATATAGTGAAACTTCTTTGATGGCATTTGTTGAAGAACTTTTTAAAAAGTAGACTAAAGGAACCACAATCAGGAATACTTAGGTCTTCTGATTCCCAATGAGAAGTTATATTTTCATGTTCTGAATATTACATTTAAAAAATGCAGTTCAGTTAGGTTATTTCAGTTGACAATTCTGCCTCCTTTTCAACTTATCATTTATCCAAAACTATGAGTTTGTTTAGACTTTTGGAAAAGAAAAAACTTTTTGGTGTTTTAGGTGATTTAAAAATATACTGTGTTGGTGGTGAATGACTATTGATGACTGTGTTAAGTGCATCTGTATTGTAAGTGAAATGTAATTATTTCTGTGTACCATATGGAGTAACCAAGGTCATTGTTTTTGACAATTTTGTTTGAAATTCATATATCTTATTTTAAAGGATAGCATAATACCTGCATTATGCTGGAAAAAATAGACCTTTGGAGAATACTTAAATAAAACATGTGCATGCTTGAACAGGATAACATGGTTGGCTGTTGCCCTTTTTTCTTAGACTTTCTTCCTTTCCAAAATCTAGGATGTGCCACACTGCTAATACATATCTGAGGGAACTCTGTAGCATGCACGGATTCAAAGAACCCATCAATTGTAACACTTAAATCTACTCTAAACCAACAGAGATTGTTCTGCCAACAATGGGAAATTAAGCAGAGACTTTAAGAGAAAAGTTAATGTCATTTAAAGATAAAAGACTGTCAATACTTTAAATGGTCATTTTTGAAAAATCTTGGCAATTCCAACTCTGTGGCTGCAAATTATGATAATTTAACTATATTGTCAGGTTTTATTGTTTGTGAAAAAAGATGTAGTCTGGTTAAAATGAGTTGTTTTTTACACAGGATACTTCCAAACACTTTCTGCAGTGTGTGGCCCAGTTTCTTAGCCTGTACACTACATGCCTCTTGCTTCTTGCACAGTGCGGACCAGAGAGAAGGCTGCTGCCCAAACTTTGTAAACTTCCTGACCATGAGTTAAGCAAGGATTTCTGAGGTAATAACTTTGGTCAGAACTCAATAGATTCTTAGTCAAAGGCTATTTTCTACCAAGGGAAACAGGCAGGATGATTTATTTGTCTAGCTACATGTGTGTGTCTATACATTCACACACATACTCATAGATTTTTGTTCATTTTTTAAAGCATGCAGATCCTGATGGCTGGCAGTTTCTGTTTAGCAGGAGACAAAAAACAAGAAAATGGTATGAGTTTAGAAGAATGAAACTATAAATCATTTAGTACAGAAAGTGATTTTAACTAGTGATAACTAGTGATGCTCTTGGTGGACAGTCTCTATTTTTATTCTATTAATTATTTTTCTTATGGGCCTTGATTCATTGAGATGTCAATCTTGCCTTAAAAAGGTTCAATACACCTCCCCATTCCTTCAATTTAGTTACAGTGTGGGCTTGGAAACAGCCTCCAGGGAGTTCATCAATGTCTGCCAGCACCATTGCTAAAATGAATAAAATATGGTTCCTGATATAAAATAAATGACTCCTCAGAGCTTCAAAGGAAGGCATCTCATCTTCCTGGAATGTTAGTGGGTGTTTACTTTATTACACAAGTACAAAAGGGGTTATTGCTCCGTACTGTGTAAACTTCATCAGAATTCTCAAAACAATTGTTCAGACACACTACTTTTTTGAATAATAAGTTTAAATTTCTATCTACTGAGCTGGTTGTATTTAGGGTATAAAACACTCCCTAAAGAGGAAGATTTTTTTACTTGTAAGGAAATACTACTTTTTTTTTCAAATTATTACTTTTGAATAGCATATTTGCTTAAGGTAATGATAAAATATGTTATTTCAAAAAGTTTTTAGTGTAAATAATATTAGATCCATTCTTGTACATTCTAATCCTTTGATCTTTACTTCATGCCTTACCTTTTCCTTTCTTTCTCTAAACTACTAAATAATTCTTTTATTAGATAATTCTCCCTCTTTCCCTAATCATTTTTCCCTCTGGTTTTTCTATGGAAATCCACTAGGTGACTACCCTGTACTCTACATATGACTCAAATTCTTGAACATATAGGATGGGCCAGACATTGCAACAGGTGCTAGAGAAATAGACATTAAGATCCCAGATTGAATCCTCCTCAAGCAGTTATATAAGGGAAATAACTCAGAGGACCCTCTGCTTCACATGCTACAAGTATTTTTCTGCCATATTGACGGTCATTTTGCTCCTGCAGTCAGTCTCCTGAAGACATCTCTTCCTTAGAGGCTGCATCAAGATAATGTTCTTGAAAGTATTTTCTAAAATCTTTCCATCACATCATTAAAATTTTCTTTCTGTAGTCCATGGTCCTCTTTCTATTGGAGGAGGGGTTGCAGAAAAGAGTACACATATTCCAACCTACCTGATAAGAAAACAAGCCAACGCAAAACAGAAAAGGAAGCCGAACTTCACATTCATGATTTGAGCCTGGTTAAAATATTAGAAAACAAAATCAAAAACAAAAACACTAGCATTTTCCAAGTATCCACTCAGCTCTTCCCCCATAGTTTCAGAGGATATGAAGAAAGCTACTACAATAGTTTTGCAGGAGAACAACACAATGCTGCAGTGAATCTTAACAACACACCTCAAATTAGTTAATCTGATTAATCTCATTGAACTCTGTGAGAGAATGCAACAGCGGAACAGCAAGTCTAGAAAGAAAGGTAAGTTTATAAACAACACTCACCAAAACATGGGCCTTACTGGTGTATGTCAGTTTCACAGCCCAAGGCTGGTTGAAGAAGAGTATTGAAGAGTGAATAGTAAAGGTGTGCAGAGAGATCTGGAGGAATACTAGAAGACAAGGTTGGGGGGTTGACCAGGGTTATAGGTGAATGAGAAGCATCCTTGGGCTTTTATTCTAGTGTATAATATAGCATTTTTTTTTAGTTTGATCAAGTTAACTTCTTTGTTAGAACTACAAAGCATAACACTGTAACCAAGCAAACCTAGCTTACCCACCTGGCACCTTGATGCATGATCTAACAATTAGCGTTGAAGGAAACAGATTTTTATTTACAGATTCCACCCTCAGGAGGGCTGAGAGCACTGCTGCTAGAGCCCTCTTCCCCCACGAGACCCAGCATTTCCTTGCTCCGCACCAGCCTATCAGCCAGAACCACGCACAGAAGTTCCCCATATCCTCATCTGTTCTTAAACTGGCCATGCAAACAGATCTCCATCCTCTCTGAAATGTGTTCTTGTGGGTTTCAGAGTCGCCATCCTCTCACAGGAGCTTCCTCCTTCAGGGTTTGGGGTATGTTTTTCTCAGCCTTCATGTAATGGTTCAGGGAAACATGTTCCATGTTACCCTGGATCATAGTGGAGTCCAAGGAGGCACACTTCCCAAGAAAATGGCTTCTCCATACATCCTTCAAAGAAGCAGAAGTCTGCAATTCAGCATTCCTGGTCACAGTTCAGTTCAAGCATCTCCCACGAATCTGTGCTTGCTTAGGCAGGTCCCCACACAGCTCCATCAGCTCTCTCCTCATACCCTTTCTTCCTGCATGGCTACTTCCTCTCTCTCAGCCCACATGGCTTATTCCTCACTGTGCCAGGCTGCATGGTAGAATTCCTCCTTACAATCCCAGACCACATGGCAGAATCCCTTTCTATTTCTGCCCACCCTTATTTTAAATGCTTAGCCTGGAACTTCCTAACTTCCTATGTGACCTCATAACCATGAGCTCCTATGATGTGCTACTTTTTCCAGTTCTTCTCTATCTTTTACCTTCTTTCAGCTACTATCTTTAGTCAAGACAAGAGTCCCCTGTGACACAGGGACATCTACCTCCACTAGCTATGTCACGAATCACTAGGCTCTTAAAGTCACATACACCTTTTAGCCAGGGTGGCAGCACAACTATTAACACAGCTAATGACAACATTGTTATGCAAAGTGTCTTAAATGCTGTATCATCCTCTCCCTGCTTCCCCCAACTGAAGTTTGTGGGGAATATGCTCTGCTATTTTGGGGGACCCCTACTCTACAACCTGTTACAACACCAAAACTTTACTTAACTTACTCAGTTTTAATAGTGAGGCACTGATAAATTTGCTCTGAGATCTCTCGGGCTCCCTGTACAACAGAGGACAAAACCCTGAAAGAGCAGAAGGAGGAACTAGTGCTGAGCAATGGGAAAGAGAATCGAAAACCAAAGCATGCACCTTGCACCTTAGATAGATGAATCTATTCAATTTCCATAACAGAGGCACTGGATATAAAAATTTCAAAAGTAAAATGTCCTGTACATCACAATGTTACACAGAAATTAATTAACCTGGTTTGTCAGCAATACTTTTATCCCCAGCCAACCTGGTAAAAAACCAATGTACAAACCACAGAAGTGAAATCTTAATGCAGCCTTTCAATACAGAGTTTCTTTCTTCTACAGATTCACAATGAACACTAAATAATAATGATTATAACAACCATGAAGAGATAACAATGTTACTGAGCGAGGGCCCTCTGCCCAAGCGCATAGGAGCCAAAACTGTGATGTTAGCTTTTGAAAAAAGAAAGCTTTTTATTGCTGAGTCCGCACACAGGAGACAGAAGGAGCTGCTAAATCTTTCTCCCTGAACTGGGGTCTGGACAAGTTTTAAGTGTTAAGAAGAACAGGGTGACATGTGGTAGACCTGTCAGAGCAAGTTTTGATTAGAGGGTTTGGAGCTTGGCTAATTATGGTGGAGAGTGGAGAGGTGAGAGAAAGCGCAGAGGAATTCCAGTCCAGCGAGTTTGATTGGTCAGTTCTGTATTTGTCCATATTTTCCTTCTAGTCACTGGATCTTCTTTATTGGAGGAACTTCCCCTTTATAAAGTGGCCACATTTCTGTTACTTGAGTTCTGTATCCTGGAGATTCTAGGTTCTGGGGTCAACATGGGAACAGGGGTAGCCCTGCGCAGAGCGGTCTCTGTAAAACGAGGATTATGTTAACCACCAAACTGCTCTAAGGGAACAGAACCAGTGTGCTGCAACAACAAAAACAGTGACTGCTCACTCTGACTGGGTCCTAAGTGTGTGCCCAGGAACCGTGCTAGTCATTTTACGTGTATCAGTCCATTAGGCACGCGTCTGTTGAGAAGACTTTAACACTGTAAAATAAAGGGTCTGAATTCTCCTAATTCAGATAATATACATTATTTTTTTTTAATCCTTATCCAATGCTCCAACCAACTGAGCCACCATTTTTAAATTAAATCATGCATTTATTTCATGATGGAGTTCTACTTTGTAGAAATATTGATACTATTTCTCCTTTTAGAGTAAACAGAAATGAAAGGAAGTGGGGGGCAGGTGGAGACTGGTTTATACTTATTCTCTGTTGGTTGCAACCCCATTATCAAGGGTGATAGATTTTTCTTCCCATTTCCTTTGGTCTAAAATTCTTTATCTTGAAAAATATTCTGCTAATGTTATTTTTGATGGACTATTGGTGAGTTAAAGTAAAAATGAAAACTGACTGAAAAATATATTGCTGTCCTAATTGCCAAATTTGCCTAATTTTCCAGCAGCTCTGCATCAGTACAGCATACACACTGAGTTAAGCTCCCGGTAACAGAATTATGTGTTAGAGCTTTCACCTTCTCTCACTTGCTTGAAAATTTGAGCAAGTCCTGCCAAAATGTACAAGTAGTTGATCAGGGCTGCAGTTATAGCCTCCAGCATCTAGCTGGCCCAAAGTCCAAGTCCCGGAGGCTCATAATAACAGAAGAGGAATATTTTGGAATTAAGGTCAAAATCACAATTCCCACCCTCAATTATCTTTTGTGTCTTCCTCAGATTATCGCAGGCAAAAATTGCGGAGCACAACAATGAAGAGCGTATTGGCATTTAATAACACATGCAAATAAGGTGCAGGGAGATTCAGATGGGCAATGTAACTGCATAATTCAGTATCCCAAATTAGCATAATATGATACAGTAAAAAAATGCTTTGAGTTTTTATCCTCACAAAGAATTCCAAAATTTTCTGTAGGTTGTTGATATTTTTTATATGCTCCTAATAAAAGCTTCAATAAAGGTGTAAGCATAGACATTTGATTTACACAGAACTGTAGAACATTTAATGTACCTTTTAAAAGGATACTTGGAATATAACTACTTGTCATAAAACTTCTTTGGGTTTTATTATTTGCTTGTTTTATGTTCCAAAATAGTACTGGCCTATTAATAATATCTTTTTACCTTCCACTTCAATCTTTCCTTTCTTACTTCCCAAAAGGTAAATATGTTATTCATCATAAATACTAACATTGTGTCTAAAACTTCTTTTACATGAAAATTAAAGTGCAATTATGATTTAAAAGACATTTATTGACTTTATAGATTTTAAATTCAGATAATTTGTTTCAGAGATTGATTCAGATCCTAAAAAACCACTCACAATATGTTCACTTTTCTCTATATCTGTTATTCTTCAACAATAACAACAAAAAAACACAAACAAACAAACAAAAATGCTGAGAGAATCCCTGAGGGAAGTAAATAGAAAGTGCTTCATTTGGCCAATAAATTATAGAATAACCCTGTTCCTTGTATTTTTTATTTTTTCTATTTTAGAGAAAAGAAAACTAAGATTTAGAAATAACTTGAAAAAAGCCACAAAAAGTAAATATTTCAATGGAGAATTCAGCTAGCTTTTTCTTTCCTAAAAAATCTGTGTGCTTTCCTGTGCTTGTTAGGCCAGCAAAAGAACTGACCCACATTAATAAAGGTTTATTATGCTTAAATATATGAATAAGTAATAAAAGAAATGTGTCAAAGTATAATATTTTATATGGTTTTTCATTGTCAGATCCTATTGTACATGACAATAGCATAATTATTTGCCTCCATGAGCTTAAACTTCTTCAGATTGTCATATAGAGGGTAAAAATTCTCATTTGTTTTTTCCAAGTAGGGATATACAGTAGGTAAACTCTAATATAAATATCACACAATATATCACAAACTTGGCATATATATAATATCCAACAGCTCCACCAAGTATCTAAAACAAAATGCACAAGGCCGCTAATGAGAGACGAAGGGAGAAATAGAGCCATGCGTGACTGGAGGAACCTGAAACTATCTATACTTCAAAAGGTACAGAATTTGAAAGACTGAAGGAATTCAACATCACCTGAGTTTCTTTGGCTCATGAGTCTCGAATTCGGTTCATTGGCAAAGATTCTGAGAATTTAGTTTGATCACACTGTGTTTACTATTAGATATAGATTATAAATTTTGTAGGATTATCTTAAATCAAGACATTTCCTGCATCACCTCTAGCTTCAAATTATTAAGTATCTAAACCTAAATTTAGACCGAATGCTAAAATGATTATAATAAACTGAAATTAGGAGAATAAAAAGGAGGCCATAAGTCAAAAACTGAGAGTATAAATGCTTCATTTTATGTGACTCAGTGTATGTGATTCTGATAAGTACATTTCTACAATAATCCCTGACCATATCAAAATTTAAATACAAATGAACTTTAAAATAACTATTGTTCATTTTTAATTGTTTGTACTTCCTTTCTTCATTTCTTGTTATAGCAGAGGAAAATGTATTTGATGCATAAGAGCACAGCCTCAACAAATGGTTTTGCAAAATATAAGAGAAAGCCAAACAAATAAATTAACTTAAGCAGCCAGTGCACTTTTCATAATATAAACATGTAAAATAATATAAAATATTAGTTCTTAGGAAATCTCTTGTACATACTTTTCTGTCTTTAAATTGTAGAGGATCATATAACTTATTGAGCGGTTTTTATGAGATATCTTTTATGTCTCCGACAAAAGAGAAAATGTGGGAGGGTGGGAGTGAACATACACTGAGACAGACAGAATGCGGAGCCCGTTTATTTTACTACCTGATGTATTTTAATGGAACATGGAAGGAAACTTGCTAGTAATCATTGGATCTTCTGGTATTTTTTTCTTTGTTGATTGCACAAATTATAATGTAGCTGTGGCTAAGCTTCTTAAATGAATCTTTCTGAAAAGAGCTATGGAAAGTAGCATTCTTAGGATTACCGAAGAGCATTGTCTTTTTTGTAAAGCTTAAATGCATAAAGTGCCGAAACCTGCCTTAGCTGGTACAGGGAAGAATAAGATAGCAGTGATTTTGAGAGCACACATGAAAAAGAAACTCATTGCTTATTACCTTGCAGATATATTGGGAATCTGCATTTTAGGTTACTTTTAAGTAAAGCAACCCATAGGCTTTATATTTTTAATTTATCATTTATTATCATCTTTAAGGTAATCATTTCTGGTAGTGGGGTTGTGAAAACCAAGCTACCCTTCTATTTCATTACCATGAAAGTGAGAAAGACACTAAGAACTTCAAAGGCTTGTTTTTGACATGTATCTATGAGCTTATGCACTACTCTCCTCCCTGCTTTTCAAGTGGCTAGGTCACTTTGTTTGGGCTTTGTAATTTCTAAGGATCACAGAGATATGCAAAAGCCCACACGTTTCAGTCCGTGTTAATTACTGTGTGTGACACCATGTGGAGCACTGGGGACACACCAAGATGGATGCAAAGTCTGCTCACTCAAAGGGAATGTCAAATGCTTCTTGGATGTTAAACAGGGTGAAATGCAACTCAAGAAAGTTGTTAGTACATCGCCTGCAACTTCAAATTATGTAAATTTCAAGAGGTTTCTAAAAAAGAAGGGATTTTTTATTATTTTTTAAAGATTTTATTTGTTTATTTTTAGAGAAGGAGAGGGACGGAGAAAGAGAGGGAGAGAAATATCACTGTGTGGTTGCCTCTCGTGCGCCCCCCTCCCACTGGGGACCAGGCCTGCAACCTAGACATGTGCCTTGACTGAACTCATACCCTTTGCAACAGCATGGATGGAGTTGGAAAGCATTATGCTAAGCGAAATAAGCCAGGCAGTGAAAGACAAATACCATATGATCTCGCCTTTAACAGGAACCTAAACAACAAAACAAAGAACCAAGTAAAATATAACAAAAGACACTGAAATAGAGGACAAGTTGTCAGTGACCAGAGGGAAGAGGGGAGGGAATTTCATGGGAGAAGGGAAGGGTTTACAGGAACAAATATAGAGGACACATGGACAAAACTAGGGGTGTTGGAAAGGGGAGGGAGGAGGGGAGGAATGGGTGGGTGGGCTGGAATGGGAATAAAGGATAGAAACTGTACTGAATAAACTAAAATAAAAAAATTAAAAGTAAATAAATAAATAAAAATAAAAGTGAAAAAAAAAAAGAAATACAAAGGAAAAAAAAAAGAGAGAATCCAACTGGCAGCCCTTCGGTTCCCAGGCTGGCACTCAATCCACTGAGCCACACCAGCAAGAGCTAAAGCAGGGATTTTTTTAAGGAATGGTTCTTGCATTATACATTGGCTTTGACTAAAACAGTACTGCAAAGAAGCATAAGGACACTCACGCTGTAGTGTAGCCATTCTATTAATTCATTTTCTTTGCAAACACATTTTATGTTCCAGGCACTGTGTTAGGTGCTGGGATGTAATGTTACAAGATCTTGCTCTTGTCGATATTGTAGGAGAGGAAACGTTCCCTCTACCCTTCTGAGTTCTCCGCTGACACTCTCTATAGCAAAGCACAAATTAACAAGAGGAAAACAAGTTTATCAATGTGTATACCTCATGTATACAGGGAGATATTGACCCTTCAATGTGGTCTAGCATCTGAATAAGGAAAGGGTACATAGGCCTCTTTGAGGAGAATAAATGACTTTTAGGGAGTATGAATGGATGCTTAGAAGAATAGATGGGAGATATGATCGTTTGTGGCAAAGTTTGTGTGGGTGTGGTGTTGACTTCTCATTTTGTCTTTCATGACAAAAGTTGAAGCAATTCCTGGGGAAGGGATTTATGACAACTGAGTTCCTTTGGGAGGATGTATGTTTAGAAAACAAAGGGAATTCAGAGAAAGTCTCCCCCAGCATTTGTTGTTTTTCAAATGCTTACAGCTCAAAATAATCAATACACCAAAGAGGCATGTTTTGGGATGGCATGTTCTGCTACCTTTCAGTATTTATAGTCTGCTCGTTAACTTGGGCACAAAACAGGTAGAGATGTAATTAGGGAACCTACCTTTAGAGTGAGATACATTCTGGGGGAAAATGTATAGTGTTCAGATCAGCAATGAAATAGCAGTGGGCGTGGTGGGAGGTGTTTAACAGGGTGTTGAGGGGAAGGCCTGTGGGTGAAGCCACACTGAGACCTGCAAAAGGACGAGCTGGCCACCCAAAGAGCTCTCCAGGCCTGGGAGGCACGCACACATTTTCCCAGGGAAGGTAAAGGACCAATCTATTTGATTTCAGTGCCCTTATGTGATTTGGGGGCCAAATTTTTCTAGATATTTTAAAATAATTAATAGTTTATCATTCTTGAAAGAAATTCCTATTTCTTTCCCTTTCATAGTTATGTGCCAAAATAAAGGTCTTCCAATGAAAATGACAGCTAACATTTTTTCATTAAGCAACCAACAGGAGCTATGTGCTTCCTTGCAATTGTTTGCTGGTTTGGGACAACAATTTCCCAAGTAAGGGAACTGAAGTCAAGGGAAGATAAACAGCTTGCCCCTGGCCGTACCACTGATAAATGACTAAGGAGGCATTCAATCCCAGGTCTGACTGCAAAGCCCCAATACTTCCCCCTCTAACACAGTCTTTCATTTTCTTAACAATAAAAGTAAATAGTATTAAATCTGTATACAACACATGATTCTGGGTTTCATCACTTAAAGACAAGTTTAAGAACATCTTGTGACTTTCTTACACCTGTATTATTGTTTTCATCACTAAAATGACTAAATATTAGAAGCCAGAGTTTATTCATTCACTTTATTAATTCAACAAATATTAATTAAGTCATTGCTGTGCTAGACACTTGAAATAAAACAATGGAAAAGACAAATATGATTCCCTATCATTGTAGTGTTGGCATTATTGAAAAGGCTATCATTAAGCAAATAAACATAAAGCTAATATGTGATTGCAAATTTTACTAAGTGTCGTAATGGAAAATAATGGGGTACTGCAAGTGATAACAGAGGGTTCTCATGAAGATTTAAGGTCAAAAACATGAGAGAAAAACATTTCAGGCAGCAGACTCTAGCAGTAAAATTATAATCCACAGGCAGAAAAGCTCTCGTAACATTTGCAAACATGTCAGAAGGTCTGTGTAGCTGAGCCACAGTGTGTGAGGGTGAGTGACTATTAATTGGAAAGTAAACATGGCAAAGAACCTGTATGAAGTTTTACACCCTTTCACTTAATAATTGTGGAGTTTGTCCTTAGTCTAAAGGGAAACCATGAAGAATTTTGAGCCAAGGAGTGACATGATCCAATTTGTGCACTTTAAGGATCACTCTCACTGCTGTGCTGACGGATGAGTTGGGGAAAAGGCACAAGAGGAAGCAGGGAGACCAATTAAGAAACCATTTCCTTAACTCAAGTGAGAGACGAGATATGGCTGATTCAGAGTGGCACCTCAGAGAACTGGACAATGTAGAGGACATTTTGGAGTTGAAGTCAAGGAGTCTTTGTAGTAATGGGCATCAGCATGAGAAAGTTCTGGGAAAGCTGTTGACTTCTCATTCAAGTAGCTGAGTAGAAGAAAGTATAATTTGCTGAGACCATCAGGAGTTCTGCTTTGAATATGTTGTGAATTATTTGAGAGGAGGAGGCAAATAAAGCAACAGTAATAAAACTAGTGAATATTTATTAAATGTTTACTATTAATATTTATTAAATATTTGACTGGACCAGCCAGAGTTTTTAAGGGCTTTAAATGTATCAACTAATTTATCATCAGAAAAGCCCTATAAAGCATACACTACTAGCTTTTCTAGTTTACACATAGAGACATTTTTTTATCTATAAACATAGAAATATCACATAAGTTACCTAGAGTCACACGAAAAATAATATGCAAGAAGGGGATCAAACCCCAGGTTTCTGACTCTGACTCTGACTCTGACTCTGAAGCCTGAAAACTTACCCACTCCAGAGTCTCTCTCTGTGGTCACTAAGTAAACAGATATAGGAGTACACAGTGTTACTGAGTGATGTGGACTCCAGCCCGCAGGGTCTGTGTGTTGTGGCTGTGATGAACAAATTCACACGGACTACAGAAGTCCTGTGGAGAAAAAGGGACAGCACCGCTACTCTCTAGGTGAGAGAGGGTCCCAGCCCCGGTGTGAACAGGCTTTTATTGCTTTTCTGGTTACATTACATTGGGGATGGTCCTCATTTACTATGCACAGGTTCACTTGAGGTGGTTACCCTTTACAGATAACAAAGGAAAGAATGTCGCTAATTACTTCAAAGAAAAAGGATATTTGCAAATGCAAGGGGAAAAGTGGTTGAACTGGTTACACTCCATATTTGGGAGGTTTAGCACAGATTTTAGGAAGTTACTTTAGAGATACGCAGTAAACATTTGCTGCCTCAATTCAGGGTGAGGGAGTTTCAGCAAAAAGCAAGCCTCAAAGTAGCCTACGTACAATGCAGACCTGATTCCCCACTGGAAAACCAATCCGTGGGCTTGGTTCCTGTGCACCGACTTGCTCCCCGCTGGTTTTCTGAATCAGGGGCTGGGTTATATTCACCATGCCACGTGGATAGGTTCCCTATAACTGAACAAACCAGGGCTTGGTAACGTGGTGTCTTTACATATGACCCCACAATTACTGTTGAAGGAAACAGGTTTTTATTAACAAGATTTCAACCTCTGGGGAGCTGAGAGCCCTCCTCTCTCACCAGACCCAGAGTCTCCTTTGTTTCCCAAAAGGCTACAAGCCAAAACCATGCCCAAAAGTGCCCCATGTCCTTATCTGTACATCAGCCAGTTATGCAAACAAGTCTCCATCCTCTCTGGCATATGCACTTGTGGGTTTCCGAGTCGCCATCCTCTTGGAGCAGCTCTCTCCTTCAGGGTCTGGGGTACGTTGTTCTCAGCTGCCTGTAGTGGTTCAGGGAAACATGTGCCATGTCACACTGCGTCATGGTAGAGTCCAGGGAGGCACACTTCCGAAGAGAGTAACTTCTCCATACGTCCTTCAGAAAAGCAGAAGTCTGCAATTCAGCATTCTAGTCATAATTCAGCTCCAAGCATCTCTCATGAGTCTGGGTGGTGATGCAGGTTCCCGCAGCATCATCAGCTCTGCCACCACCTTCTCCAGTCAGACCTCCTCTCACTGCCCACCTCGTGGCTGACTCCCCGATTTTCTGGTGGACCTCGTCCCTCACTCCAGACCTCGTGGAAGACCTCCTCTCTCTTTTGGCCAGCCCTCACTTAAATGCTCGGCCTGGAACTTCCTCTGTGACCTCATACCCGGCCCTTCCTATGGTGTGTTAGTGTCTGTCTTTTTTTTTTTGTCAACTCCCCAGTAGCTTTTAGCTTTTTTTGGCTGCCACCTTTAGTCAGGGCAAACATTTCCAGCAATGCACAGACATCCAGGGTGGGCATCCACCCCCTGCTTCTCACACAAGCACTGTATGAACTTCCCCAGTCCCCGCATGTCACGAGCCACTGAACGTTTTCAGTCTTGTACACAATACACCCTGGGTGGCAGGAAGGCATGGCTATTAACTTGCCCTTGTTAGGCAATGTATCTCAAATGCTGTACTATCCACTCCCCTCCTCCCCCCAGTCAAGGATTGTGGGGATTATGCTCTGCACTCTATTACAACAGCACAAAGAGTATTTGAGAGTTATTCCTCCTGGGAATCAACATCATGCAAGAGGTATTAAATCCTAAGGAATGGAATAAAGTATAGAATAAGAGAATGTTTCTTGGAACAAGGCCAGAGGAGCTAACAAGAAGTCTGAGAAAGAGTAGCCTGAGTGGCGGGAAGCAGCCAGGAGACTGTAGAGGCAGGTCAAGGAAAGGGAAGGTCCAGCTCAGTGACTGCTGCAGAAATGTCAGTAAGGTACAAGCTGAAAGTGTTGGGGCCATCTGGCACCAGAGTGGTCATTGTTCAACTGAGCCAGAGCACATGACATGATGTGGTGAGTACAAAACTGAGACTGGATTAGAGACTCAAGGGGTAGAAAACATTCTTGAGCTGTTTGGCCCCAAAGTACAGCTTTGGGTGAAATTTCTAAGTGAATATAGGTGAAAGGAGGTGGGATTTTTATTTTCTTCATGTGATGGAATGTAATATGACTTAGTTCCAATCTTGGCTAGAAAGATCTATTAGATAGAAAAGGAAAAGTTGAATTGCGGGAAAGAAAGGAGGAATATAAAGAGTGAAGGAAGGGAAGTGCAGGAGAAGGAGGAGGCCCTACGTGGGTTGCTGCCTCTGAAAGCTTGCCACTGTGGCTGTGTGTGACAGAGCCAGGAATGTTCACAGAATGTGCTCCCTTACTGTCCTCTGCTTGTGCTCACCAAGGGGTGACTATGTCTACGGGGAACAAACTTGCCCATCCACTGTTCTGAATAAAAGTGGGACTGACCCCAACTCCAAAGAGCACCTGGAAACCTCTGAAGCACAGGGCTGTACCAAGCATGTGTGGCACTGACCCAAATTTGGAAACAGCTGACCTTTCCATCAGTTTCCTCTGAATTACTCTGTACTCTCCTCTGATTCCCAGGTGTTGGGCATTCCTACCAATGAGAACCAACCCCTGTGATTCAAGGAGATTATTCAGGAGATGTCACCTCAGCCAGCAAGCCACCCACCCATCACTCAAGAGTCCCTAGGTTTCTCTTTCGTGTGATGCTTGATTGCTTCAGGTCTCTCATTGTGGGCAGCAAGCACTAGGAAGAACACAATCTAATTATCATGACTCACAGGAAGATACAGATGAGGGATGCAACTCCCTGGCTATTTGCAATTGAAAATAGGCCACTTAAACTTAATGAATCTCTAGAGAAATATTTATATTGAGAGAGATTTCTGTGGTCCTTGAGGATTCTTGAGGGAGCTGTCCATCTGCCCAATCTGACTATCAATCAGGATGGCCCTTTATACACAGAGGCACACCAGATACACATAGGCACATGTACATATACTTAAACACATTGAGATACATATATGTTATACACAGCCAAGCAACATGCACATAGACACACATATGCATGCAAACACACAAAATGCAGATACTAATGTGTACGCAGTATGTGCTAATATACCTAAATACTGTGTATTTTTTACACTGAATATAACTTAATAAGAGTTATATTGCCATTTTTATTTATCAGCTCATCATCCACTAAATTTACCAGCCCATCCATCATTTACTAAATCAGAGCTTCCTACTAGTGTGCCCAACTTATTGATCTCAATTCTAGTTATGTTTTTTCACATAGCATGCACAAATGTATACTCTGCTTCACTTTTATAGGATACTCCTGACGAAAAGTATTCTGTCCAATTATTTCCCATAATCACTACTCAAACTATACGTTCTCATTTTCCCCCCTAATCAATACATAACTTTTATTGCATCTTTAAAATATCACAAGTAAGTTTGAGGGTATCTGGGGTCTCATTGTTTCTGTAGGTGAACAACTTCCAGGGGCATCAGACTCGTTTTCACCGGGGGCCACATCAGCCTCGAGGTTGCCTTCAAAGGGCTGAATGTAATTTCAACTCCTTAACAGTTAAGGAGTAGTTATACGTATACAGTCCTAAAATTATTTCAGCCTTTGAAGGCAACTGTGAGGCTGATGTGGCCCCTGGTGAAAATGAATTTGACACCCCTAATTAGACCTTATTCATCAGCTGCTGAACTGTTCCTTTTTTAGAAACAGAGATACCATCCTAAAGTGTTCTGATATTCTTGTTTTGAACTGTTGTGTCTTGATGAATCAATGCAGCAGAGTATAATAAGTTCAATGTCATTTCCTTCAAGAACTAACTCATCTTTCTGGGTTTGAGATACTGAACAAGCAATGCCTGACTTCATCCAAACCCTGCAGATGTATTTTTCACCCGAGAAAGTCCTGATTTCAACAAGAGAACCATTCTCCTGAATAATGACATTGATGGAGAAGTGAGCATACACAGACTTCATCTTATAATGGAAGCCCAGTGTAGCACCCTTGATCACCATCTGTGCGTGACTGCAGATAGTGTGAGTGGTGGTCAGTGCCTGTTTCCCCACCATTTGTCAACCCAGAGCCTCTTCTATTTCTTTCCAAAGAGACTGACTTCTACATTAATGTGACTGAAGTCCCTCTGCAGCATGCCTCTGGGGCCCTTCACAACAAATGTGTGTCCCTTCAGGGTGATGTCAACATTTCTGATTGCTGAGAATGGTCTTCATCCTCACTATTGATGGGACAAAGTGCTATGTGTTCTAATTTTTTAGTCACAGCTGAGATAAAGTTTAAATTCCAATTAAGATTTTTTTTACCAAATTGTAGTGTGTGTGTGTGTGTGTGTGTGTGTGTGTGTGTGTGTGGTGGGGAGAGAGAGTGAGAGAGAGACAGAAAAGAGAGGAGTCAGCATAGCTGGCTAGTGGGCAGGGATAAGAATATGTAAAAAATTCTAAGAGCAAAGAGTTTGGTTTTATTATTCTAAGTGAAATAGAAAGCCATAAAGAGCTTTAAATGGAAGAGTGACAAGAACTGACTTCATTTGCAAAATACCACCATGTCTGTGTGATGGAGAATACTTACAACAACCAGAGAAGAAGTTAGAAAACCCATTAGGAGGTAATTGTCATGGTCCAGATAAGAGAGGTAGCCCAAACTAGAGCGGTACAGTGGAGATGGAGAAAGTTCAGCAGATCCAGGAAAGATATTGAAGGAAGTGCTGACAGACTTGCTATGGGATTAGACATGAGATAAGGAGGAGCTTAAACAAGCAGGTATGTTTGTTGAGAAAGAGAAGACTGGAAGAAAAACAGAGAGAGTCCAGTTCTATTAGCCAATGTACATTTTAAATTCACAGAATCCAAGTGGAGATGTCAAAGAACAGCTGGATATATAAAACTCAGATTGCAGGGGAGGTCAGGGCTGAAGATAGAAATAGAAGAAATATGAGAATAGAGATGATGGAAAAAGGATGGACCCAGAGGATGCTGGTAAGGTGAGCATGCACATAAATAAGACACTCTGAGCAACTGGGCACCCTCCAACATTTTCATGCAAAAAGAGGAGGAGGGGCAGCAAAGAAAATGGAAGAAACTATCAGTGAAGGATGAGATATAGTGGGAGATGTTTTTTACCAGTTTTACTAGTATATGAAACAGCTGAAAAGGAATAAATTTATTTTATGTGTTTTTTCCTGCAAGAATTTGGGCAAGGCATCATGGTGGTTTTAAATGTATAGCCATATATTCTTGGCTATTCTGCCCTCCAAGAAGTGGAGTTGACTCCCTCCCTCTCCTCTCATAGTCTGTGAGCCTCATTTAATGAATCACTTCTAGTTAATTGAAACTGTAGTAGTGATGGGCTAACACCTCAAGATTAGATTATAAAAAGACTGCAGCTTTTATCTTGTGTCCTCCTTCCCACTCTTTGGAATCACTTGCTCTGAGTCAAGGTGGCTGCTTTGTAGTAAGGTGATCCATGTGGAGAGACAGTAAGAGCCCCAATTAACCCCTAGTATCAACTTGCCAGCCATGTGAGTGACCAACTTGGAAGCGAATCCTTCCTCCTCGCTCAAACCTCCAGATGACTGCAGCCTTATCCAATATCTTCATTAGAGGTCCTGAGCCAGAACCACCAACCAAGTGGTTTCTTTCAGAAACTGGGAAGTAATGCTTGTTGTTTTAAGCCACTAAATATGGGGTTGACATGTTTGTAGGGTAAATGGAGGCAGTCTGGCTTCTTCTCCCAGGTGTCTGGGTAACTGAGGGAAGCAGTGTTCCCATAACCTTGAATGGGCCTAATAAATAAGTAGTCTTCTCATAGCCTTGAGACTGGGTTCAATAACATGAAGTGTGCTCACATGTGCAGATTCGTCCAATGTTATATAAATGTCTGGCTTAAAGCCAGCTTTGTCTGCCTCCAGTACTCAAGGAGGTAGGGACTGCCTGCTGGGTATGACACATGCGCCGCACAGAGGGGACAGGTGGCAGGCAGAGACTTGCAGAGACATGCAGGGAGACACATAGCTTGCAGAATGCGTGGCTCGCCCACCCTATGCATAAAGGCATGTCAAGCATCCCCAAAGCTCCTCAAATTTTCTTCCATCTTCCCGAAGCTAGAGTGGACCTGCCAGGCCTTGACAGGCTGCAACACAATGTTAGAAGGTAATAGATAAATAATTCATCACCGGAATGGAGACAGAAAATGCTATGCAACCATGTGCGATAAGCATCCTTTTTAATATTCTTACTGCTTTGCTCCTAAGGAAAAAAAATATTCAAATCTGCTATACGCATGTGGGGAGACCAGAAGTGATGTCATTTTTTTTTCTACACAGAAATGCAATTGAGTGGTGTGGGCCCATGTGTTTACCATCTTCTACCCTCAGCTGGTTCGGTTTGGTCAAAGCACTTCCTACCTCAATTAGTATTTCTGGTAACAAGACACAACCCCTAGAGGGTCAATACACTGGGTTTCATTAAAAAATTTCAAAAGGAATTACTTTAAACTCTCCCTGATATCCCTAAAACTGGAAGTTCAAGACCAAGAGAACACATAGAGAGTAAGGAGAAACAGGCACAGATACCCAGAATCTGCCACTACCCAGCTGTGACACCTAGAAATTTAACCAAACTTTTGAACCTCAGTTTCTGCATCATTAAAATAAATGATGCCTAGCTCACAGATGGATGGCAGAGTTAAATAAAATAAAGCTCACGAAAAGCCCTTTGAAATGACAAGGCTTAGGATGATGACACAGGCCATCCCTGTCGACTCCGTCTGCCGTTAATATACTGCTGGGAAAAGCTGGATAGAGGTCAACGGCTTGTGGGAGGATTGAATACATTTATTCAGGTGACCCTGACTGCTCCTCTTTCAAATTGTTCATATACCCTGTAGGAACTCAGACATTTCAGTCCAAAGTGCACGTTTCTACCGGGGTCCCAAATAGCCCCATTCACCTGATTCAGCTATTCTTCTATTTTACTTTTATAAGTGATTATTAGGAACTTGTTCTTTCTCCTCTTCGGCAATTCTTGGTATGAGCTGTTTCATCTGAGTTAAAGACTGAAAATCTCAGGGAATAGCTGTAGAATTCAAGTCAAGTTAGCTATCGGTTTCAGTTTCTACTCTCGTTGCTCTCTGTTGAAATCATTAAAAAGAATCATACTAATCATAGCAGTCACCTGTAAGCAGATGATCATTTTAAAAATCACTAACTCATAAAGTCCACACTTGGAAAAATGCCTTACAAATAAAATGTGTATAAGCAAAATGTCTGTGCTCATGGATGGTTATTAAGAAAACTGTAAGGTCAGACTCATTTTTTTCTTTCTCTTTTCTTTTTTTAGCTTCTTCTTCTCCTGAACTTTTATAAAGAAGTACAACATTCCTAGGGGAAGCTGCTGGTCTCTAGGAATAAATGCTTAAAAGCATTATAATCCCAAAATTGATCCATTTAACTTGTCAAAAAACACACAGAATTATCATCTCTTCATAAAAAATTTATATTAAAGCATAAATTTCACCTATTTCTGTCTATTATCTTCTTAGAATTTATTTTTTTTGTAATCAATTCTTTTTAAGGGATTTTATTTCCAAGTTTCAGCAAACATTTTCCAGTGTGATCTGTCCTACACATATGGATACTCGCAACTATTGGCTTCATCTCAATTGTTTCAGATTTTTAAATATTTTTAATATGAAATATTGTGAAAACACCTCATATTAAGAAAGTAGGAAAATAAACATTGTGTTCTCAACACTAAGATCCACAGATGTTAATATTTTGTCTGTTTGTTTCAGATATTACTATTATGTTAAAGAAATGACATTAAAATTACAAGCAAAGCATTCCAGATTCCAATTTTCTTCTTCCCTTTCCATGCACAAAACATACCCCCGCGATTTGTGTGTTACACTGTCTACTTATGTTTCAATAATTATACTATATATACATATGTATGCCAGTTAAAGTTGGGGTGCCAGAATATCCTTGGTATATTGTTGATGAGAGAATTCAAAGGCTTAAGGGGACAGGGATTTGGAGTGAATTTACAATGTGTGAACCACTCATGCAGCCTATAAGCCCTGTCCAAAGGGGAGTGCTCAGAAAACACTACCTTTACCAATGCACTGAGAAATACACTGGTAAGGAAAGGACAAACACCCTAAAAAGCTCGGAGTACTTCAAGGCAGTGATGATGTTGAGTGCTGCTCCCTTTGAAATGGGCTCCCTGCTCTGCAATCCCGAAGGAAGCCTGGAGGTGATTATAAAAGAGAGCAGCAGGACTAGAGGCAGGAATCAGAGGAGCTTAATGCACAGAGATCTTTGGTAGCTAATTGATTATGGTGTTCCTAGAAAAAATACATTTGGACAATCTATAGTATAAAAATAAACTTTAAGTCTTTAATTATTGTGAACAGTCTTTAATTGACACAATGGAGAGTCACAACTTGTCACTCAGTTCCCAGACTTCAACCAATTCATAAACATAAGCCCCTTAGATGAAGGGGAGTGCAGTTTCCCTAAGATAACCCTGCCACACTACATACAGCCAGAAGGTTGTGTCAATATTCCTTCAGTTCCCCAAAGCACCTGCAGTTATTTAGTGTGGCTAGGCCCTGGGGAAAGAGAAATACGCAGACTCTTCAGAGATTATTGAACTGGCTCAGAGCTAACACTAATCCAGCAAGATCCTATGTCAAGTGGTGTAGTAGTCAGAGTAGGAACTTACGGAAGTCAATTACCCACATTAAATGGAGTTGAGGGATCAGAAATTCTTTATTATAATTTAGAAAGAAGAAAAATCAGAGTTCATCTCACAGTGGACTGAATGGGTCTGTAAACTCCCCTGTGCTTAACTACGCAGTTTTTAAAATGCAAACCATACATTATTCAACAGGAAGTATATCCACTTTAGCTCAATCTAGGGAAAAGGAAGGGTCGAATGAAAGTGGCTGGAATAACTGCTCCTTTCAAATATAGAAAATCACCAATAATGTTTCAGAGATCAATGGACTATCAAATTTGAAAGATAAAGGGTGGAGATTTCTATCAGTGCTCCAATTTAATTCACCTATGAGGTCTATGCCAAAGAAAGTTGGATTTTGCATTATGTAATTAGCATAAATATAATCAGGTAGCATTGCCACTTGCACAGTTGTTTAAGATGTGGTTAACAGTACACCACTATTAAATATGGCAAATGCTTTTTCCCTAGGCCAGTTAGTAAAGGTCATAGAAACAATTTGCTCTTATGTAGCAGGGACAGTACTACAGATTCCCTGTATTAACTCAAGACTTTGGAGTCCTTCCAGCTCTCTATGATACCAGGTCTGGAGACCTTGATTATCTTACCATCCCAACAGACATAATGTTTGTCTACTGTTTGGGTAACATCATTCTAATTGACCCTGGAATTACGTGTGAGAATATTTTTACACTGAAACTGAATTCTGGCAAGTCATCCTTCACCTTGACAAATATCACACCTTTTTCTTAGCATGCATCTCCTTTTCTTCACTTTGTCACTGTAACTGATAAAAATTGTCTCTCCTCATAATTTCCCCTTAAATGGCTTCTCGTAAATAATCTGTTCATTTTATTTGAATCTTCTGACCATTCTTTCTTTGTCTTTCATTGGTTCTAGCTTAGTCTCAGTCATTGCTCATCACCATCATGGAATGTGTTTTGTCTCAGAATTCATGAGGAAAGAAGACTCCAGTCTAGAGATTTTGCACAGAAAAGGATTTAATACAGGGAATTAGATTCTCACATAACTATAGGGCTAAAGGAAGAAAAGTCAATCCAGAAAGTGGCTGGAAATATAGAAGTGACTGTTCACAGGCATGAGGCCACCAGTGAGAATTAGTCTACAGCTGCCACAGGAAGAAGTGAGTACTGAATCTTTGAGCATCAGAAAAGTGGCTCTCATTGGAATAATGAACCCTAAAATCAATGGTAAGGAAATTTTGAGGACTTCAACAATGTCAATTCAGCTTTTATGCTATATACTCCCATGTAAACAAATGTAGTTGAAAAACTTAAAAGATATGTTTATTTATTTATTTATTTATTTATTTATTTTTATTTTAATTGTTGTTCAAGTACAGTTTTCTGCCTCCCCCCCCACTCTTCCCCACCACCCCAGCCCTCCCTACCCCCTTCCCATTTCTACCCTCCCTTTTTATTGTCACTGTGTCCTTTAGAGAGCACATTTTTAAAGAGAAATGAAAGAAAAATCAAATAAATG
>CM052549.1:60844135-60898203 GCA_028533065.1 Trachops cirrhosus
TTCAATGTCTTTGGCTATACTTTGCTTGCTTGTTCACTTTGTTGATTAGGTAACTGTTAATGTTGAGATCATATGGTATTTGTCTTTCACTGCCTGGCTTATTTCACTTAGTGTAAAGCTCTCCAGTTCCATCCATGCTGTTGCAAAGGGTAGGAGCTCCCTTCTTTCTGCTATGTAGAATTCCATTGTGTAAATGTACCATAGTTTTTTGATCCATTCATTTACTGATGGGCACTTAGGTTGCTTCCAGCACTTGCCTATTGGAAATTGTGCTGCTGTGAACATTGGGGTGCATAGGTTGTTTTAGATTGGTGTTTCAGGATTCTTAGGATATAATCCTAGCAGTGGAATTGCTGGCTAAAAAGGCAGTTCCATTTTTAGTTTTCTGAGGAAATTTCATAGTGTTTTCCATAGTGGTTGCACGAGTCTGCAATCCCACCAACACTGTACTAGGGTCCCTTTTCTCCACTGGTTGTTTGTTGCTTTGTTTATAATGGCCATTCTCAATGGTGTAAAGTGGTATCTCATTGTGGTTTTAATTTGCATCTCTCTGATGGCTAGTGATGCTGAGCATCTCTTCATGTGTCTCTGGGCCTTCTGTATGTCCTCCTTGGAGAAGTGTTCAAGTCCTTTTCCCATTTTTTAATTGGGTTGCTTGTCTTCTTAGAGTGGAGCTGTGTGAGTTCTTTGTATATTTTGGAAATCAAACCCTTATCTGAGGTATCATTGGCAAATATGTTTTCCCATATGGTTGGTTATCTTTTCATTTTAATTCTGTTTTCTTTAACCTTGCAGAAGCATTTTATTTTGATGAGATCCCATTTGTTTATTCTTTCCTCTATGTCTCTTGCTCTAGGGGACATATCAGTGAAAATATTGCTGTGTGGAATATCTGAGATTTTCCTGCCTATGTTCTCCTCTAGGACTTTAATGGTGTCACGACTTATATTTAAATCTTTTATCCACCTTGAATTTACTTTTGTGTATGGTGTAAGTTGGTGCTTGAGTTTCATTTTTTTGCATGTAGCTGTCCAGTTCTCCCAACAACATTTGTTGAAGAGGCTATTTTTGCTACACTTTATGCTGCTGCCCTCTTTGTTGAATATTAATTGACTGTAGAGACTTGGGTTTATTTCTGGGCTTTCTGTTCTGTTCCACTGGTCCATGTGTCTGTTCTTATGCCAGTACCAGGCTGTTTTGATTACAGTGGCCTTATAATACAATTTGATATCAGTTATTGTGATCGCTCCTACTTTGTTCTTCTTTCTCAAAATTGCTGCAGCTATTCAGGGTTGTTTATGGTTCCATATAAATTTTTGAAGTGTTTATTCTATATCTGTGAAATATGCCATTGGTACTTTAATAGGTATTGCATTGATTCTGTAAATTGCTTTGGGTAGTATGGACATTTTGATGATGCTAATTCTTCTGATCCATGAACACAGTATACATTTCCATTTGAAAAACTTAAAGGATTTAGATAGAGAGAGTTAAGCACAAAAGCACTTTATAAATCTATGACTATTATGTTTTTATTATTTTATTTATTTATTTTTAGAGAGCAGGGAAGCGAGGAAGAGAGGACAAAAAGCATCGAGAAAATTGGTTGCCTCTCTTATGCCCTAACTGGGGACCTGGCCCACACCCTCAGCATATGCCCTGACCATGAATCAAACCAGTGACCTTTTGATTTGTGGGATGATTCTCAACCCACTGAGCCACACCAGCCATGGGTAAGACACTATTACATTATTAGACTACAAGTATAATTTGATAGTTCACCCAGACATTTATAAGACTTGACTGAGCTTTAAACACATTCTGCAAATCCAATCTATATCCATTTACAGCTAAATAAGTACTTAGCTCATGATAACCCAGTGTCCTCTACCCCAGTCAAGAATAGATGACCTTCATTAGCACAGTCTTTCCTTATTGGAATCATTTTGGACAATGGCTTTTGATTTATTAAATGGACTCATAGTTTATGCATTTATTAATTCATATACATAGTGAATAAATATGCAATTGTTAGATAAGAAATACTACCTAGCTTTATGCAAAATGCTGAGTGGGACACAAAACAGCATATTGTTCTCAAGAGAGACCAGATGTACAAATAAAGAACAAATAAAATAATATTAGAAAATAAAAAATAGAAGGATAAAGCTACATAATATTATAAAATAGAAAATATAAGAAAGAAATTAGCAACAAATAAATGCTGAGCTCTGAGTTGGAAGGAGTGCTATTGGGTGGAGTGGTCAGGGAAAGGTTCATGTAGGAAGTGGCTGCTGATCTGGGACCTGAAGGCCGAGTGGAAGGTGAACCTGTGAAGATGAAGGTATGTCAGAGAAGCACCACAATGTGAGCAGAATCAAGGAGGCATGGGATATGAGAGATGTTAGAGGCAATGAGTAGACCATGGTTGGCCCATCTGCCTGGTGTATAGTGACGTGCAGGAAAGTATTAGAATTTGGGCTTGGAAAAGTAAGTTCAAGTAGATTTTATCCTGCAAGTATTGAGAAATGTGGTAGAGGTTGCTAGTTGACATAAATACCTGTTTCCCCCTTTTCCTATGGTCACAGAACTTACTGGTGTAATTAGATGTATGTGGGTTGGAACACAGATTATTTTCTACCCCTCCCCACCCCCCACTCATCCCCATCTCCATCCCTACAGCTGTGAGAGGTGAATGGAAGTGATGTGTGCTTCTGGATGTATCCCTAAAAAGAAGAAGCATGCCTCCTCCCCCTTTTACCCTCCCTTCTCCAGCTTGCCACCTGAAATATGGAAGTAGAGTGTACCATTTGGGACCAGGTGGACAAGGAAAACTGATACTTAAAATAGGTGAGATATATATATATATCTATATAATATATATACACAGCTATATCTATACAGCTAAATGAGTATATCTATATGAGCTCTACATATCTATAACTAAATGAGTATATATACAGATATAGATATATATACCATATATATAATCTCAATAAAGTTGATTAATGAAATTAATTTGACTGTGCATGTATATACAAGATAGATCAATGGGAGGTGGAGAAAAAGGAAAAATGTATGGCTTCAAAAAATACTTTCGATGATTAGGACTTGTTCTGGGAAAATAGGAAGAATGAAATTAGATAGACAAAGGAGTCGTCATGAGGGAAGAAGTAACAGACTCTGGAGACAAACCAAACCTAAAGATACTGATTCGTGAGTCACAGGATCAGGCTTTTTGATGTAAGGCATCAGCTGAGCTTCCCCACAGACTGTGGAGACTCCACGTCACAAAGTGGATTGGATGCAGAGAGCACTGCCACTTGCCACTTCCTCAGTCTCACCAAGTCCCTTTTGTTCACTTGTAAAATGGGTTAATGGTGCCTACAGATTGCAAAACAGTTAGTTGTAAACAGTAGGAAAAACGTGTAAAACACCTAACATCCTATGGCCTGGCATCTAGTAAGCACCCATAAATGCATAAGATGAAGACTGATTGCAATAACAGAATAGAAAATAAATCCACTTTCAAGATATCAAAAACTCTCCCATAGGGTGTTCTACAAGGTGCTTAAATGAGGAAATAAGAATTCAGTTAATAGGAAAGATAAATCCACTTATAAATCACAGTATGGTAATAGGAAGGGGGCTGGGTGAAGGCACATAGCAGTTGGCAGTATTGTTTGGGGTGGGGGGGTGTCTCCTTTCTCCACAGAAGCTTAAATGTTGTATTCATTTGTTTTTTTACCTACGTTGACTCATCCACAGGAGTGGGAGTTCAGACAAAAGGAAGCTCTTGCAGCATCCTGCTTAAGATTCTCCTCATAGAAGATTTGGTTCTCAGCCCATTTTCTGTCAGGCTTCCTGAAATCGGAAAGCAATGCACAAAAGTTCTCAGGCTCAACAGTGAGCTCTTGAGAGCTCCAGACTGGAAGGTACAGCTGCCTGCAGACATCTCCATCTGCATGTCCTGCAGGCACGTCCAACTCAGTGTGTCCAAACCAAATTAATCACCTTCCCACATGACTGTTCCCCCTCCAGTCTTCTACCTAGGTTAAAGCCATTGCCAATTTACCCGGTACTAAATCTAGAAATTTCAGTTCTTTCACTTCTCATCCCCCACTCCCCAGGATTAATATGTTGTCCATCTTTTGTAGATTTACCCTATTGTATAACCTGTTTCATGCACTGCATTTGACTCCCATTGTGCTGGTGAGGGTTATTCTCTCTCCAGGGCCACAGCAACAGCAGTCTAGCCAGCCCCGCTCCAGAGTTTCCAGTGTCTACACTCCCAGAGTGCCAAACCTAGACGAGCTAAAGAACGGCCGCCCTGGCAAGCTGTGCAATGGGTACTCCTGTCTCCTTTCCTCGGTTTCTCAACTCCTGACTTACCCAGTTAAATTTCTGAAACACAAACCACGTCTCTTTTTGAAAATATTATGACTCTCCATTGAACTTACAGAATGACATCCAAAAACCCAGATTTCACCCATTTCCTTTACCATATTATCTCTTCAAGCATTCTATGCTCCAAGTACATTGAATGATGGGTCCTGTCCCCAAAATAACATACACTTTTTAACCTCAGGGTCGTGGCACCTGGCATGTTCTCTGTGAACTAGCTAAGCTCCACTCTTCCTTCCGGACTCAGCTAGAAGGTCATCTCCTCTGCCTAGCTGCCTTAATTCTACTCTTCTGTTTCCTGTTGCTACCCAAGGCCCCACTGACTGCATGTGCCTGTATGCATTAACTGTGTATTTTACAGTGCTAGAAGACACACACTATCTCTTATTGCCATCTCTGAATCTCCGGGGGCACTTTGAGTTGACTATGAACCAGCCTAAAAATAATCTTCTTAAATGTTACTTTCCAAAAGTGGTGTTTTTTACAAAAGCTTTTAAAAATTCCCAGAGAACCAGTTAACAATTTTGTTTACAATGTACCCAAAAAGTGAACTCTCTCAGCTCTGCCACATTAAATACACTTTATAAAGTCCTGTGCAGTTGTGTTATTCCAGGTGCACCGCTACCGTAAGTGGTCTCTGTAGATGTCTGCTATGAATGTCGTTTGTTCCCATTATGCAAGTACCTCAGTGTATGGTTGTCTAAATTGATGTTGACTTCTAGAGAGTATTAAATCAGGTAACATACCAAAATATCTGAAGTCTAAAAATGCAGACATTGACTTTTATTTATAAATTGAAAAGATTTTTTTTACCAAGTTCATAGGCTTGCTTGTTCTTTCTGTGACATCAAGAGAGAAGCAGCAAAATTTTACCCTTATCCAAATAATTCTCAAATAACACCCAGAGATGTTTTAATTACTTGGGCATTTTAGGTAAAATTACAGGGAATTGGGGTGTTGAGGAAATTATAAAAAGGGTTGCTTTTGATTTTGATTAATTTATTCCATTTTCATTTAAATCTATGGAAAAGATGAAATCTAGCAGTTGATTTCAAATATTGAGGAGATAAGTGAACATAAATGGGCACATTTTAATATATATCAAACAATTACATTATTACTTAGCTCAAAATCAAACTTGAAAAGTAAATGAGCATCTTTTTCTTTTCTCAGTGAAGATATACATTCTTACAGATTAGCTCAAGTTTGGAAATCATTATTATTACTACATTCAATCATTTCTTCTCACGTTTTTCTCCCTTTGCTAATCTTCTTGAGTGGTAAAAGTGCTTACAATATATGAAAATTAGACAGACAAATTATTACTCTCTAGAAAATATTTATTGATGAGTTTTACTTTTCTCTCCATTTTCTGAGAAATAAACATAATACACAAAATACAGTAAAATGCACTTTTCCCATTTCAAATAAATATATTTTACTCTTGTAAAAAATTAATAATCTGTGTAATTCACCATAGTATCGTAATCAGTGAAATAAAGCAAAGAAATTTTCTAGTTAAGTTGTCACTTATTTTTATGATTATTACAGCATTTTGCTGCAGAAAGGAAACACTATTCTCTGTAGAATTATATTCATACATGGACACTATTGTTTCCTGTTTGGGGAAGGCAAAGATAAGTTTCTTTAAAAAGTGTTTATTGTCAAAAAGAGTCTTAGTTTGGGAGAAAGAAAGCATCCAAGTCTTTGCTGAATGAACAAAGTTATGTGTAAACTTTCTTATTAATACTCCCTAGAGACCAGACTACATTCTGAATTATAATGACTCCTCTGTATGACACTAGCAATTTTTAAAAATTAGTGGTTAAGTATTTAAATTAATAGTTACATGTATAATATAAAACCACAACACAATTTTAAAACTCTATTAACAGAAAAGGTTAAAAATAATGGTGTTATACAGGACAAATTTATCCTTTTCACAATTGTTATTAACATCGTAAGAGCTGAAATCTACTGAATTATACAGACTCAATACAGACTCTCATATACACAGATCCCTGATCAGTTTAAGACAATGTGTTAGTTTATTCTTGTAAGTAGTTAAGAATACTTTAGTAACTAGCAAAAATCATAGTTAGGCAGTCACCAATCTTCAGACTTCTTATATCTAATCTATTTCACCCTCAAAAGACTGTATCACCAGTTAATAAAAATCATTAGTACTGCCTAACTTCCTATATTAGCAGCTACTTGGTACTTTATATACTAGCAAGCTTATGGAAGTAAATCAAACTTTACTGTAGCTCCAAGCCCATCATCACAGGGCTCGTTTGCATGGACGCAGAAATGTTGGTCAACCTCTATCAAAGCATAAACCTCAAAGCGAAACTGTGTTCAGTAAAAATCTTACACAAGCTATAAAGTGGGTATTAGATCTGTGCTCAGCATTATAAACTATTGTCCAGGTGAGGACTTATAAAATATGAAACTTTTCCCTCTTGATTTTAAAGGATACAAAATTAAATGCTTAGGCATTGTTTTATGGCAACATTTTTATTTCTATACATTTCTGAAACAAGTGTGTGCTCAAATATTCACAAGTTCAATAAAATAAATTTGTGGTTTCCTTATTTGACATCCTTTATAATTCCTCCATCTCAAAGTGTGTATTAAAGCTGTTCGCCATGGATGTGTGCTCGAAGATCCTCGTCAGGCTTGGTTTCAACAGTTCTACTGAGTGACATGACAGGTGCTGAGTCGTGTCATTCTTCAGGGACATCATTTGGTCTGTCCCAGGCTCCCTTCTGTCATAATAGAGAGCCCAGAGCAGTGTAATGGTGAGAATCATGGCCAGGATCTGTGTCACGCCAATGGAGATTCCCAGAAACCTCAGCACCTGCAGTTGTTTGGTTCCTCTCAAAAAGGAATACATTTTCTTCCCACAACCCTGTAAAAGAAATAACATGGTCAATATTACTTTGGATGTATTACAGAGGGTCAAAGTGGTGAAAACAATCTGTATCAGCTGAAAGAACCAAAGGACTGAATCACAAAGTTCAGGACAGGGTCTCCCAACTGGGGACCCCTATAAGAAGCTGCAGGGGAGATGGAGATGGAAAATTTTTGAAAAGCCTGCCCAGGTGATTCTGAGGAGCTCATTACCTTCTTCTGTCTTCCTCACAACCTGGAATTGAGAACTACTGCTATAAAAACACAACATCTAGAGCAAGGGTTGGCAAACTTTTTTTGGTAAAGGGCCAGGTAGTGTATACAGTATATCTTTTAGGTTTTGCAGGCCATGTGGTCTCTGTTCCAACTACTCATCTCCGCCACTGCAACACCACAGCAGCCACAGACAATGGTAAACGAACAGGTGTAGCTGTGTTCCGATGAAACCTCATGAACAAAAAAGGCAACAGGCCAGATTTGGGCACAAGCCATAAAGTGCTGACTCATGATGTAGAATGATTCAAAAATCTCAAAAATCATGTTTCATTATTATTATTTGTATTCACTGTGTGAGTGTTGTTCATTTGGTCAAAAGCTCTTCCCCAAGGATCAGGAATATTGTTCCCCAGTCTGCAGCTGAAACATGCCGGCAGGTGGAAATCAGTCTATTCCCGTACCCCTACCCTCCACATGCACACACACCTCTGTCCTCTGCCTGCAGCAAAGATACACAGGAGGTACTGCCTGACATGACACCAAGTTCTAGTTCTACCAGGTAAGCATTTAACATCTGAATTAAAGAGATTAGCAAGATTTTTTGTTTGTGTGTTTATTCAAAAAGGCTACAAAAGTACCTGTGGTAGTACAGAAATAATAGGAGGGAAAAAAAGAGAAAAAAAATCAACAACTAGGGAAAATATGGGATAAGGGACAAAAAAAAGAAGGTAGAATATGGCTAACAATTGTCATAAGTCACCTTGCAGGTGTCCAAAGCATAGGCTACCTACCATGGCTCTATTGAATCCATAGCAAAGAAATGAAAATTCAATCTTCTAAAGGGAAGCTGATTCTAAATTAAGGTAAAAATCTGGGAAAGAATTTTATAACAACAAGAAATTTTAAAAACTTTGATGATTCTGAGATGTTACTGTACTTGGAAGCTAACAAATTAGCCTGTCAGGGTTTCATGGATACTGGCAGAAGAGAGAGACAAAGAACTAAAGTTCTCATAGCCACAGCAATAGCCAGAGCATGTGCCAGTTCTCGAGTCCCAAGGGCAACATGAAGATAGCGAGATAACCCCTGTGCACACAATAGGTTGTATTATGAGAGACGGACCCCAAGCTTAGGGAACCCTAATATTTTATAGTAGATGGGAAGAATTCTTGTACTTTCCATTGGAGAGAGAGATTATCTCATTATATTAGAAAATAAACCTGTCTTTGTCTCTGGAGTGACACACTTTCTTAGTTTTCAAGGCTGTTTCCTATGCAAAAACCTTTGAAAAGATAGCCCAAAACAACAGCAGCCAGTGAGACTCTGCTCACAAAACATGCAGAAATGCAAGAAACACATGGAAAATTGTCTCCCAAAAATAAGAACTTGAGTTTTCAAAGTTTTTATTCTCAGTTTGGGGTAAAAGTGACTGGGGTGCTTACCCTACTGAAGAAGCTCCTTAAATAAAAAGAAATTGATAGTTATATAAAAAATTGTCTCCTTGTTTCTTCTCTAGATTACACAAAGAACTCAAATAAATCAAGGAAGGTGAGAGTCAGTTGTTAACTGTGCTTATACTGGAGGGGAGCAATGAATAATACATACTGCTCAGATTTCCAAAGTCAATGATCAGTTATTGTACCCCAGTAAGTTATTCTTCTCAAGAAATAAAAATCATGTAAAACTAGTCATAGATACATTTCAATAACTACCTTTTCTGGTGCACAATGTAATGCAAATTAATAGTAAACGATTATCAAAGTTTCATCAATTTAAACAAAAGTGAAATTAAAATATTTATAATTTAATACTATTTAACATTGGTTTAGTAAGATCACTTCTCTGGCCATCATACTATTTAATACCTACAACTGTGCACATAGACATATTCATGTGTGTGTACACACATGCCTTGTGGAAAACCAAAACACCTATCACAAAGACAATTCACCAATGTTCAAATATTTTTCAAAGAGTTCTACTCAGCCAGTCTGTCAGGGCCCTTTCATACTTATGTTTATGTGTAACTCTAACAGGCATCCTTAAGTGACATACTATAGAACAATGGTTAAAAGTCATGAACTGCAGAGCCTGAATTCTGCATTTCAAATCCCTGCTTTGCTACTTACAAGCTATATGACGTTGCCCAAGTTACTTTTATGTCCGTGCCTCAGTTCTTCTTATCTAAAAACATACATAACAGTGCCTACCTGTTTGAGACTTTGAGAAAATTAAATGAATAAACACATTTAAACACTTAGAATGGGGTTTGGTAGGTGGTAAGAGTTCAGTAGGTGTAAGCTGTTATCTGGCATGTCAGCCCATAGAATATTAGAAAATTAAAATTAAAATAGATGGAAAATCTACAAAAAGCATATATTAATGAAAAAGTATGAGGTTCAACACTTTTAAAAAGTATGAAAAAACCAAAATGACGATTTGCAACAGCAAAATTGAGTATTGATGCAACAGCCCTTGCCCACAGAGCTGATGTGCCATTACTGTTTTCCAGGACAGCGAAGTAATTATCCAAAGTGATTATTTGCCACTGAGACATTAGATCACTAGCTTTCTCATTAAGCAGAGAAGTATTTAATACACTTTGGAAAAAAGTCACATTAAAAATAGTTAAAATTAAAAGGTTAACTTCAGACACTTTGGAAGGTTAATTTATAGGGACATATCATTTAACATCACTGTCAAGTAATGCTGCACCAGACCTTCACGTCTGTCTTTAAAGAAATGGATATGAAATAGCCATCGGTTATGTTTGGTTGATTTCTTACCTATGTTCTCTGTCCTTAGTATAAAGATGGGTCTTCAATAAATAAATAAAGACTTACATGGACATATCAGTCTTCGGTCCATCAATATTTTGTTAATATTAATAATACTTAAATTAAATTTTAGAATTAAAGGTAAACAACTTAAGAAATACACATGCTGATGAGTCAATGCTCTGAAATGTTGTAAGCCAATTATCATTTGATTTTTTCCCTTTGCAATAGTCTATGGTGCTTACATTTTATTGATATAGTTCTTTCCATTGGAATAAGATCTCCCAGCCCTTTTAATTAATTCAATCTCACCTGGAACACTGCAGAAAAGGTAATATTTATTTTTTAAAATCTGTGAATAAGATAAAGCAGAAATTGATGATAATCTACAGTCTATTGTGTTTCATGTTTTTGGCATTAAGGAAAGTCTTTCAATTTTATTTTGAACAATCACATCCAGGATGGTTTGAAAATGTGATATATTAGTTAACATTGAATGTTTTAGAGTAAGAGGATACCTTGGAAATCAATGAGTTCGACTTTTTAAATAGTAAAAATATAGCTAAAAAACACTTCCAGAATGCCTCAGCAAAACAGGCAGAGGAAAGAACCTCTGAATAGTCTCTCCTCTATATAAACAATGAAAACACCAGCAAAAATTCTCAGAATAAACACTTTTATAACTCTGCAAATTAACCAAAGGCTTGCAACAATCTGAGGAGCATTGATTTAAGAAAATCACCTAAGTCTCAGTAAGAACATCAAGCTTTGTTGTACCTTAACTCGCCCTATTCCCCTCCTCCCTTCCCTGTTCTGGAGTAGCCTTGAAAATCTGTTCATTTTCAAGTCACAATTGAAAAAAGCCACAATTATGGTGAAAACCAGTGGCCTAGAAGCCACCAGAGGTAACAAAATAGGGGTGGAGCTTCTTCAAAGCCCCATTACCAGAGAATTGTCATTATTTGCCCTATCTGGTGGTTCCCTAGAAGACCTTACTTGCAAGCTGTCTTTATTTGAACCTGATATGCAGTTCAGCCAGCGCTCCCCCACCTTGTGTTTGTCAAAAGTAACCAGAGGTAACTGTTGAACACTGAGGCTGCCTGAGACAGTGGATAATAGTTGAACACAATGTCCAAGTCAAAAAACTTAAAGCTGGGGCAAAGAGCGGCCTTAGCAAAGCTCTGATATATTCGTGGGGATCTAGAAAGTTACACATGAGTACAGCTGCGCTCAGGCCTAGGACTGTGCACATGGTAAGGAAAGACCTAAGAAAGCCCTACGATCTCACCTCTGGCTAACCTTGAGGCTTTGTGCACCCAAAGCAAGGGCTGGGAGACTTACTGGTTCGAGGCATCTAAGGAAATCTCTGTTCAGTCATTAACTGACCACTAAGCTAACTAAGCAGAGACTTCTGGGACCACAGATGGCAAAGAATACAGACCTTACAAAATTGGTTTAGGAAAGTCATCAATGAACAAATAACAACAATAAATAACAAAGTTTGGGGAGGAGGGAGAACCTGATTTCCGAGTTGTCATGTTATATTATTTAAAATGTCCAGTGTTCCACAACAACAACAAAAATCAGAAGAGGAGCAAAGGAACAAGAAAGTATGGGTCACACCCACACAAAGATACATCAGAGAAAAAGCTTTTAATGAGAGAAACTCCTGGCCTCACTACACACCCCTACCCACACTTGAACACCAATGGCTCTTTTTTTTTTTTAAAGATTTTATTTATTTATCTTCAGAGGGGAAGGGAAGGAGAGAGGGAGAGAAATATCAATGTGTGGTTGCTTCCTGTGCATTCCCTGCTGGGAACTGGCCTGCAACCCAGGCATGTGCCCTGACTGGGAATCGAACCGTGATCTCTTGGTTCACAGGCCCGCACTTAATCCACTAAGCTACACCAGCCAGGGCTGAACAACAATGGCTCTTAACAAGCATTTTCTTGTTGGAACCTGTCCCTTAATAAGATGCACTGGTCCTATTTCTGCTCTCAGACAATCCCTTTTCCAGAAGTCAGAGGGTCATGACTGATGAATTGTCACTTTCCCATTCTTTTCTCTAGATTAAATATTCCTCCTTACTCCAAATTTTCCAAATATACACACTTCACCATCCTGACTATCTCTTTCTGAATTATTCTGATTTTATCAATGTTTCTTTGAGAATAATACTGATCTTCACTTTAAAACATTAGAAATGCAATAAAATATTAAGCCAGCCAAGGTTGTTGTGAGTTTGGATCCCATGAAAAACAGCTTTTCAGGTACCCCAGAAGAGGGGACACGGGACTGTCTCACATGGCACAGAGTCAGGACTGGGTCTCCTTCCTGATCACTAGGCCCTAAAGACTGTGTCCATGCTGAGGTGGGCAAGGGTTGTTTACTCAAAGCAAAGATCCTAGTTTGACTCCTCGATTTATAACGTGTCAGTCTTATCACTTCCTCACTTAGTTTACAAAATACATAGATAACCCCACAAAACAAGACAAAATTTAAGTACTTGTTTGTCATTGCAACTCATTAACTATAACTTATGCTTCTCTATCATGAATCTCTCAGAAGAAGGTCTTATCTACAGATTATTTAAAAGATGAAATCAACTGACATCTCTATGTATTTTAAATTATGTCCAAATGGAGTATGTTAACCTATGCCCCTGCATATTATTCTCCACTAAAGTGTACTGAAGAACACCATAAGAAACTGTTCAATAACATTAGTGAAAAATAATATTAAAGATACTTTCCTAGGTAACTTAGTTGTAATAGATGAAAATAATCTCACTTGAAAAAAAATACTTTAGAATTTTGCTCCCTTTGGAAATGTGGGATATTCAATTCTAACATTAAATCATGCAAATGATTACATCTCCTTTTCATCTGGGCCTTCAGAAAGCTAAGAGGCAAATATGAAACTCCACAACCCCACCTGTCCTCATATCAAGCATGTCTAATTACTCTGTTCTTACCCCTTACTCTCCAATGCTATTTATATTTTATTATTAATTCATTGTATCTTTCTTGTGCACTGCATTAAATCATTTATTTAATAAGAAGATACAGGGTGTAAATATATAAAAACACAAATCTCTCTATACTGACACAATTTAATATTTGATGGCTCAGAAAGCATGTAGAAACCTTCAGCATATTGCTCAATATTAGTGATGCATATACACAATTACTTAATGCTAAGGATTAACTTTCCAAAAGAACATTCCTCTTCTTGATAAGACAGTATTTTGCCAGACTTTTTATTTTTTTATAAAATAACTGTCCTTCTCAACCACCCTAAATTCTTCATGGAAATAGCTGTGGGTTTATGGTCCTTTCTGCATTATTGTCATTGAAGTAATTCAATCCTAGCACAAATTGTGAACTTAGTTTAAGCCAATCAAATAATCATGCATAAGGTTTACACGTTTCTATCTAAACTTGGACATTGCCATTGAAAAGCAAGATACTAAGTCTAAAGAAGAAAAAAATATAGATGTGTCTTTGTATAATCTATTATACTATTCATAGATATCTAGTTGCCTAAATGAACATTTCTGTTAGGTGAGTCAGAAGAAGAAATAGAAATGTTAAGAGTTAAAAATTTCATTCCATTTCACAAAGCTGTTTTATTTCTAATAGCAAATAACTGAATTGCACTTATTTGCCTTTCTCAAAATAAAATACTGAGTTGATTTATCTTGAATATGTTTTCTTCCTAAATAAAGCTATGCTAGCCCTACATTAATAACCAAAGCGATATATAAGACATATTGGCTAACCTACTTTACTTGCAGGGACATTAAAATTCTGGTCAACTATTATCTGTAAATAATAACATTACCTTTTTATCAGAGAAAAATTACTAATCCCTACATTTCCTGGAATCTATTTGAAGGCATGTCAGAATGCCTCATTTCACTTGAGGAAATTATACACTTGAAATTATCCTCTGATCTATCTCCAAAATGAGTTTCTAAAATTAGAAAAGCAGCCAGGCTTTCGCAGGCTATGTCAAAGAGTTAGATGGATCTCATGTGCTTATGAAATAAATAAAATCTAGTTGCTGTACAAGCCAGTAGGATATTTTTATAATTGATTTTTGATAATAAACATACTTCTCAAGTTTGAAATGACTGTGTTAATTATCAGGTACAAATATATAATCTTCTGCTCTATTTCTTCTAAAATTAAAAAATTGAATGATAGCAGTTCATGAGCTTTAAACAGGTTGGAACACAAGTTTTCCACTGATAATCATAAGCTCTACAGGAAATAAATGCTTTAAATCCTTTAAGAAAATCAAACAGTAAGTAATAAAATTCACTACAGGACTTTCTGTTGCCTTAAGAGTAAGGTTAACCAAACCCATGCACAGGAAATACAGTAGAAAAGTCCTCTTATTTCTGACTAATAACAGGCCCTCATATCTCATTTAATCCTCCTAATAGTTCCCCATTAGATAGGTAGAATCATCAAATTGAAAAGATTGTATTTAGTGAACATTTTTCATTTTTATAAAAAGAAGTGGGTATAAAAAGATCAGAGCCAGAAACCCGGCAGGCGTTACCCTCCATGGCGAGGACGGTTCCAGCAGCAGGTACACCCGTCCGACTGATCAGAACCTTTACAAACTGCTGGCTTAAGCAATGTCTCTCACTGGGCCCTTTTGTCCACCTAAATGTTCATCTGGAAGTGGGAAGGTGTTAAAACAAGCTAAGTGGGAAACCACATGAAGTCCCCAAAACCTTGACCTAAAAATCTACCTTCAGCCAGCACAAATATATATAACCAGAAAATGCATACTTTCTGGTCCTAACAGGCAATACTAGGAGCAATTTGCTAGTGAAAACTCTAATCCTAGGTTGGTAACTTTTCTATTTACTTTAATAAGTATGTTAACGAATTACTGTTACTATTGTCATTAGTCACCACCATTGAAGATTTGAATTTATTATGTGTCAAGTGGTTTGCTAAGGGTTTCTCACTGAGTAGGGTTTAACGCTACAATGAGGCAGGCACTACTATTATCTTACTTAATAGATAAGGAAACTGAGGTTTAGAAGTAAAAAAAAATCTATAAACTCCCAGCTTGCTCCTCACCATGTATTCCACATTTCAAAATTTTAGTGTCTAAAAGTATGGGCTTTAAAATCAATTATATAGCTCTATGACTAGCTACGTCACTTATCCTCTTTGGGCCTCATTTTTCTCATCTGTAAAATAGAGATAATAAAACTGTAGCCTTCAAAGACTTGTGTTTGGGCTTAAAGGAGATAATGCATGTAAATACTTGATCACAGATCTATATACTTGTAAATATGTATCCTATTTGAAAAGTGCAATGTGTACTTTTCAATCTCTGATTTACTTTAATCTCAGCTATTACTAGTAGTATATACTACACATAGGTACTATTCTTAGGGATTAGCATAGGTTAATTCACTTAACTCTCCAAACAACCCTTTGAATTAAGCATTCTGGTAATACTCATTTTACAGGTTAGACCTGACCAAGAGAAAAAAAAAGGTGAGAAAAATGAAGGACAGAGTTCAGAGCCTAGTCTGAACCACTGAACAATGCTTCTTCATTGAGGAAAACTCACTTCTCAAATCCTCTTCTCCTCTGACTTCCGGGACACTGCTTTCCATTTCTTCTCTGCCTCCAACTGGCAACTCCCCCTCTGCCCTTAAGTGTTGATGTTCCCCAACTTCCGTTCTTGGCTGTATACATCACATCATCTCTTCCTATGGTCTTCTTTCCTTCTATGCATTCATTGCCTCATATACACTGGTAACACCTGTAACCTCTTAGTCCCCCAACTCACCCCAGTCTGTTCTCCAGCTCTTCCGAGTGACTCGTGTCCACGGACTGTTAGCCAGAGAACACATTCCCTAGCCTCCCTTGCAGCTACGCACAGCCAGGTGAGCCCTCTCCAGTACAACGTGAGCAGCGGTGACAAGTGTAGAGCTTCATGTATAGGATGTGTTCTTCCCACTTCCTCCTTTCCCCATTGACTGGAATTGGAGAAAAACAGGAACAACTTTGGAAGGCAGGTATTCAAAAAAGGTGAAGCTGCCTCACCATCCTGGGCCCCTGGATGAACTTGTGTAGCAGAGGTGCCTGACAGACTGGACCAGTTGGCTGTTCTAGGAGAAGGAAATAGACTCCCACCTTACTCAAGCTATTCTATTCTGAGCTAGCTCTTTCCCTAATTAATACATATAAAATCCACCTCTTTGGCTGAATTCTGTCTCCAAAGCTTAATATTTCCTACTGGGAGTGTATGGAGTACCAGGACAGGACCCTCAAACCCACCCAGCATTTCCAAAGTGAAATAATCAAAGCCAACCTCTCCCCCTCAAAAAATGGCTTCATCTATTCAGGGCCGCAGCTTCCCTGTCACTCACTCCCCACAGCAATTCATCACCTAGTCTGTTCATTCTCCAGCTTTCATATCCTTCATTTTCATTCCCTCCTCTAACAATCACTCACATGAATGATCTGCAACAGCTTCCTAAAGACTTCCCCACCTCAAGCAAGACCCAATCCTCACTTCACCCGTTCTCTGTTCATGCAATGATTTTTAAGCACAAATCTAAAATTGTTACTTTGTGAGGTACTTTTTCAGGTCAAAATACTACAATGGCTTTCATGTCAGGATATTCTAAAGGCAAAATTTGCAAGTCTTTACAAATAAAGCATAAGGGGAAAAGTTGTTTGAATAGTGAATGGGTAATAGGAAACTCACAATTGAATTACCTAGAGAAAAAGAGAGAAAGAAAAGAAAAATGCATTTGTATACCTGAAGCAAACTGGCAGGATAGTTCAAGGCCTGATTAGATCAAGCAAAGCCTGGAGATAAAGGGATTTCCCCCAACCTAGCCCAAACCCGTCTTGCAGGACTTTGAATGATAAAACAGATACCACCGGTGTCAGAGGCCAGATGATCCCTGCCAGCAGTTGCTGAGCAGATAATGAAGTCAGCAGAGAAGCAGGAGGGAGTGTCTTTGACTTTATATAAAAGAACCCTGAGAATGGAACTTCTTGGGGATATTCCATCTAACTAACCACTGAGCCTGAAAGCTGCCTGCCGTTTACTATCTGGGCAGGATAGTCTGTGTGTTTATCTGAGAATGGAGCTTCATTTTGAATCAATCAGAATCCCAGGACTATTCTGTCTTAGGCCATCCTTTCATAACACCTCAATTTTGTAAACATGTTTCCTTTTTTTTTTATTCCGTAGCTACTCTCAGACTTCTGTAGAAAATGCATGCATTATCAGATCATCCTGGGTACTTCAGAATTCGGGACATGGCCCTCCTCGTGCCCTGGGTTCCGCGGTGTTGTCTCACTTCTAGCTCTAACTCTGCACCGCTGCCTCTCTGCTTGGAACAGCCTTTTTCAGCCCCATGCCACCCAAATATTTTCTGCACTTCGCTAACAGCCCAGTGAATTTCTACCCCCCCCCATGTGCTCTCTATATCTCAAACACAAACACAATGGCAATTAAGAACGGCCTCTGTCAGGCTTCTTCTTGTGCCCCAATTCGAGATCATCTAACTCCAACCTCTTACTGCAGCCACTGCTGGGAAAATCATTTCTATGCAGATTTGACTCACTTTAGATCAGTGTAATTGGCCAGTACCCAGACAGAGGCCTAAACTGCTTCATCTTACTTCCTTGCTTTGGAGTTCTCTTTCGACACTTACCCCGAACTGTGTTTGTTTCCAGTGTGGCAATTTACTTGGTTCTGAGAAGAATCCCACTACTAACTTAAGAGCAGGGCTGCCTGGAAGAAAAAAGATCAACCCCACAACTGCATGAGCTTGCCAGAGGGAGACACCCCCATGTCCCACTATCTCCTTCTGTATCCACAACACTGTCAAGTCTCTACCTCTGTCTAAGAATTGCTGAGGAAATACTTATGGGTTTAAGATGCTCTGTGTAAAAATTATAAAATAAGAGTTGTTTCTAATAGTCAAAACAGACATACAGTTTGACTTACTTTTCTAAGTGGTCAAAGATGTTAGCAGGAGAAGAGTGTTAACAAAAAGTGCCAAGGACTGAGATACTGCCCAGGAAAAAGAATGTATGCAGATTATAAAACAAAAACCACTTGACAAGGACAGCCAGAAAGGAAGATGAGTAGGGACAGGACCTCTACCCTGGGGGAGGGCTGGCGAGGGCCGACTTTGTTAATTCGTGGCTCTCAGCTCACAGGGCAGATTTCATGTAACTGAGAGAATAAAACCTCAAACAACCCTTTCCACATGGTTCACCCTGAGCAGCCCCCACATTTAACTGGGGGGAGCACCCCTACATATCCATGTACAATCTGTGCCCACTGGCGACTGTGCATACCTGTCATCATCTGGGTTCTTTGTCCTACAAGCCGGAGACAAAGAGCACATTTCTTCACATCCACACGCCCTGCCCTTCTCTAGCTCCCTATTTATAGATGTTTCCTGTTACTCAGAGAAGGAATAAACAACCATCAAACAGGCAGAAATGGCCCTGGCAGGGTAGCTCAACTGGTTCAAGCTTTGTCTGGTACACCAAAAGGTTGCAGGTTCGATCTCCAGTCAAGGTACCTATGGTAGGCAACTGATCTATGTTTTTCACATTAATGTTTCTCCCCCTCTATCTTCCCCACCCTCCTCCTCTCTCTAAAATCAATAATAAGCATATTCGTGGGTGAAGATTAAAAATAATAATAATAAACAAACAAACAAATAGGTAGTAATGGTTTGGTTCATATTATTTGCCACAAGAAAAATCACTGTATTAAGAGTATTTGACATTCAAACCTCATGAAACATACAAAGAATACAAATCTAAAGAAGTGCACACAGCATGTGAAAAATATCTCTCTGTCCAGACTTTACATAAACTTCTGAGTACTACTTTTCTGAAGCAGTAAATATCTCTTCACAGTGGTCTTTCTCCTAACTACAAAACAAATTTGTCTTTGGGGCTACATTTTACTTGACTCTCTCTCCCCATTTGTTTTACATTTTGAGTTGGTCCATTTGAAGTAGGGCCTGCTGTGAGCCTGCTGACTTCCACTTACATTTTTTGAGGTGGCATACAGAGGGGAAAAAATGCCATTTCAGGCCCTTTGAAGAGATGTGTGTGCTTCATTTACTACCTGAGATAGCAAGCACTGCCACTATTCTCTACAACTGCGGTTATTCACACTTTTAGGGATGAGACATTCAAGGAAAGTTAATAAAAGCTACGGATCCTAGTCACCAAAAAATGCACGTAAAATATCAAAAACAATTTTAGCAGCATTGCTTTTCCCTTGAAGTCCATCCGAGAAGAGCACAGGCCCAGGGGCAAGAGGCTGGGAATGCTTGCTCTACAAAGACTTTTTCTCTACCAGCCTTTTTATTTGTCTGTCTCTCTTTCTTCCTTCCTTAGTTTAAGTACAGACACAGAACTCTAGACACTAAGTTGGTGGAAAACTCAGCAGGTGAGAGAAGGAAGAGATGCATCCTCATCCTGTATTTTAGCAATTTTAACTCTGGGTCTGATGTTTTGCTGAAGCCTCATCTCACACCTAGTATTTGGGGAGTTGGCTACACAAACAATCTCAGAAAAACAGGGCAGTAAGCAGTCAGTGACCACTGGCCCAGGCACCCCTGGGTGGGCTTTTGCACTCACAGTTCCTTAGGCTAAAAAAAAAATATTCTTCAACATACCTTTGCATGGTTGGGCCTTTCTCATCAATTGGTCACAGTTCAAATGTCATCTCCTAAGACAGTCTGATCTGACCTGTCCTATCTTAAGTAGCTCCCTCATCAATAAAGCAATTCTCCAGCATGTGACTCTGCTCAGAGTCTTCAAACTGCTTACCACCACCTGAAATTGTATCTTATTGTTTTTCTTGTTAATTGTTTACATCCTTAACTAGAATATAAGTTAGGCTATACAAGAGGAGACAGTTTGTCTGCAACAGCTTCCACTCTATCCTCAGCATTTACAATAGCACCTGGAACCCAGTAGGTACTCACAAAACATTTTCAATGAATGAATACAATGAGACCAGTTGATGGTCAGAGATATTTTCAACTGTGATTTTAAATGTATACTTTTGTATATGTGTGTAGCTCAATGCGGATATTTGAGGAGTTGTATGCCAGACCCAACTCTGATGGGAATGTTTCTAAAATGTGCAATTGTTGCTATATTTCTGCTCTGTCATTTTTCACAGGTTTCAAATATGTCATAAAATATTATTGGGTCAGGGACTAAGCAGGCCACCAGATGGTTGAGAATGATTTATTTCCTTGATTTCAGGAAAAAAGAAATTACAGGAAGAAAGCCAGTTCTTATCTCTGAGCTTTCAGAATATGAAAGATAAAAGGGACCCTGAAGTTCATTTGGTCCAGATTCACTCTTAATTTAAAAACCCATTCTACCCACCAATGATCTGACCTTGATTTTAATATTTTTAGAGATAAGACACTCACTATTTTACCAGAGAACCTGTACCACAATTGGATGGATTTTGATGAACGAGCAAAGTCTTCCTTCTACTGATTCAAAATTTCCTTCCTGTGACTCTGGCCCTTGGAGCAACAACGCGTAAGTATTGTTCCTGTACTGAATGAACTTTGAAATACTTGCAGACATCTGAAATATCTCCCCGTAGTACTTGCAGCTTCAGAGTAAACATCCCAAATCCCTCCAGCTATCCCTCCCTTGTTTCTCCTTCTAGACCCCTCATTTTCTGGGTGGATGATCTACAGGAACACTACAATTAGGAAGCCTGTTTTCCAGGGCAAAGTGGGATTAAGTATTATTTTTAATGCACTTGTGCCATAAAGCTACTAAGTGATCTACTTTTGTAAGTCAACTATGCATATAATTATGCACAATACCACAACCAATATCAGCATCTGTTATTAATTATAAATTGCAAAAATAGATTATTCTGATATAATGAGCCTCCATCTCTGCTGGAATTCTGTCTGAAGAAATATATCATAACTGACACTGCTAGCTGGCTATTTGATAAATACATGAAAAAACTTAAAAATAATCTGGGCCATCAAATTTGCCTATACAAAACAGCGTGGCTTCTTTCAATCTTAAAATTCATGGAACTGTAACGGGGGTCTGGCCCAACTGCTGGGTAGCAGGTAAACCCTGATCCAGGGGGAAAGGCTGTGTTCCCCACAGTGGAAGAGGGCACCCTGAGATGGTGAGAGAGCCTGCCTTCTCTGAGAAGGTGGAAGGGTCACAGGAATCCCCAAGGCGGCAGGCTGAAGCCACAGCTGGAGCACGCCATACCTCCAGGCAGGGTAAACAAACTTCGCCAGACACCACCCCAGAGCAGAGTTGTACACCCCACCCCAGGCAGAGAGGCCATATGCCTGCTAGAAAACCTTCCTACCCACTTCCAGATCAGGGCAGCAGGAGGAGGGGCAGGGAGATGGTGTAGGCTGATGCACGTGGTGGACATTAGCCTGAACTGGCTAAGAAGCTGGAAACTCCCACAGCAAGTAGGATTTTGGGGTGAAATATTGAAATCAGAGGACATGCTACAACTCAGCCCTCTTTTTTGCATTCCCCTTGCCAGGCCCCATCAAAGAACCAGGTGTTCGCAAGACATGGCAGACACCAGGCCCTGCTCAAGGCTCTTGCCTTACCCTGTTTGCATGGTCAGGAGCAGGCTTGAGTGGACACACACCTCACACTGCAGCCCCACACCACACTGGTCCTGGACTGCTCCCATTCTCTAGCCCTGAGAGCAGTGGCCAGGAAAGTTTGCCGACCCTGGGGTCACAGGCAGCCCTGGGCACCAGCTGGCTGACAGAATCCCTTTGGCACAACTGGCTGCAGTTGATCCGGCAGTGCACCCGAGCCCTAGGAGAGGGAAGGAGCTGCTGAGAGGCAGTGGAGACACCAGCCTCATAAGTGCACACTCCAGAGAGAGAGAGCCTGGAGCTGGAGAGAGACCCATTTGCAGAGCAGCCTTGGACTCCAAAAGGGCAGATAAGAATGAATGCTGGGTTTGGGCATGGATTTGTATTTCAGTCTTTTTGGGAATGAAGAGATTTTTGTGTTTTGCATAGAAGAATGGCTTAGAGCAGGGAGCCCCAAGTCCCTCCAAATTGGGCACCCTGTTAATAAAAACCTTTTCCCACCTCCACCAATTATTATGTGATGCTTATTATGTACAGTGGCAGGTGGCCGAATCCCATTTTGCCCAGTATCAGAACAAGCAATTATAGACATAATGAAAGTAAACTCTCCATTATAAGTATTACTAGTGGAAGTAATTAGAAAAGCTGCCCTGGGTGGTGTGGTTCAGTGGATTGAGCACTGGTCTGCAAACCAGAGTCACCAGTTCAATTCCCAGTCAGGGCACATGCCTGGGTTGCAGGCAAGGTCCCCAGTAGGGGGTGCATGAGAGGTGACCGCACATTGATGTTTCTCTCCCTCTCTTTCTCTTTCCCTTCCCCTCTCTCTAAAACTAAATTAAAAATCTTTTTTAAAAAGAAATAATTAGGATAAGCTAGTAAAACCAAATTATAATTTAATAAGAAAATTTTATTAAATATTTAATTGCATGCTTTTCAATTAAATAAAGTAAAACTAAAGTAAACACTTCGTGGGAATATCTGGAAAATTGATTCATGTTTTGCCATTCTCATGGTCAGTATTGGTTATAATCCTATCAGTATTAGTCACCGGAGAAAGTAGAAATTATCATATATGTAGTCCAAGAACTTCCCATATTGACTTGCTGTTCCTAAAAACTAACAAATGAATTAAGTTTATAGTAGGGAAGTTCATATGTTTCAATTCACATGTTTATCCTTGTGTCTATACTGTAATCATCTGTTCTTTTAACACCTAGTGGTTAGTTATAATGTGTTTGAATATTCACAATTATGCCTGCATTTAATATTATCTTAGAGATATTAAGCACTGTTTCTATTTGACAGAATGAACAGGACTTTTAACTGGTGCACTTGTTAGCTGGCCAACCCTACTACAGACACCAGCTAATATTCAGCTTTCACCCAGAACACAAGATATAGTATAATCACTGAGGAACTCAATATACACTGCCTTGTATATTGTTTTTTATTCAATGCCAAAATGGTACTTAATGTAGTATGTTTAAAATGACAATATCCATACAAAATGCTTCTTGGTACTATGAGGCATGACTAAAAAAATTTCGATTATCTTTTATAATAAATGACCTGAGTTATTCAGCTGTTTTAACAATTTTTGTTATGAATTGAATTATATCCCCTCCAAATATATATATTGAGGTCCTAAGATCTACTAACTCAGAATCTGATCGTATTTAGAAGGAGAGTTGTTATAGATATTATCAGTTAAGATGAGGACGAACTAAATACCAGTGAGTGACTAGTGTCCTTATAAAGAGAGAAGTCTGGGGACAGACACAAACAAGAAGAACACCATACGAAGATGAAGGCAGAGATCAGGGTGATGCTTCTATAAGCCGAGGAACATCGATGACAGCCGGCCACCAGAAGTTGAGGGAGAGGCGTAGAAAGGTTCTTCCTCACATTCTTCAGAAGGAACCCACCTTGGTGACACCTCAGTCTCAGATTTACAGTCTCAGAACTGTGAGACAATACGTATCTGTTGAAGCCACTCATTTTGTGGCACTTTGTTACAGTAGTCCTAGGAAACTAACACAATTCTGAATGTCTTAAAAATACTTGGCACTCCTCCTTGTGCTTGCCTGCAGAGTCCACGGCACTGTATTTTGGATAACCTTACAGGTGGCAAAGTCTTGTCTTCTGAGATGATTTTTTTAACGGCCCAAAATTACTTTAAGACACAAATTTAAGGGATCATTTGTGCAAGTAATGTGGCAGTTTTTTCAAATTAGTTAATTTACACTGTAAATTAATGAGGCTGATTACTGTGCATCTCCACAGCTGAGTTTGGTAGGCAGCCTAAAAAAATGTTTGGAACAATATTAGTGTTTCTAGGAAAAATGTTTAACTAGCTATGGTCACCACCTTGAAATATATAAAAAGGCATGTTTTATAAATCCCAATGTTTTGCTTCACAGCTTCATTCTTTATGGATACACTGTGTGTGTGTATGATATCATGAATGCGTCTGCTGGGCCAGAGGTCTGCAGCAGTGCTTCATGGAGATATATCTGGGACACGATTCAGTCCCTCGGCCCGAGCAGCTTCCCTTCCATTTTGAGCTTCGCCTTAGATCAAGCCTGAAATAAAAGTTTCTGTAATGATGGAAATGTCTCATCTGCATTGTCCAGTACAGAAGCAGCTAATCCTCAGAGGTTGTTTTTAAACACCTGAAATACGGCTAGTGCAACCAAGGAAATAAAATTTTTATTTTACTTAATTTTAATGTACATAGCCACAAGTAGGTATTGGCTTCTGTACCAGATGACATGGTTCTAGATTTTAATTTGAAAATAGAATTTTGTTGTGAAAAAATTTTGAAAATCACCACTAAAAATGAAGTGATAGGAGAACTTCTCTTAACAAAAGAATAATTGATAATTCTAATAAATTCTTCCAGAAAACACAAACTTGCAAGTTCCTTGGGCACGGGACAATTGATTTTCTTTCCAGTGAGCATCTAACTCCACTGAAACAGCTAACTAAAACTCACATCACTGATATTAGCCAGCAGGGGGAAGTGAAGAGTAAAGGCCAGTATTTTCTACGGAGAGCAGGATTTTCCCCCTGTGTATTTTAATCTATGTGGAGGCCCTACCCCGTATTCTGCTCAGGAACTCCAAACTGTGTTCACATCCATCCAGAGTCAGCTACACACTCTGCTTGTGTCTGTTTTCAAAGGACCCCTAGGATGGGGCAAGAGAACTCGATTCTTAACACATTTTAAAATCCAATTAATCCTAAAACCTAGTGTTTCCCAATTTCCTTTGTTAAAACGTGATCAGTGTTCAGATTGTTATATTAATTTTTACCTTTATCCTGTTTCCCCACATATCAGAGAAAAATTTTAGGGGCCTTTATATTTAGACAGAAGAGGAAAATTTCAATGGCATGTTGTTGATTCTTTACTTGTCATTATCAGAAAATTTTATCCACGATAAAGTAATAGTACACGACCTTACCTCTTGATAAAGGTCACTGAGATCTTCCTGGTGGGCCTGCTTGGAACATCCTGGGAATTCCCTAACACAACAGGAATCCGGGGGCCACTCCATCTCTGTCATTTCCAGCCAGTCAGTGAAATACACCACTCCGCAGCACTTGAACTGCAAAAGAACGACTGTCGGGCTCAGAAACTGCAAAAATATTTTCTTAATTTATAGGAGATCAAACATTAGATTTCTTACATTTTTATAGCCAGAGCTTCCCCTATTTCTGTCATCACCTCATGATATGTGTACATTCTATGTTGGTGTAGCAAAGGAATCATAACGGAACAATTCTGAACAACGATGCCCACAACACATGAAAAGAGATCCTGACTGAGTCTCACTCCCAACTAACTGTAAGATCCTCTATAAGTGATCATACAGCAACAGAGTTCATCTACACAGCTAGCAAAACAGGGCTCAAGTTTATCATTAAGCCTTCAGGTGCTAAAGGGTAGTTGATCACTCTCTCTATATATACCTAGTTACCAGTTTAATTGCTAAATAAATTCAAATATTATAAGTTTCTGTAATCTCTGTGGAAACATAGGTGGACCAAAGCCCCCATTACAAATATTACCAGTCTCAGGATTCATTAACCAGAATAATTTCCAAAAATTTTTGAGATGTATAAATAAGTTAGCCAATAAATTTTTATTCAACCAAATACGATTCTTGAAGTAAATCATCATATTCTAACACCTTACTCTCAGAAGAATGATGTTCCTTTAGCTTGAATAAAGTTAGATTTAAGAAAAACTATTTTGTCTTTTCTTTTCATCTCATTTCACCAAGGATTAGCAAACACTTTCTCTGGCCAAGGTTTAGATACATGGCTTAAAGGTATGTGTAGATTAGGTTCAGAATAATTAACTATGATAATGTTGGGCCTCGGGTGGGACCAGGTTGCTCTAGTTCAGTGGAGCTCGAAGACTGTGGGCGGTCTGTGAGAACTGCGAGAGAGAGTTCTCAGGACTGGCTCTGCACATCACGTAGCCCAACAGGGTGATCTGCGCCCAGGACTGACACTGTTTCACAAAGCACCACAGTCCACCGTTTCAAAATCCAGCTAACTCTCACTTTGAGGAATCTAAATTTCCCATGTAAAATGAAATGAGGAAAATACTAAAAATGATTTTACACTTTTTCATTTGCCTAATATCTAATTTTTAAAAAGCAAAAATCACCATAAGAGAATTATAAATGATGAATTACTAATCACTATGAGTAATACTGAAATTTTCCAAGAAATTTAAACATATTTTTAGTAATTTTCTTTTAAAACCTTGTCCTAAAAGCCATGAATATATCACAGGCATCAAAAATTAAGTCAAACATAATTTGATATTACATATTTTATGTTATTGAGATTCTATAAAAATCATGTATGAAAAAGATTTTACTTTCTAAAAATCATAAACTACTACATTCCCAAGTCAGTCTTTTAAAATCCTTGCACTCAGAGAAAACTTACCTCTCTCATTTCCTAACAACATGTGTTTTCCTGGGTTGATGACAGAAGAATAGTTCTTGGAAAATTCTAACCCCATCCACAATAGAATAGCCCATTCATCTGGCCTTGTCAGGAAATGAGGTGCTCCACAGAAATGACATTTTCCAAATAACTTAAGCATATCACATTCAGTGCCAAGCATTTTTTTTATTTTAATGAGTCACTAAGATATTTTTTTCTTTTTACACACTTGTTTTTCGTTGTTAACAAAAGGTACTGAACGGAAACTTTTCCTGGTAACTCCCTTAAGCAAACCCACTACGATGCCACACATGGAGGTGCTCTACATCTCCTTGCAGTTTTCCTGCCTCCTTTAAAGTCACATTGAGAGATAGGGCCACCCTTGCCAATGCTGCATCAAATTCGAGAAAATACCATCACGATTTAACATATAAAGAAACTGAGGCTCTGATGGATCAAGTAACTTGTCAAGATCACAGACCAGTGGGTGTCAGAGCCTATTTATTCCAAAGCCTATTCACCAACCACTATGTTAAATAAACTCAGTTCCTAAAAGGAAGGTTTTCTTTTTTTTTTTTAGGGTATTAAATAAACATCACTAGAGCTTAAGTGAGTGCCCACCAAGTTGAGGGACATGTGCAGAACAGCACTGAACGAGAAGTCAGGACAACAGGGGCCTGACAAGGTCGCTTTCAGCTCTACCATTTATTGTGCAAAAGGGGTGTTATGGGCTGAACTGTATGCCCCCCAAAGTTCATGTTGAATTTTTCATCCCTAAAATGTGACCATATTTGAAGTCAGTTTCTTTACAGAGGTAATTAAATTAAGGTCATTAGGGTGGGCCCTAATCCTTTATCATTGATGTCCTTTAAGGAGATGAAATTTAAAAACCCACACATACAGAGGGAAGCCAACACAGGAGAGACAAGACAGGAGAGAAGACAGCTATCTATAAGCCCAGGAGAGAGGCCTCCAAAGAAACCAACCCTGCACGCCTTGATCTCAGGCTCTGAGCCTCCAGAACTGTGACACAATACATTTCTGTTGGTTAAGCACCCAGTCTGTGGTACTCTGTTACAGCCCTAGAAAAGTAGTACAAAGGGTTTTTTAAAACTCTTCCGGGATATCCAGAAGTCTTCACCACCACCTCCTTAGGGGTAAAATAGGCCTATGACATGGAGGACGAAATTTAGCATGCAACAATCTGAAAATATGGGTGCTATCATTTGCAATGCTTGTACATTCTCTCCGTAGGTGAAGCTCCTCTTCCTACCATTAGAGGGGAGAAAAAAAAACTCACTTTGTTTTTTAACCTGGATTATCATGGTCCACATCACAAACCCCAGAAAACACAGAGCTTTGGGAAGCTTCACCCAGGGCAGTAGCTGAACATAGCTTTCTATAAACTCCCTGATGCTTTACTTACTTTCCTTGCAAGTTGTTTTTAGTACAAATGAACAGTAAACAAACAAAGTCAGGAAGCATTTGAATAAATAGGAAATCTGTGTTACAATGATAATTTTCACCATCTCAACAACTGTAGCACAAAGGGCCAGGTTTGGAGATTATCCTGGACTTGAACCATTGTCCATATCCAAGCCAAAGAAACTGAGCAGAGGGCTGGTTATCTATTGTGTAAGGCACTGACTCTCAAATGCTTTGTGGCCCAGCTCTCAATAAAATGAAAGGAAATGGATATACTTGGTCATCTGGAAATGTCACTCTGATCACAAGGAAACTGCTTGGGAGAGAAGCTTGGTTTGAAGCAAGATCAATGATTAATTTCAATTCACCAGATTTTAAACATCTAACCATAGTTCCCATTTGAGAAGATGATGAGTGTAGTGCTATATGAAAGTTAGATACGAAAAGCTAAAAGTACCTTATACTTTGTAATGTTATTGTTAAAAACCATAAGCTACATAAGATCAAAATTATTTAATCTTCTCAAAAACTCAAGGAGGTATTTTATTATCTCCATTATACAGGTGAGACTGAGACGTCAGGAAGTTAAGTAAATTACAGAAGTTCATGAAATAGTAAGAAGCAGAGCCAGAATTTTCTGATTAGAAAGCTCATGCCTTTAATGATGTATTGGCTCCTAATTCTCACATGAAGATGATCATATTAAAATTTTAAGTGTTAAAAATACAACTACCTCACTCTGGCAGGGTAGCTCAGTTGGTCAGAACATCATCCCAATATGCCAAGGCTGTGGGTTCAATACCCAGTCAAGGCACATACAAGAATCAACCAATTAATGCATAAATAAGTGGAACAATAAATCAATATCTCTCTCTCTCTAAAAAAAATCAATAAATTAAAAAAAAATTTAAACAGTTTAAAATACAAATAGCTCTACTAGAAAATAGCTCTAATAGAAAATTACCTATTCAAATAAGATTTGGATATTTATTAACTTCTCATGAAAAGGAAACTTCACAGCAGCTTAGTAAAAAGGATTTAAAAACCTCTAAACTCTGTGAATCACATGAAAAGTAGAAGAAATGGTATCCATAGGAAGAAAAGCAGAGCCTGAAGTTCCATAAGGTATTTCTCAAAAAAGAATTATACCACTGGTAACTGAATCACAGGCCTCACTTTTCAGCAAAGAGAAAGTGACTGAAGCCGAAGCTCTGAACATGTTTTGAAAGTGTGTCATGTATTCCATACCCTTTACCTCAGAAATTGTAGCATTTACCTCTCTCTGAAAAAAATTCCAAGCGTGAGTGAGCCACCGGTATCTAGGTAAGCCATAATTTGTCATCCTGGCTTTCAAAGTGACCATGTCTGACCACTGTACTGGAACCTGAAGATAAGAAACAAAATATCAACAACTGTAACGCACAGAAACACACACCCAGAGACACATACATCCACATATTCACAAACTCCGTCACTCACAGTCTCATACACATACTCACACATACTTGGGATGTGCTGTAATTGATAAATACTTTGTTTGTGGCTTAAGTTAACTCGGAGTTACTAAATACTTACTGAATAACCTCTACATGTAGATTTTTGTACTAAATGACGAGGTATGTCATATTAAGCAAAGTAACGAAAAATCATTTAATGCCAATATCAAGCTCAAGGAAATCACAAAACATGTAAACTATGTAGTCCACAGATACATAAGAGCTCCTTAAAACAAACAATCCCTGCAGAGAAATTTCCTTCAATCTCATTTCATAAAGTTGTTTTTGAAGTGACTGTAGATTATGGAACTAAAAAAAAAAGGGAGAAGAATTAAGAAGAGAAAGAGCACAACCAAAGCCTCACTCTGGAATAAGTTTGTAAACACCTTTTCAAAATTTGCATTTTAGAAGCATGTTAGAATTGTACAAAAATTAGTCCTGAAATTAAAACACTGTTTGTGTTTCTATTCTCAAGTCACCTAGCACTGTGCCCCTTCACAAAATGTTTGGTCATAACAGAGCTTTAAGTACACATCACAACAGTTGGCGAGAAATCTAGTGAGCACAGCACTCTATGTTTTACCGGCAGTGGCACGGGAGAAACTGAGGCATGCCGATCCCTAGTCTCACGGCACATGCAGCATAAAGGAACTCTTGGGAGACTGGAGAGGACCCCGCATCTGATCTATGGAGTAATACAGACCGGGCACAGCCAAGCAAGCTGAACACTAACTCAAGAACTGGATTATTGGGAAATCTTATTTTTAAAAATAGTGTATCAATAGGAGTAGTTAAAAAATTCCTGACAGAAATTTTTCATTTTTTCCTAAAAATTAAGAAAATTTCCCTTTTGTTACTTGAAACTACACAATACAAGAGAAAACATCCCACACTTGGACACACAATTCTGTTCCTACATAACGGGCTGACAGGGTAGACTTAGTATTCACGTGGTTTCAGCAAAGCTCAAGGAACTAACCAAACTTCAAGCCACTCACTATAAATTATTATTATCTCATATCTTATTGAGCATAAAATACATGAAAGTGAAATAAATTCTCTAGAAATTTATAATCTGACACAGTATCTTAGACAGATTTTTTTGAGAGAAGAAATAAGGAATAAGAGGTGACTATGTATAAACAACAGAAATAATGGGGAAACCAGACTGTCTGATGTCAAATCTTTTGGTTATTAGAACAGTCTTATTTTAGATTTTATTTTCCAAAATAAATACAAGTTGTGTCTCCCTTTTGACCACAATCAATCTGAGACCAAATATTTTAAGAAACAGAGAAGATCATTGACATTCTGGCACAAAATACTGTGATCTGACCATAAAGGAAAACACACATTTATTGGCTGCTTGTGTGAAACAGCTAAGAGCACAGAGCCCATCTATGCAAAGGCTGCGTTCTGCACAATTTGGCAGCTAATAAACTTTAATGGCACTTTTCACTCACACTGATGTTAGCGCAAGAGCAATAAAAAAAATCTGTCAAACCTTTTTTTCTAATGTACTACTTTCCATATTTTACTTTTAAATGGGCCTTGCTCTGTCCTGGTGACTTAATGGGGAAGATTTACACAAGCAAAAACAGTGATGTATGCCGTCTACCGAGAGGAGAGTGTGCACCATCTAGTACCACTGTGGTACTTAGAAGACACTTGCAAATGGCCCCTTAACAGGATGGACAACAGTATCTAAACAAGTATAAATTCCTTTCCATCACCTCAAGTCTCTTAGAATTATATTAGAATCAAAATTTTCCAGTCAAATACTTTAAATTAATTCATGTCAAACTTGTTTTAACTTAGGAGATTTACCAAATACTCGCATGACAGAAATACCAGAGAAACCCTTTAAAAATCCATAGAAAGTAAACTCGTTTCTAAAAACCTTTTAATTATCAAAAAGAACACGACCAAAAGCAAAGGGGAGGGGATCAAGAATTAATTATAAATTTACTATCTCTTGCTGGAATGTCAAGGAGATACATGTATTTTTTAAAGTAGAAAAAATTAAGGGACCATCTCCTTTTACCAATAAAACAGAAACTGAACCCCTAGAAATAACTAATTTTTCACTCTCTTATATATGCAAAGTCTCTATGGTATGAAGTGAAAACAGGATTCTCAAAGACAGCAAGAATATTCCAATTTAATAGGATATTTTGTTTTGAAGGAAGTTATTAAACTGCTTAGAACCTGCCCCAACTTCTCAATTTTTAATAGAGAAATAAGTAATTCTAAATCTCTTTTCTAAATGAGAGCTGTCACACATTAGAAGCATACTGGTGCGGGTACACTTCAGAGGGCTTCTGGGAGGGATGCAGACTCGTGGCAGTGCCAAAGCATCATTTACATACAAACTGGAGGATGAAGAGAACCCACTTGTCTGCAATTACCACTTAGTATTCAAAACAGTGTCACAGTACAGTGGCAGATTCACCATAAAATCTTTAATAACTGCATCAGTGCCATAAACAACTTCAATTTTCTTACACAGCTGCCACAATGCCTCTCTGAGAGTAATCTCCCTCTCTGCTTAAGAGCTCTTAAATTCTAGAGTTGAACACTCACCTGGGGAAACGGTCACAAACACACATGCCCAGTCCCTCTGCCTCTTCCTCTATTCCAATTTCACAGATCTGGCCTAGAGCCCTACAACGCATGTTTTTAAGAATCACTTTGGGTGACTGCTGCTAGACAGTCAAAGGACTGCATGTTGGAAAGTGCCGCCTTATTGAAATAGAATTACTCTGTGATGCTTGCAGTGGGAACATTTGGCCTTCCATCATGAAAACAGCCAGCAAGCACAGATACACAGAAATGCTCAACCTCATGGTGAGAAACCCACCAATTTCCACGAATAAAGTGAATAAACATTAAATAAGGAATAATGCCTATTGTAAGCAAGAGTGAAGTGCAAATGGTAAATCAAACATGGCTGCTCAAATCTCAAGACTGAAAAACCTTTGTTGTCATCCATTCTAAAATAACTATAAAAGTTGGTCCCACAGTCGTAAAATGAAAGAGAAAAAAAGCTGAAGAACTGTTTTCATGTAGCCAAGTGTCAAACTGTGAGAGTGTTTCTAGACTGGGGTAAACACACAGCAACTCTTCAAATAGGCTTCTTAAAGTGGAAGCTGGTTCGGCTTGCAGCAAACAGGAGACCACTTCCTAGTCATGGAGTACAGCTCTTTTTTCTTTCAATAAGGCTTTCAGGCAGACTTTGAAGCTTTCTCAAATCTTATTGCAAATGTGAATCTTTCCTGTTATATATTCTAAGTTGGTAAAACTATTTTACAACATATATTATTTTTAGTCTATTATGTCCATGTTTAAGCAATCTGTGAAATTAAAGACATATATCACAGTACACCAAATGAGATATTACAAATTATGGTTTGGAACTATGTTTTAGACACAGAAAAGAAAATGTTACTTTTCAGAAGTACGGGGACTATATGCTGTTATATGGTATAAACATTTAAATTAACAATCATGTGCCTAAATTACTCCGAAGGATCTGATTTATATGGCTGAATTGGATATTGTTTGAGACTGTGATTGTAGCCCATTTTGAACTCACCATAATTTCCTGCTCATACGTCCAAACACCACAAGCCAGTTCTACACAGAAAATGACAAGTAAACTTCCAAAGTACTGTAGAAAAATAGAAAATTAATGCTGTTAGGATAGAATAAAGTAATATGGTCATCTAAAACTAACTATTACTCAGTGTTATTTATCCAATGAACAAGAAAACAGGCACAGATTCGGGAAGCTCCCTTAGGAATAGATGGGTAAAATTTCAGCAAATTTAGAGACATCTGTAGCCAACATTTAACACTCACCTGAGTGGACCATGTGGATAGTGCTCTATTCATCAAGTACTTTCATAATTAATTCATTCAAAAACCTTGTGAAATAAATAGGACTTCCTCACTTTACAAATGAGAAAATTAATGCAAAAAGTAGACCATGTGAATGACTCAAGATGGTGCATAGTACATTTTGGAGGTCTAGCCCGCTGATCCACATTCTCCATGCTATAACTTGTCACCTCTCCAGTTGTGCAGGTAACTTTAAAGAAGGAAGTAGAACCAGTGTGAGAAAGAATGGGCTCTCTGCACGTTCCCTTCACTAATTCCAGAAGAACGAAAACAGTGCCACTGCTGTTGAATCTTCCACTCTGTTCATGGTGTGGGGTCACAAAGAGTGTACTTAGGTAGCGATGATTGCTGATTATTTCCCTTCATTGTAAGGACAACTCCAGTAACGGTATGAACTTTGCGTTTCTCATCACAAAACAGATGTTCCATAAGTGTTTGTTACATAAAAGAATAAATGAAAGCAAAGCAGAGTGCTATGACAGGAAGGGACTGGGAGCTGCCAGGGGGCCGGGTGACTGGGCAAGGCCTCTTTATGAAGGTAATCCTTAAGATGAGTGAGCAATGACAAGGAGAAGGTGATGCTGTGAAGATTTGTGCAAAAGCAATCCAGGCAGAGGAAATATGAAAAGCAAGGCTGCCCTCCAGGGTGAGCTAGTTAGTTAAGATCTCAGTGGTACCTGGAGCGCACCAGGGTGGGAAGGGCACAAGGGGTGCCAGTAGATGATGTTGAGAGGCACGAAGAGCCAGATCCTTGTGGGCTGTAGAAAGGATTCTGCATTTAATTCTAAGTGTAATCGAAATCTATTAGCAGGTGACAAGATCTGATGTACATTATAAAAATGTAATTCTGGCTATTTTGTGAAAAATGACCTGTAGAAAAAGTAATGGTGTGATCACAGAAACTAAATAAAAGATTGGTGAACTAAAATGGTAACAGGAAAATGAAAAAAGAATGGACTGATTTAGGACTGTGAGCCACCAAAATTTGAACTTTGAATTTCTTTCCTCATAGTTTTTGCCACAAAAGCAGAGGGGAAATAAAAAGATATAGAAAATTGAGCTGATTTTCTACTATTGCCATGATATATCCCTTATGATTTAAAAGTATAAATCACTGCTATTAGTTTTAATTTGCTTCTTTCATATAAAAAAATGAAGAATAATAGCAGCATAACCTCTTAGACAATAATGGGAACTAAAAATAATTGATTCAAAAAATTAAAGTAGTATTTTCTTAAGAGGAAGCACTTTTACTTTCAGCATATGTGGTTTTCAGTTTCTATTTCCAAGTGCTGCCTTATAGATTTTAGCCTTGAAGTGATGATTAGAACAAATTTCGTGAATGCAGTATTCCAAGCCAGTTTTTCTCCATACTCTCTTTAATGCTTTACTTAAAAGATTTCTAGACATGAACAATAGTATATGTGCAGCTTTCATTACAAAGAGACCCAATGTTCAAAAATTATATGCTAGATCAGTAGGAAAGAGTGAGACTCCAGAGAAAATTACACTGTGGAATAAAGTAGTCCCGGCTTTTCCTCAGTTTCGTTTTCCATGTTTTCAGTTACCTGTAAGCAACTGTGGTCCAAAAATATTACATGAAAAATCCCAGAAATAAACAATTCATAAGTTTTAAGTCGTGCACCATTCTGTGCAGCATGATGAAATCCCAAGCCATCCCACTCCACTTCAACCAAGACAAGATCTTCCCTTTGCCCAGCATATCCGTGCTGTACGTGTTCCCGCCCGTTAGTTGCTTAGTAGCCGCCTGGGTTATGAGATCAACTGTTGTGGCACTGCAGTGCTTGTGTTCAAGTCATCCTTATTTTACTTCATAAAGGCCCCCAATCATAAGAGTAGTGATGCTGGCAACTCAGATATGCCATAGAGAAGTTGTAAAGTGCATCTTTCAGTGAAAACGTGAAAATTCTCAACTTAATTGCTCAGTTTTATTAGTTATTGTCTTGAATCTCTTACTGTGCTTAATTTATCAATTAAGCTTTATCACTGGTATGCAGGCACAGAATATAACATGATATATATGGTTTGGCACTATTGTGGTTTCAGGTATCCATGGGGGAGGAGGCTTATCCACAGATAAGGGGGGCTACTCTACTTTTGCTTCCTGGGATCCCTTACTTAGTCTTTTCAGAATTGATGTCTGGTTATAATGAAAACCAAAGCAGTCCTGAAAAGGCAAAAAATTTCTAAAGATAAAAAATGAAAACGGATGATAATTGCCAGTATGTGCTGCTGGTAGAAATAGGACATACCTGGACACTGCCTTGGGGATTACCATGCAGATTTCTGGATTAACTTTAAATCCTTTTAAATCCTATTTGAGTTATCTCTCTCCTTCCTTTCCTCCCAGAGTCACTGACCAGCTTTAGACATCTGTTCTACACCAGCAGAAAGGCCCCCAGCACAGGGCCAACAGTAAGTCCCCAGAGGTATGCAATGCATGCAACATCTGAGTCACTCAAGCTTATGGATCCAAACAACAGTGTAATAACTATGGCACGACACACATAAAAAACATTGACATTATTAACCACCTCTGACTTCTTAAAGTGGACTTCACAGCAGGCTAGTGAAACCCTAACTTAACCACCCCCAGGGTACATATGTAAAGCATATATACTTAAAACAATCTCTCATTACAAACTCAAAACTCTGGGAAATACTAAAGTGATCATATCTTTCTGATTTCCGGTATTCTCATTTGATGCAGTTTTTCCCATATAAAACAATTCCTCTGTTTTTATTCCTCTTACAGTCAGGGGCACAGATTTATTTCACTTTGAGAACAAATTAAATCTAAAATTTAATTCAGATAAAATATATTTCTGCAAATGATGCTGCGGCTTCATCATCAGCTGTCTCTGCTTTGTTGTCACTGCATTAGCCTCAAACATCCAGTCCTCCAATTCCAAGGAAAACTTTAAATGTCAAATCCATCCTTAATATAACATACATAGATCAGCTGCATTTACACTTACATTTTCTTCTTCAGTGAGCTGAGTCCTAGATAAAGTCATCCTCACGTTGATTATTGCACAAAGAATCACTGCCATTATTTAGTTCAAGGGCTGCATCTGAGTAAGGCATCTATAAAGCACAGTATTAATCTGGTTTCAATAAAATAAAACCTGCAAACCTGACCAGCATGGCTCAGTTGGTTGAACATCACCCTGCAAAGCGAAAGGTCACCAATTCGATTCCCAGTCAAGGCACATGTTTGGATTGCAGGCCGGTCCCAGGTTGGGTTGTGTACAAGAGGCAACTGATCACTGTTTCTCTCCCTCTCTTTCTCCCTCCCTCCCCCTCTCTCTAAAAATAAATAAATAAAACATTTTCTAAAAACTAGCAAAGAAAGAATCAAGCAATAGTTCCCACTGAGCTTTGTTAAGGTTGGAAGTGTACATGTAAATCTCATTTCACTACAAAACCATCTGTTGTCCTCAACAGCACTGGGAACATGAATATAGACCCGTAGATCCTGCAATGGTCTCTCATGCTTCTTACTTTCCCAGTGCGTGTAGTTTCATGAGATGATCTGTACCAACCCCGTTTGCAGAGCTATTCACTTCTCTCTCCTCCTTGAGTGATATTCTTCTGTAGAATGATGGAAGGAGCTCTGAATTTGGAGTCAGAAGACTGAAGTTGAAGTATAGCTCTGAAATACACTCTGTGATCTTTTGGCAAAATCATTAAACTGCCCTGACATCAGTTTGTTTGCCTACATAACGAAGATTAAAAAAAAGTCTGCTTTACTATTATCAAGGTTGATTTGATATATGGGAAAGTAATTTGAAAATGTTTAATTTCAAATTTGTAAAGCATTACGCAAATGCTATACTGAATTAGTTTGTGGAATACAAACCAATACTGACTTGTCCTTTCCTTCTGGCCATAGCCTTCATTCTCTGCAGTGTGCCACAGCTTCTTGCTCATCATTGTTTTCCAGTATTTCACCTCTTGTCCTTTACTTTTTTCCATCCTTCTGTGTATCAGGGTTTCTCTGTCTGCTGTACATCAATCCTCGGAGGCTTCAGCTTTTAAACCAGAGGCTCCCTCCCCCACTAGTCACGGTGCTCACTTAAATGCCAGACCATCGGTCTGACTGCCACAGATCTTGTCCTTAAACATTATTTCCTCCCCAGTGCCTAAGTAGTACCTGTCACGGAGCAGGTATTCAACAAATGCTGGTGGAAATAACGATCAGATTACCAACTGAAAAACACAATTTCAGATTTCCTTGTGTTTTTCTGAACCCAGAGTTCCTTGTTATCATTTGACTTAACCTTGACTTCTGCTTACACATTTCTATTTTAAATACTGCCTCTCAGTTTTACTATGTGTCTTTTATGTGGATTATACTATGATAATTTAGTGTGCCTTTAAGCATTTAAGACAATTTACATAGCTAAAGAAAAGAAACAATATAGACTCTCCCCATCTTTCCTGGGTTACTATTAACTAAACATTTTAAACAGAGACTGGGAAAGTGTGTGTTTATACAAGGAAACATTATGCACTTATTTGCATTACAAACTTTTTTTTTGCTTTAAATATTATTCAATACAGAGTTCCTTAAAATATGTAAGTTCTTCTACTGAAATTAAACTAAAATCTGTGTTCTACAAATAAGTTTTACCCCCAAACATAATGTTCATGAAAAAAAATCATCAAGTAAGGCAAGTTGATAATAGGACACAGCTCCAAAATGATGTAACTAGTGTTTTGTTTTGTTTTCACCGAATCTCTCAAGCTGAGAATAAATACCTCTCATTAAAAAATGAGTGCCTTCACTGGGCAAGATAACAGAAGATTAGATAAAACATTCCATTTGAAATTGCTCTGTTGACTTTTTTTAACTATACCAATGGATGAACATGGGCCCTGAAGTAAAATCGACCTGGCTTCAGACTCTGGCTCCATTACATACCAGCTGAATGGCCTTGAGCAAAACACTAAGCCTCATTTCATCTCAAGTGTAAAATGAGAATGTTAAAATTTCCTTGCAGTGCAGTGTTAAGGATTCAATCAGTAAAGTGCTGTCTCATAGTAAGCACTACCTAAATGGTAACCATTATTAACCAGATGATAGTATCTGCTAGAATACAAACTCCAGGAGGACAAGAGATCATCATGTTTTAAATACTTAACATACTGCCTGACATAGAGCACATACTCAATGCACGTTTCTTGACTAGATGTAACTGCAATTGGAGGTGTGAGTAAAACTTCTCATCTCCTCCTATTAGCGTCACTCCCAGTAAAGGATATCTAATCCCACAAGTAAAATCCCTGTCCAGTGTGAATGCAGCTGGTATTTTTCAAAACATCTTTATTAGGAAATGAAAACAGGAAGGGTGTGGAGGGTGGGGAATCCAATTTGTTTTATTAAAATACTGAAACCAGTTTATCTGTTATTTTAAACTAAGGTTGCCACAGAATGACAAGAATGGTGAAGGTTACCGGTCCCTTGTCCATTGCAAGTATCTGAAGAGGAAAGGAAGGGCGTAAAACCCCACTTTCCTATTTAAGCCCCTCATGACTTGTAGGTAAATTCATCCTCCAATAGAAACAAAGGGAATTCATCCCCCTTATTAAATGTGTTATCTCATTATATGTGTACAGACAATATAGTAAAATCTCAAGGAAGTCCTTCCTTAAAGAAATATTAATTTATTAAAATGACTGGATTCCCTGACACCCCACCCCCAGGACTTCCCAATAAAGAAAGTAGATTAAGCACATGCCTTTGTTCCTTCACCCCTTGAAACTTCAGTAGCATGACAATAAAGAGGTATTTTAAAAGGTATAAACCCGGAGATAAAGGAAAAGGAGACCACAGCAAGTGTAATTTGGAAGGCGCAAAGAATATGAAAGAGTAGCAAACTATTCAGCATCCTTCAAAAGCAGAATGAATGCTTAACCAGTAGTGGCAGAACTTTGGAACAACCTAATTCCCACTACAGAGCCACAAATGCTCAGGTATTGGCATCCCCAGACACTTCTGGAAGCAGATGAAGGTACAGCTGGAAAGAGGATGTCTTGAAAACCTGTTTAGGAACAAGTTAGAACCCTCAAGTCCCTTCCCCACGCTGTATAGGTGGGTGACTAACCACCCTTAGCAACACCGACATGGGAAGAGTTGTGTTTGTGTGGAAACAGTAAAACAAAGTTTCCGGACTGGAGGCACAAGGTACAGTAGAGGATAAAGTACAGTACTGGATACAGATAACTGAAGTTCAAATTCACATACCTTTTCCACAAAAGTTCAAAACTCAAATCAAACTAAAACAGCATTGGATTTCTCAATAAAATACTGGAAGCTACAGAACAGTGATAGAGATTCTTTAAAATCCTGAGGAAAAAAAATGATTTCTAACCTATAGTTTCAGAGACATCAATATTAATACATGAGGGTATCTAAAGTCCTTCTTAGGCATGCAAGATTTAAAATAAAATTTATCTCCTATATTTGCTTTTTCAGGAAACTACAAAAAGATGCCTCCCTAAAATGAAAGACTAAACAAAGAGGACAATGATTTTGATTCCAGGAAACATGGGACCTAAAATAAGAGGGAAGCAAAGGAAATCCCAGAATGGTCATGTGGTAGGCAGTTAGAAATGAGCAGAGCAAGGACAATAGGCCAGGTACAGAAGGTCACCAGGGCAGAAAGCCCTAGGTGCCTAGCAACAGGCAAAACTGGGAAAACAGAACCTTGCCCCCAAGGTGACCTTTCCTCCCCTGGCCTAACACTGGTCATGCAATTTAGACCCCCCTGACCTTTCATGACCTTTCATATTGCTGGTCATGCAGCTCCAACCCTCCCCTGACTTTCCTCCCCTGTTACATCTACCAGTCCTTCAGTGAACCCCCTTGGAGGAGGAACATTGGGCTGAAGACTGTCCTCAGGCAACTCCCATGAGCAACCTTGCAAGACCACTCCCTTACACATTAACCCCTAGGGATAACATGTAGGCCTCAGTTGTGTTTCAGGGGATTCTCCCCTGAGACCTCCAGATAAATAGCCTCAAGACAGACGACCCATTGTGACTCCTTTGGCTTTCCCCATCCCCTCTCCCCACTCTCCATTTCTTTGCCCCCTTCTCTCTCCTAAGCTCTAAGGGCCCTTCTTTTGCCTCTGTAACTTGTTCCCTGACCCCATTTCTTCTACAGCTCACTTCTACCTCTGTGACTTTCTAAATAAACTCTCTTACAGTTTGAGTCTTGGCTCTAGATTCTTTCTTTCTTAGAACTCAAATACAGGAGTTGCTGAACAGAGGTCCAATCGCCAATAACATTTTGGTGCCATTTCTCTGCCAAGAGTAATAAATGAACAGCCCAAGAGAGCAGCAGCATCAGCAGGTCTAGAATGTCCTGAAAGAGAGAGCTCTTTGAAAAATCATCCAAAAACTGCCCAAAATATTTGAAAATATAAGGCAGAAACTAACACTGGATAAGTTTGGAGTTGAATTAGAAATTCATAGAAAACAGGAGCTTTAGTAATTCCAAGAAAAAAAAAGTATTATTCCAGAAAGAAAAAGTATATCCAGCCCTTTACCTGGCCCAGCTGTGAACAGCATTTACATAGTCATGGTCATGGAAACACTGATTTAATCAAAATTATGTCATATCGTGTGGAGGTGAAATAGGAAGTATGTCTGGGGGTCGGGGGAATGAAGGCGGGAAAGGGGGCAGTTCTTCATCTTCCGTAAGAAGTCAATGCAGAGACCTTAAAACTGAAAGCTAAATGAATGAGAAAAGTTACATAAATATGTGATTTAGAAGGAATCTGCTAAAACAAAAGTTGTAAGTAGTTGTTTCTTGGGAGTGGGAATGGCAGGGGTGAAGGACAACTATTGCTCCTAATAAGCCTTTTAGAGTGAAATTAACTCTAAATTATGTGTATGAAATGCTCTGATAAAAGTAAAAGCAAAATTAAAACAAACAATAGCTTCCCTAAAGCCTTTACACCGAAGAGAATAAGTTGGTAGACACAGTTATTCAAAATTGCTCAAAACTGTAAGTAGTCCAGTTATGCTTCATGGCTTTAGTACCAAAGTGGTGGGTGACAACTGGATATTTTATGCTCTGAAACTATCATCCTTTTGCTAAATGTTCCTTCAATAGGTCCACATAGGGGTGCTATAACAAAATAAACAAGTGTATACTTAAAGGCAATTTATAGAGCCCACCCATAGGCCTCTTTCAGAAGACCTATTTGGAAATTTGGATCGCTACTGTAATTCTGCTCATTAAAATCACACATATAGCCTACTCAAATCACTGTCGAAAGAACTGTTTTCCAGGAGAGTTCATTTAAGTCACAAAATTATGAAGTTTAGAATTCTATCTTATGGGCAATTTTGTTCAATAAGGAAGGCTTGAATTTTGTTTATTTGCAGAAATGAGATGTATGTATGTATACAGGATGGGGCAAAAGTAGGTTTATAGTTTGAATAGAAAATAGTGCAATAATTAATAAACAATGCTACAAGAATAAACTCTGTTTTGTGTCCTCATAACTGTAAATCTACTTTTGCCCCACCTGTATATCATCAAGTATTATGACTACATAAAAGTATATAAAAAGTAGGTAAAATATCAATATATTTACATGTATATACCTATATATGCAATTGTGTGTATGAGTGAATACACATAGGCATGAATGCACAAATTATTTACTGTGCCAGAGATTCACATGCATTATATAATTTACTCCTCAAAAAATATTACAAAAATATAAAAAACTTTGTTTTTTAAAAAGAGAAAATGGAGTTCAGTGTTTTTATCCATGAATGAGAGACAACAGAACATTAAGTTTTTTAGAGCACGGGTTCCGGAGCCAAGCAACCTGGACCCAGATTCCAGCTCTACCACCTCTATAAATTGGGGATAACAAGAGCGCCAACCTCATAGCAGAGCTGGGAGAATTTAATGAGTCAATACATTAAAGCACACATAATACTGGCCGGCACACAGTATGTATTACATTAGGAATGTTGGTGGTGGTGTTAGCCATACCTCACAGTTCATCCCATGCACCCCCACCTTTGGGGCACACATGCACAAAGCACATGTTTACACTTGTATATACTAAGTAGGGAATGACCTAACACCCCTCTGTTCTCATTTTTTATCGTTTGCAGTACAGAAAAAAAAGATTACCAATAATATTTAAAAAATCTAAAGGTGGTCAAAAAAATTCCTTTCTTTTTCCTTCTAACTATGGCTAAAGGCACAAATGCTACTTTAATTGCTATGTCAAAATCCTTGACAACCCTATCAACAGCTCCATCTTCTGTTCTTAGGTTTTGAAGTTATATAAAGACAGTCAGATTAGCTTCTTTTAAAATTTATTATACAATTAATTTTTGTCCTTATTATTTACAGTTTTTATGATGAGGTATAGTACCATGTAGCCAACGAGTGCTTAAAAGTTCATCAAATTGAACTTCTATAAAAGCACTAATAAAGTGATTTATTTTCCTTTTACATCTTCACTTCTTTACTGTTAATAATTGATATTAATGACATTCCTAAAAAAGTAATAATATCTGATTTTGCATAAAATATTTAAAATAATTTTCACTTTTGGGAAAATATATTATTTTAAAATTTTCATTTCTAACTTATCAAACTAATGAAACCAAAAAAGTAGTTTGCCCTTACAAAGCCACTGTTTATTGAGGGCTTACATTTATTGAGAACATTAAACTTAATAAGCAGCATAGAAATATAAGAAAAGATACTTTGGATTAGCAAGAGCATTTCTACAGAAAATACCTTCTATTAATATAAAACAGCCTCATTCTATCCAGTTTCATAGAGCAAAGACTCTTGAAATATATACTGTACTTTCTAAAGGGAACAAAAATATCCTATACCCAACCTACCACAAATAAAAGTTATTTTTCAAACTTTTTCTATATTATGCCAACTAGAAAATAATTTTTACATTAAAACAAAGTTGTAATGTCTTTCTTGAACACTTTCACATAAGTTTCTCTGGGCCAGCAAGCACATAAGCAAGTGTCTCAGAACCTCCTCACTAAGAATATACTTGTATTTCACTGACAGAAAGTAAAATTATAAACACTAAAAGGTGTTTTCACCTGATACTATCCTAATTATAACTAAAATCTCAGATTATTTTTTCTTAACTAACACTCAACATATTTTGAAACCACAAAAAATCAAATTTGTTAAAATTATAACATACTTTATTGGATATTTTAATATTTTAAAAACACAGTGCCTTCTGACTCCTATCTACACCTACACAGCCAAGATTTCTGATAAACGAAATGTCTGATTGAAGGCCTGTGTTCACCAAATGATAAAGGATAAACTCCAGTCTCTCTCCTGTCAAACACAGAGCTCTGTGAGCTTTCAGTGCTAAGTGTGTCTATGTCGGTTGTTTATTTTGCCTTTCCCAGTGATTGGAGGCTTAAAAATATTATATTACTTATAGTTAGTAAATAAGAGAATTCCAGTGCCAAATATTTGTACAAGATAATGGAACTGCCGACATTCTGTTAAGAATCCACCGGGACTAAACTAACAGTCCAGAAGCACTGGCTGCTAAAAACACACAACCACCCAATGCCTTAGCTTTGTCAAGAAATGATGTCATAGCAGACACAGGCTTGGTACTTTCTGAAGGCCAAATATTCACCATGTTCTATATCTCTTTTATAAAATTTTCAAAGAAAAGGCAACATTAAATATTCTTTTTTGAGAATAATAAATGGAATTTATTTCAGGCTAATTTAGAAAAAGCTAGAGGCCCTGGCCGTGTGGCTCAGTTGGTTGGAGTGTCATCCCAATATGCCAAGTTTGTGGGTTCGATCTCCAGTCAGGGCACATAACAAGAATCAACCAATGAATGCATGAATATGTGGAACAACAAATCAATGTTTCTTTTGTCTCTCTCTCTAAAATGCAATTAAAAAAAAGGCTAGAAATATAAACCAGTTTTTGAAGAAACAAAATCTTGTAACTCCTGAGTCCATGCAGAAATTCAAGCTAAGGTAAAAAAAGTATTGGTAAGCTGTGGTCCTTTTTTCATGTTATATTTTAATAAATAGAGAAGAATATTTCAAATAATGTATCTTAATTTACTCCCCTTTTTAATTTTATTTACACTGGTTATTGCTGAGATAGCTTCTTTATCAAAGATGTTGGTAAAATGCAACTTAGTACATGATTGCTTCATGTGCTGTTGAAACCTTCTGACAGAGAATCATGTTACATTAGGATCTGAGGGACTTAGTCAAGGGCTCCAAGTTGCCAGGTCAATGATCTATATCATGAAAGATAAAGCATTAAGACTACAGCAATAAAGCAGCCAGGAATGCTAGACAGGGCACCATGTATATAGTTTCTGTTGCTTTGTGAGCTAGATCTCCATGCTTAGCCCCATCTCAAAAAATTTACAAGTTTACTGGTCTCTAAATACTACTGTGCTATTCCTTAGAATGTAAGACAGGGATCCCCATCATCAGAACCAGGGCAGGAAAGTGCAAATGGGAAGGAGCCTTAGAAATGTCCTAAGACACAGCCAAAGTAACACCAGAGTTAACTCTGATCCAGATTATGCTTCTCACTCAGACTCAGCCAAATGTGCCCAGACCCCTGTAAAACATAAGGGAGCATGTGTTGATTACTGCAGGCAACTTTATGACAAGTCCTTTTATAAAACAAATGGTTAGAGAATTGGCAATTTTAAAAGATGATGGGGGATATCAGAGATGGTGGAGGAATAAGTAAAAGCTACACTAACCTCCTCCCGTGACCAGTGTGGAATTACAACTAAATCATAGAGAAATCATCCAGAATAATCAACTGAACACTAGCTGGAGAGAAGCTTTATAACCAAGGACAGACAAAAGAAACCACTTCACCACAAGACAGGTAGGGAGCACAGAGGTTCCCACTGGCGGCCTCTGAAGCTCCAGAGGGATATTTCAGCAGCTGGGGGTTTCACCCTGAGAAGTGTGGGATCTAAACCCCAAGGTGGGCTCTCCAGCCTACAGTACAAAGTCAGAAAGAAGCTCAGATAATATCCAGCTGTGGAAAGCAGCAGGGTTTCTGTCTGCCAGGAAGAGATGGCTAGAGATGTGAAGAGCCTCTTAAAGGGCCAACACACAAAATTTTGTTTGCAGTCACTTACCTTGGAATTTGGCAGAGGGAGGGCAGTGTGGACTAGTGACACTTGAGAAAAGTCTGGGGCTGGTGGCTCTGGGGAGAGAACTGAAGGAACAGCTACCTGGATCCCTATGCTGAGTCATTCTCCATACTGCAGGAGCCATCCTTCTCAGGCAAAGCGCTCCTCTCCAAGTGGCATCAGTCTGAGGGGATGCAATAGCCCTGCACACAGGAATTACTCTGCCCCAACCTGTGGAGTTTAAGCCCAACTGCTGTTCACAGCGTGACTAGATTAACAAATGGATCTGTTTCGATGGCTGATTAGTTTAACATCTAAGGCAAAAGATACAAAGAAGCAGCCAAAATGGAAAGACAAAGAAACAGACCCGAATGAAAGAAGAGAAGAATTCTCCAGATAAACTAGATGAAATGGAGGCAAGCAATTTGTCATATCGAGAGTTTAGAGTAATGATGATAAGAATACTCACCAGCATGAAAAAGACACAGAAACCATACAAAAGGACCAGTCAGAAATGAAGAATGCAACATCTGAAATAATATACTGCAAGGAATAAACAGTAGTTTAGATGAAGCAGACTACTGAGTCAGTGTTTTGGAAGACAAGGTAGAAAAAAAAACACCCAGGCAAGAGCAGAAAAAAGAAAAAAAGAATTAAAAAATATGAGGAGAGCTTGAGAAACATTTTGGACAACATGAAATGTAATAACATCACATCATGCGACTACCAGAAGGAGAAGAGAGTGAGCAAGGGATGGAGAACTTGTTTGAAAAAATAATGACCCAAAACTTCCCTACTCAGGTGAAGGAAAAAGTCACACAAATCCAGGAAGCTCAGAGAGTCCCAATCAAGTTGAACCCAAAGGGCATACACTGAGACACATCATAATTAAAATGCAAGGCTTAAAAACAAGGAGAGAATCATAAAAGCCACAAGAAAAAAGCAGGTAATTACCTACAAGAGAGCACCAATTAGACTGGCATCTGATTACTAAACAGAAACCTTTCAGGCCAGAAGGAAGTGGCATGAAATATTCAAGGTGATGAAAAGCAAGGACCTACAATGAAGGATACTTTACCCAGCAAGGCTATCATTCAAAACCAAGGGAGAAATAAGGTGCTTCCTAGACAAGAAAAAGCTAAAGGAGTTTTTAATAGCAAACCAGTACTGCAACAAATGTTAAAGAGGTTTCTTTAAAAAGAAGAAGAAAAGGAGAAACAAAAAAAGCCAGAGGAAAACAATCTAATGATAAAATGGAACTACATATGTATCTATCAATAATCATCTTAAATGTAAATGGCTTAAATGCTCCAACCAACAGACAAAGGGTAGCTGACTGGATAAGAAAACAAGATTCATATATATGCTGACTCCAAGAGACTAATCTCAGATCAAACGATACACACAGACCAAAAGAAAAGGGCTAGAAAAAATATTTCATGGAAAAGGAAAAGAAAAAAAAGCTGGGGCAGCAGTAATTATATTCAGCAAGGTAGATTTTAAAACCAAAGCTACAGTAGAGGGCAAAGAAGGACAATACATAATGATAAAGGGAACAATCCAATAAGAGGATGTAACCCTACTAAACATTTATGCACCCAAAATAGAAGCACCTAAACATATAGAGCAAGCCCTGGCTGGTGTAGCTCAGTGGATTGAGTGCGGGCTGCGAACCAAAGCATCATAGGTTCGATTCCCAGTCAGGGCACATGCCTGGGTTGCAGGCCAGGTCACCAGTGGGGACCACATGAGAGGCAACCACACATTAATGTTTCTCTCTCTCTCCTCCTCCCTCCCTTCCCCTCTCTAAAAATAAATAAAAAAAAACCATTTAAAAAAAAAAACATATAGAGCAAATCTTGATGCACATAAAAGGAAAGATGAACAGAAATACAGTCACAGTTGGGGATTTTAACAACCCATTGACTTGAATGGACAGATCTTCCAGGCAGAAAATCAACAAGGATACAGAGGCCTTAAACAACACACTAGATCAAATGGATTTAATCAATATCTTCAGAACATTTCACCCCAAAGCAGCAGAATATACACACTTTTCAAGTGCATGTAGAACATTTTATAGGATAGAGCATGTTAGAACACCAAGCAAGTCTCAATAAATTTAACAAGACTGAAATCCTATCAAGCACCTTCTCTAACCATAATGCTATGAAACTAGACGTCAATAACAAAAAGAACACCAAAAAACATGTGCAAAGACATGGAAGCTAAATAGCATGTCATTAAACAATGAATGTGTGAACAAGGAGATCAAGGAAGAAATCAAAAGACACCTTGAAACAAAGGAAAATTAGGACATAAAAATCCAAAATCTGTGGGACACTGGGAAAGCAATCCTAAGAGGGAAATTCATAGCATTACAGGCCTATCTAAAAAAAAAAAAAAAACAGAGAGAGAGAGAGAGAGAAAACTCAAATAAACAATCTAACTTCACACTTAAAAAAACTTGAAAAAGTACAACAAAGCCCAAAATGAGAAGGATGGAAATAATAAAGATCAGAGCAAAAATAAACCAAATAGAGTCTAAAAAGAGATACAAAAGATTAATGAATGCAAAAGCTGGTTCTTTGAAAAGATAAACAAATTGACAAACCTTTAACCAGACTCATCAGGAAAAAGAGAGGACCCAAATAAATAAAATCAGAAGTGAAAGAGGAAAAATTACAAATGACACCAAAGAAATACAAAGGTTTGTAAGAAAATATTATGAACTATATGTCAGCCAACAGGACAACCTGGATGAAATGGATACATTCCTAGAAACATACAATCTTCCAAAACTAAGTCAGGAAGAATCAAAGAATATGAATAGAAAGAGTACACCTAATGAAACTGAAGCAGTAATAAAAAAAAACTCCCAACAAACAAAAGCCCTGGACTGGATGGCTTCACAGGTGAATTTTACCAAACATTCTAAGAAGAACTAACACCTGTTCTTCTCAAACTATTTCATAAAATTCAAGATGAGGGAAGGCTCCCAAGGTCATTTTACAAGGCCAGCATCATCCTAATTCCAAAACCAGGTAAAGACACTACAAAGAAAATTATAGGCCAATATCCCTGATGAACATAGATGCTAAAATCCTCAACAAAATATTAGCAAAGATTACACACCATGATCAAGTGGGATTTATTCTGGGAAATCAAGGTTGGTACAACATTCACAGATCAATAAATGTGATTCACCACATAAACAAAATGAAGGATAAAAACCACATGATCACATCAATAGACACAGAAAAAGCATTTGATAAAATACAGCACTCATTTATGATCAAAACGCTCAACAAAGTGGAAAGAGAGGAAACATACCTAAACATAATAATGGCCATATATGACACACACACTGACAGCATCATACTCAATGGGCAAAAACTACAAGTGTTCCCCTTAAGATCCGGAACAAGACCAGGATGTCCACTTTCACCTTTCTTATTCAACATAGTCCTGGAAGTCTAGCCACGACAATCAGAAGAAAAGAAGAAGAAATAAAAGGCATCCAAATTGGAAAGGAAGAAGTAATACTGTCTTTATTTGCAGATGGCATGATATTGTACATAAGGAATCCCAAAGAGTCTTCCAAGAAACTATTAGAACTAATAAATGAATTTAGGAAAGTAGCAGGATACAAAATTACAATCCAAAAATCAGTTGCATTTTTTATATGCCAATAATGAACTAACAGAAAGGGAAATTAAGAAAACAATCTTATTCAAAATTGCTTCAAAAAGAATAAAATATCTAGGAATAAACCTAACCAAGGATATAAGAGACCTATACATGAAAAATTGAAAGGCATTGAAGATGATACAAATAAATGAAAGTATACACCATGTTCATGGATAGGAAGAATTAACATCATTAAAAAGTCCATTCTACCCAGAACAATCTATAGATTCAAAGCAACTACTATAACGATTCCAATGATATATTTCACAGAACTAGAACAAATATTTAAAGAATGTGTATGGAACCACAAAAGGCCCTGCATAGATAGCAACAGCAATCCTGAGAAAGAAGAACAAAGTTGGAGGAATCACACTACCTGATATCAAACTATGCTGCAGGGTCATAGTAATCAAAACAGCCTGGTACTGGCATAAAATCAGACACACAGCTTAATGGAACAGAATAGAGATCCCAGAAATAGATCCACAGCTTTATAGTCAATTAATATTTGACGGAGGAAGCAAGCAAAAGACAGTTTATCCAAAAAATGGTGCTGGGAAAATTGGACAGATACATGCAGGAAAATGAAACTAGACCAGCTTCTTACACTACACACAAGAATAAATTCAAAATGGATCAAAGACTTAAATGTTAGACCCCAAACCATAAACATCCTAGAAGAAAATATAGGCAGCAAAATCTCACCTACTGCTTGTAGAATTTTTTATCAGATACATCTCCCCAGGCAAGGGAAACAAAAGAAAAAATAAGCAAATGGGTCTATATCAAACTAAAAAATTTTTGCACAGCTAGAAAAAGATCAACAAAACAAAAAGACAATCCACAGAATGGGAGAACATTTTTGTCGATACATCCGATAAGGGGTTATTATCCAAAATTTATAAAGTACTTACAAATCTCAACATCAAAAAAACAAACAACCCAATTAACAAATGGGCAAAGAACCTGACAGACACTCTCCAAAGAGGATATATGGATGGCCAATAGACATATGAAAAGATGCTCAATGTCACTAATCCTCACAGAAATGTAAATTAAAACTACAATGAGCCCTGGTTGATGTGGCTCAGTGGATTGAGCGCTGGCCTGTGAACCAAAACATTGCTGGTTGGATTTCCAGTCAGGGCACACACCTGGGTTCCAAGCCAGGTCCCCAGTAGGGGGAGTGCTAGAGGCAACCACACACTGATGTTTCTCTCCTTCTCTTTCTCTTTCCTTTCCCTTCTGTCTAAAAATAAATAAATAAAATATTTTTTAAAAACTACGATGAGATACCATCTCACATTTGTCAGGATGGCTATCAACAATAAATCAACAATCAATAAGTGCTAATGAGGATGTGGAGAAAGGGGAACCCTTTTGCACTGTTGGTGGGAATGCAGACACTCTGGAAAGTAGTGTAGAGATACCTCAAACAATTAACAATTTGACTTAGCAATCCCACTTCTGGGAATATATCTGAAGGAACCCAAAATGCTAATCTGAAAGAGCATAAACACCCCTATGTTCACTGCAGCATTATTTACAATCACCAAGATATGGAAACAACCCAAGTGTCCACTAATAGATGAGTGGATACAACAACTATAGGATCTTTATACAATGGAATTCTACTAAGCTGTAAAAAAGAAGAAAATTTTACCCTTTGCGACACTATGGATGAACCTGGAGAAGAATATCAGGCTAAGTGAAATAAGCCATTCAGAGAAAGACAAATACCATATGACTTCACTCATATGTGGAATCTAATGAACAAACTGAACTAACGAGCAAAACAGAGACAGACTCATAGATGGAGAGCAGATGACAGCTAGTTGGGGATGGGGGTGGTTAGGGGGTGCAGAGATTGAGCAAAAAGAAAAAAGAACCCATGTACATGGATAACAGTGTGTTGATTGCTAGGGTGTTGGGAGGTATGAGGGAACTAAGCGGTAATGGAAAAAATAACAATAAAGATTAAACAAAAAAGTTGATGATGTTTTTATTAGGTAAAAAGAGACCTCATACTTTAATATCTGTGAATAACGTTTGCACCTATCTATAGCTCTATGTCTGTGAAAATATCTTCTTCTAAATCATATTCTTTTAATTATTTCACCTTTATTTTCAGACAAGATATATGCTTGAACTTATATATGCTTGTTCTCCAGAATAACCACAAACCTATTTGTTAAAAGTATTAAAGGAAAAATGTTTCCTTTAAACTTTAAAAATCCTTATTTATACAAATATTTACTACAAATGGAGAGGATTATTTTTATTTTCCTTTTTTTGATAAATCAATTCAAGCAAAAACATTTCTTCCTGAACTAAAAATATATTTTCTTCCTTAAAATAAGAAAGTATAATGATACAACTCAATTCACAGTCATGCTTAATGTATAGGGGAAAGATAACCTTGTGTGAATAATGACAAAAGCATTAAATTCCCACACAAGTTATCCAAATGGGGCTGACAGAAGAAACAATTCGAATTAAATAAAATGAATTATGGAATGATTTTAAAGAAATGTACTTGTGTTACAACAAATATTTGAGTTACAATAATGTTAAGAAGTAGAGACCCTGGAAGATCCACTTTTATAAACAGGTCAAAGATGACCTGCAGGGAGCCAACCCATTATCTGTAGGTAAATGCTTCTACCATGCTGGAAAAGTTTATTCTCAAACAAGTTACGAGTTCTATAACAATCAATATATACTAATAAATTGTTTATGGGACTTTCCCCACCCTGATTCTGGCAAGTTGCTGTAGTATTCCAAAGAACTGCTGTTATAACCCTTCCACAAGCATCCTTAACACTGGCTGGTTTCCCTAAGGGCATCTTAGCACAGCATCCAGTTTCCTGGTAACCACTTTAGCTTGATAATTATATTTTCACTATGAAACCTGAACTAAACATACCCAGATCAACAGTTTCGTTTATAATGTACACCTGGAAAAAAGTTCTAAAATATTAAATAGACTTCCCCACCTTAGTACCTTTATTACTTCATCAGAAAAGGCACTTTGTTAGAATAAAAGTATGTCTTCCAATATTAAATTCCATTATTAATAAAAAGGTTCTCTAAATGTGAAGTCACCTTAGCCCAGAGTGACAAGACTAGTTAGCTATTTTTTCCCTGATAAGCAAACAAAAGGCCCAGAAACAATCAAGAACAGACAAAGCTACTAGGGTTATGTAGCAAAAGATAGATCAGTTTACATCACTCTTCAGCTCATAAAACTTCAACTGCAGAGATCGTACAAACAATATTGAGACTCTCCATCATTTGGCCCTAGGTCGCACAGCCAACTCTCAGCCCTGCTACTTGGCATACATCTACCTATCACCTACGCATGCCCTTCTCCAAACACACCTGGAGTTTCCAAGTCTTATCACTGATTTTCTTCCACTAGCCTTTCAGTTGGAGGGCCCTTTTGTAAACCAATGCCTTACTCCTGACCATAATTCACCTGCCCTCAACCAGCAGATCTCAGCTCCAGCACCTCCTTATGTCTCTTCATTAAATGTTCTCAATTGAACAAGTCCATTGTTCCTTCACGTTCTTTTGAAGCACCTTCACTAACACAGAAAAACTTTTAAAATTAAAATATTTTTGGTTTCATTTTTTGTGTTTGTTTCATTCACTTTTTTAAATATACCTTATTGATTATGTTATTACAGTTGTCCCATTATCCCCCCTTCATTCCCCTCTATCCTGCACACCCTCTCCCACCCACATTCCCCCCCTTTAGTTCATGTCCATAAGTTCTTTGGCTTCTACATTTCCCATACTATTCTTGCCCTCCCCTTGTCTGTTTTCCACCTACCTTCTATGCTACTTATTCTCTGTACCTTTTCCCCTTCTCTCCTCCTCCCACTCCCCTGTTGATAACCCTCCATGTCATCTCCATTTCTGTGGTTGTTCCTGTTCTAGTTGATTGCTTATTTTGTTTTTGTTTTTGTTTTTAGGTGTGGTTGTTAATACTTGTGAGTTTGCTGTCATTTCACTATACATGTTTTTTATCTTCTTTTTCTTAAATAAGTCCCTTTAACATTTCATACAATAAGAGCTTGGTGATGATGAACTCCTTTAACTTGACCTTATCTGAGAAGCACTTGATCTGCCCTTCCATTCTAAATGAAAGCTTTGTTGGATAGAGCAATGTTGGATGTAGGTCCTTGCCTTTCATGACTTGGAATACTTCTTTCCAGCCCCTTCTTGCCTGTAAGATTTCTTTTGAGAAATCAGCTGACAGTCTGATGGGAACTCCTTTGTAGGTAACTGTCCCCTTATCTCTTGCTGCTTCTAGGATTCTTTCCTTCATTTTTACCTTGGCTAACGTAATTATGATGTGCCTTGGTGTGTTCCTCCTTGGGTCCAACTTCTTCGGGACTCTCTGAGCTTCCTGCACTTCCTGGAAGTCTAT
>CM052549.1:60898303-60979057 GCA_028533065.1 Trachops cirrhosus
TGTTGGAACATTTAAAGATGTCCTGTAGGTTCCTAAGCCTCTCCTCATTTTTTTGAATTCTTATTTCTTCATTCTTTTCTGTTTGGTTGTTTCTTTCTTCCTTCTGGTCCACTCCATTGATGTGAGACCCAGTTTCCTTTCCATCACTATTGGTTCCCTGTGCATTTTTCTTCATTTCACTTATTGTAGCCTTTATTTCTTCATCTAATTTGCAACCCAAATCAACTAATTCTGTGAGCATCCTGAATACCAGTGTTTTGAACTGTGCATGTGATAGGTTGGCTATCTCTCAGTTGCTTAAAAGTATTGGTTCTGGGCTTTCATTTGTTCTTCTGTTTGAGCCATCTTTTTTTTTTTTTTGGTCTGGTTGCGCCTGTTACATATGAGGGGCAGAGCCTTAGGTGTTCACCAGGGTGGGGTAACCCAGTGGCTGGGTTACCCAGTGGCTGGGTTGTGACGCTGTATGTGGGGATGGGGTCAGCGAGGGAACAATGGTGCTTGCTCTGCCCTCCGTAGGACTTCAGTCCATTTCACCGTTTCCCCCAAGCAAACTGGACCTTTCTGGTGCTAATTCCCATGTGGGTGGGCTTGTGCACCCCGTGGGTCTTTCCAATGACCTCCCCTGTGAGGCTGGGCATCTCTCCCTGACCTCAACCCCCACAGGTGTTTTCAATCAGTGCCCTTAGGCTCTATTTCCTGGCGCTGCAATCCTGGGACCACCCAGTCAGTCAGCTGCCTTGCGCAGTGTGCCTTGCTTCATCATTGCTGCCTCGCTGGGTCTGCCAGTTGCCACCCCTCGGCCGGGGTCTTCCAGCTACCGTTTGCATGCCCAGGGTCTGCCCGCTGCAGTCTTGTGCGCCCGGGATGCCTTACATGCCGGGTCCCAATGCTCTTTGCTCCGCAACCCCTCTCCACCTGGCTGCCCCACTCCAGCCCTCCTACCAGTCTGGATGAATGTGTCTATTTTAACTCCTGGGTTGTCCGACTTCCATACAGTTCAATTTTCTGTCAGTTCTGGTTGTTATTCTGTTTCTAAATTGTTGTTGTCCCTATCTTGGTTGTGCAAGGAGGCACAGTGTGTCTATCTACGCCTCCATCTTGGCCAGAAGTCTAAAATTAAAATATTTTAATTATAAAAGGCAAACCTCTCATTGACTCATTTAAATATTACCAGTCCATGTCTTCAGCTAGTTATGCTAACACTGCACAGAACTTGGAATTTTAAAATATTAAATTCTTGTTTCACTAAATACAAAAATTCATATTTTTACTTAATTAAAAACAATTCTTTCATTGTCAGGTATCACCTAATAAAATTCCTATATTCATAAAGGCAATGTTTCTAAAGTATCTTCCTAATTGTAATCATTTTCAGGAAATTTGTAGTTTTCAAATTTTAAAGTTTTAAAACTAAAATAATGATAATCTAAAAACAATTCAGACTTAACACTTATTTTAGAATAATTTAAATGTATCACCTAACAAGACTACTAAGTGATACAACTACAGTTTTGTACATTTTAAATAAAATTTAGATAGTGTTTCTAGACTTCCAGTCAAGATGGAGGCATAGGTAGATACATTTTGCCTCCTCACACAACCAAAAGAAGGATAACAACTAATTCAAAAACAAAAAACAACCAGAACTGCCAGAAAAAAAAAGAACTGTATGGCAGTCTGACAACCAAGGAGTTAAAGAAGAAATATTCATCCAGACCAGTAGGAGGGGTGGAGAGGACCCACAGCAAGGCAGTGGCTGGAGGACTGGGGTGGAAAAGGTGGTAGCTGGCAAAGCAGGTGGTCCCACAATTGTGTGCAGATAAACTGGGGGGCAAGTCAGACCTTGAAACTCAGGGTTCCAGTGAGGAGAAATAAAGCCTCAAAACCTGACTGAAAAAACCTAAGGGGTTGAGGCGGCAGGAGAAACTCCCAGCCTCATAGAAAAGTTCATGGGAGAGACCTATGGGGTCCTAGAAAGTACACAAACCCACCTACAAGGGAATCAGCACCAGAATGGCCCAATTTGCTTGTGGGTAGTGAAGAAAGTGATTGAAAGCCGGCTAAGAGCTGAACAAGCAGCATTGTTCCCTCTCGGATCCCTCCCCCACATACAGTGCCACAACACAGCCATGTTGGTTGTCCTGCCCTAGCAAATACCTAAGGCTCCTCCCCTTACTACATAACGTGCATGCCAAGACAAAAAAAAATTGGTCCAAATGAAAGAATAGATCAAAGCTCCAGAAAAAAATACTTAACTAAGCGATGAAGAGATAGCCAACCATCAGATGCACAGTTCAAAACTGTGCATCTCACAAAATGCTATCAGGATGCTCACAGAAATGGTTGAGTCTGGTTGAGTATGGTCGCAAAATAGAAGAAAAAGTGAAGGCTATGAAAAGTGAAATAAAGGAAAATGTACAGGGAACCAACAGTGAAGGGAAGGAAACTGGGTCTGAAATCAAAAGCTTGGAGCAGAAGGAAGAAAGGCACATTTAGCTAGAATGAAAGGAAGAAACAAGAATTCAAAAAATAAGGTGAGGCTTAGGAACCTCCAGAACAACTTGAAATGTTCCAATATCCAAATCATAGGGGTGCCAGAAGGAGAAGAGGAAGAGCAAGAAATTGAAAGCTTATTTGAACAAATAATGAAGAAGAACTTCCCTAACTGGAAAAGGAAACAGACTTCCAGGAAGTCCAAGAAGCTCAGAGAGTCCCCAAAAACTTGTACCCAAGGAACCACACACCAAGGCACATCATAATTATATTACCCAAGATCAAAGATAAGGAGAGAATCTTAAAAGCAGCAAGAGAAAAGGAGACAGTTACCTACAAAAGAGTTCTGATAAGACTCTCAGCTGATTTCTCAAAAATACTTCTGGAAAGAAGTATTCCAAGTCATGAAAGGCCAGGAACTTCATCCAAGATTATTCTATCCAGCAAGACTCTCATTTAGAATATAAGGGCAGATAAAGTGCTTCCCAAATAAGGTCAAGTTAAAGGAGTTCATCATCACCAATCCCTTGTTATATGAAATGTTAAAGGGACTTACCTAAGAAAAAGAAGGTCAAAACTATGAACAGTAAAATGACAACAAACTCACAACTATCAACACTGAACCTAAACAAAACAACAACAACAAAAAAACAAACTGAGAAAACAACTAGAACAGGAACAGAATCACAGAAATGGAGATCACATGGAGGGTTATCAGTGGGGAAGTGGAGGGGAGGAATGGGGGAAAAGGTGCAGAGAATAAGAAGGACAAATGGCAGGTACAAAATAGACAGGAGGAGGTTAAGAACAGTATGGGAGATGAAGAAGCCAAAGAACTTATATGTATGACCCATGGACATGAACTAAGGTGGGGGGAATGATAGTAGGAGTAAGGTACAGGGCAGAGGGGAGTAAAGGGGAGAAAAAAATGGGACAACTGTAATAGCATAATCAATAAAATATATTTAAAAATTTTTAGATTAGTGTTTTTGTCATCTGAGCTAAAAAAAAGAAGGAAAGAAAAGAGATTCATCTTAATCTGAGCGCCTAACCAGGGCCTGGTATCACCTTTTCTCTGAAAAAGGGAAAAGACATATGGATAACAATTCTGAAAATGTAAGGTTTTTAAATTTATAAAATTTCATAAAAAAAAGCTTAACTTTAATTTATAAGCTATTGTTTAGTCATAATTTCATTAGACACTGCACATACAGTAAATGTTTAACATCATTCTTCTAAAACATTTATCTGTAAGCTACTTTCCTCATTGGCTTAAATGACTTAATTCTCTCCTTTTACACATGTTATTTGTCCTCTTATTTTAACTCTTGTACATCTAGGGACACTGTTTCCAGACTTATTTAGACAGCGTTATAATTTTAAATTAATGTCTATGTTCTGTGTTAGCCAAAGGAAGTCAATAGACCAACAATGTGGAAGCTGGTGAGAATGCAAAAACACTGCACAATTGTTGAATTTGCCTCAAGGTAGCATTTGAACTGGTGACCAGCATTCATAGCTCGATAAGCCCTTCAGTAGCACGTGCTGATAAAGAAATACCTGGCTTTGAACTCTGTACAGCCTAGGGACAGTCATCAAATCAATGGATATAGATTTATATGGCTTACATTTAACCAAAGTTATCTCAAATGTGTATATTAAGAAAAGTATATAGTAAAGCTTAAAATGCTTTCTATGACAGATTACACCAAACTATGCAAACAACAGAAATGCAAATAATTAAACCATTCATACTTCAAACTCCTAAGTAGGCAAAAAATCCAACAAGCACTCAAAATCCTTTAACAAAGAGTCAACATTAAGGTAATGAATTTCACACAATTGTCTTGGGTCCCAGTCCCCGACACAACATGCTTTTCTGGGGCATAATTAGAAGCAGGCATACCAACACCACTTAAGAATGAGAAATGGTCAGGGAGCTCAGTTTAGGTTCTTGTGCAACCAAAAATGAGATGTATAAACTGAGCCCCTAGATTTAAATCTGCCTAAATTTCCTTCAGTTTCCTCTGCCTGAGAGTTTTGTGAGTTTAACAACTACTTTTAACATTTAACAGCTATGGTTTTTAAAAAATTCTAGTTAACATGCAAAATAAAATGCATACATTGACAGGATATATTTCTATTATATGAAAAATGCATAATATTGAATATTTCATCTCCTGATGTCAAATAATATAAACAGTACCATCATGTGCAATTCTTTATCCACAATTCTATTTCACCAAGTCTATTAAATTCAGCTGCCTTCCTCAACTCCCAAGTCTTAGCTCCATCCGTGACCACTAACAGCACTTCCTAGTGCCTCCGTCCTAAACATTATCATTTCATCCCATGCTAGAAACACCAACCCCCAAACAACATCAGATTCTCCTAAAGATCTTCACAATTGGACTACTTCATGTGTTGCTCACTATGCACCAACACCATAGCCACACTGAATTTCTAAGTTTGCCTAAATTTGCCATGATCCTTTATTTCTCTGTCTGTGCACATAATCTCCATGTTTCTCTAAAGCCCCTTCTCTTCCCTTCTCCACCAGAAAGCTCTAACACATTTTCAGTCTCCAGTTCAAATACATTCTCCCATGAAACCTGCCAGAAGCCTCCAATTGCTCCTTATTCTGTGTTCCCACAGCAATTTATTTAGAACTTTACAGCTGCATTTTCCTTTGTTATTTTCTTTGTATTCTCTTTCATCTTTGTCCCTCAAGTGTCTAACACAGACTGGGTACTCAATATATGTTCCAGGCAGGGAGGGGAAAGAGGGAAAGGAAAGAAAAGGGGAATGGGAGGAAAGAACATAGAAAGAAAAGGAGAAGCAGTTTCCTTTTTTAACACAATGAGACAGAACCATGGAAGAACTTTCAGAGTTCCTTTTATAATAAAGACATTAAAAGATAACTAAAAAGTGAAATAACTACTGAATGCCTTGGAATTATAAATGAAGCATATTTAAGTCTTACAGAAATAATGCCAGGAATTAATTAACTGTATTATAATAGCAGTGTGGTAGGTGAAATGTGTATGTGGGCTTTAAGCATAAGACATCGTTCGCATGCTACTGACAACTATTGCAATGAGCAAATGTGTATCTTTGGGTGTCCTAATTTTCCTCGTCTGTGAAATAAGTATGACCACATATATTTCCTATAAGCATTTTCTCAGAAAACAAGGGTAAAACATTAGGTGCACGCTGAACATGCAGTTAGTGATACAATGAACCCTGATTTAGAAACAAAGTTGCTAAGCTATCAACCAAAATTATAAACAGAAAATAATGAAAATATTAAATTCAATAGTTCAATTTTACCTTATGCTATAAAATTATAAAATTTTAACTACTAAAGAGAAGGCCTTAAACAGAATCTATAGAAAATTACTATGTAAAGATATTCCAGTTTCGTATTATGATTTTAAACAACAAAAACACTGAGAATGGAGATAAAAAACCACTGAGAATGGTTAATTTCTCCATGACCATTAACAATTTATTTGATTTCCATTAAGAAAATCATTTCAAATCTGGTTCAATCACTGTATATTTTAAGAAAGCTTTAGAAAAGCTTCCACACAATCAAGAGCCATATGAAAATTGTGAAAATAAAACTGAAAATAAGGAAACCTTCCCCTTTAAACACAAGGTACTACTCCTAAACATGTGACTTGTGTCCAACTTAATTTCTGACCAGTGCTTGACTAGTTGGGGCTGGCTGGGAGATAACCATACATTAGCATCCCACTCTGACAAATGATGATCTCCTGATGGCGACACTCAGCTGTTGTCAATATTGTAAACATGTCTGTTCAATCTGTTTACATTCCCCCTGAGCTGGCACAGCTTTTCTAATGCCTAAGTTAATAGCAAGGTAGAAGTGCAATAACAAATGAAATCCATTTGGTCTATAGCTGAAAGCCGTGGGAAGTACCCATCTAAGGCTTAAAACCAATTTCCATTTAGCTTCAATTTCTCTTTTAAACAGAAAGAATTTACTTTTGAAAGAATTTACTACTGAAATTACTTTGAAAGTCACTGCATAATCAAGTTTATTTTCCTAGTCATTTTTGGCTTGTTTTCCCTATACAATTAAAATTTAATTATTCCTGATCTCCTCACTTAAATATATAAAATTTTCTCTCCAATGACAATTTCACATTTATTTATCAAGAACAAATCTTGTCAGCGTAGGGCTGCCAAATTCAGTAAATAACAATATAGGAATGCTGATTTAAATCTGAGTTCCAGTTAAACAATGAATAATGTTTTAATACATTATATCTTAATATTGCATGGGACACACTTACACTAAAATATTATTCACTGTTTATCTGGAATTCAAATTTCATTTGGATGCCTGTATGTTACTTGGGGAACCTAAATTATTTTAACAACTTGCATCTAGAATTCGATAGATGGTTAAATTCATGACCAAGGTTCACCAGAGTGTTTTCATATGGGTGTCCTCTTACCTTGAAGAGTTGTTTTTTGAGAGATGAAGGTGGGATGGGAGTGTAGGTTAGTTATAAAGCTCTGTTTTGAGGCTTTCTCACTGTTTCTTGATCAGTCCGATGAATAATGGCATTGTGATTGCTGGAACAGCTTCACAGCCCAGTTGCCAGCTCTTTTTTAGCAACCATTTAAGAGATAAGGTGGTTCTCAGAGATACTGATTGTCTTAAAAAAATTCCTCCTGCTAATCCAGTTTACAGGTCTTTACATGAAACAAGACTTTGAATACAGGGAAATGGATAGGTTGAACTAAATGCATTCTGCTTGTTTAAATATTTACATCCAAAATAAAAATAAGAGGCCGCTCTCTCTACGAAGCATGGTCACATGTTCCCCCACTGCCCCTCTCCCCGCACATATTCTTTGTTCTTTCCTCCTAGGTTCCAAGTGACCCTCCTTTGTCTTTGTACCTTGTTCCCTGGCTCACTTCTTCCATGGTTCACTTCTTCTAGCTCTTTGGCTTTCTAAATAAACTTTGGCTTCTATTTGAAAAATCAAAAACAAATAAATAGAAGTGAGAAATATCCTTACATTTTTTTAAACAGGATAAAATGCTAAAGCGCATAAAGAAAGAAATCATGAGAGCTGCCTTGCAAACATGTGCCAAAGACCTATAAGATCACGTCATATCTTAGCTTCCCTGCATTTAACAAGCCATTCCCTTCATAGTCTAGACCTATCTAACAGCCAGGCTCCTCCTGTGAAGCCTCACTCTTCACCGCCCTCCAGGCACCACCCGACATCCCACGTGCTGGTCACCCATACCCATGCTGTTCTAATTTCCTGTCCATTATTCAATTTAGTAAACATGTATTAAAGCAATAGGCAAGGTGAATGGCTCATATTATCAAGTTGTTTTTAGTCTGGTAGTTTTATTTGGTTATAAAAGATGAAATTTATAATAAGGGAAATGCACTGGACTACAAAGGTCAAGAAGCATCTATAAGAGACATCAGTAAAGCCCAAGGAGAATGGGCTTGGCAGTCAGAAACATTAAGGCCATTACTGCCGAGTGACTTTGGATTTGGACTTACTACTGAACCATTCTGAAAGTCACTTAAAATTATCTTTATTAGATTATTGTTGTCAGGTTTAAAACAAAAGATCACAGGGAAAATGTTTTATACAATTTGAGATATGTTTAGCACTTAGGAAAAGGCAGCAACTACAGAGTGAAAAAGTGATGTTGTAACCAGATGGCCATGGTCTGCACAGCAGGTTCTCCATTTACTAGCTATACAGACTTAGGCAAATCTGTGCTTCATGTCCCCATCTATATTACGGTAATAATAATAGTATCTATCTCATTAGAATTGTGGAAAGGACACAATTGATCAATTCATGTAAAACTTCATATAAAAAAATTTCCTGTAAACCTCTGCAGCATCTGTAAGTACCTGAGAAATGCTCACTGCTTTGATTATCATCATCATCTTTGTCATTATTATGATTTCAGGAGGTAGTATTTCAGAAAAGTCTTTTCTGTTTGTTTGTTTATATTTGCTTGTTGGGTATTTCATTATTTCTTATTAAATGTATTGGTGTCACATTGGTTAATAAAATTTATCTAGGTTTCAGGGGCACAATTCTATAATATATCATCTGTATATTTTATTGTGTGTTCGCCAGCCCAGATCAAGCCTCCTTCCATCACCATTTATCCCCCCCTTATCCTCTTCTTCCTCCCCCTTCCCCTCTGATAATCACCATAATGCTCTCTGTCTATGAAGCTTTTGTGTGTGTATGTTTGTTTGTTTGCTTAATCCCTTCACCTCTGTGAATGAGCTGGAAGTACTGAAACAAAATACTAAAAGAAATTCCCAGCAAGGAGACAGAAAGAATAAGAGCAGGGTAAAATAGAGCAAAACAAGTTTGTTCAAGGCTCAGAAGATGCAATGTGACCAGAGAATAACAAAGTAGGTAAGAAAGCTAAAAATCAAAGTCAAAGGCTTGATCACAGAGGAAATTGATGCAAGACCACTAAATACTTCATTACCCAACCAGGAGTCTTTCAAGGTTTCAGAACACAGGAGTAACATGATTACTCTTGCATTATATTAACTGGTGGCATTGGTTTTGGGTAAATCAGAGGAAACAGAGGCAGGAAGTTTTGTTAGGGGGCTCTGCACTGTGTCAGTAAGGACTCAGGAGAACTTGAATCTGGACATTCCAAATAAGAGTAGAAAAGAGTGGACAGGTTCCTGAGCTTGTAGATCCAGAACTTACAGGACTTGGCAACTGCTTAGACAAGGAGGTTCTGGGAAGGAAACCAGACAAAAAACTGCCTGAGAAGCAGATCAGAGGCAGGTTGATTATGAGTGACAGATAATTGGGAACTGAGACCCCATATCATTCTGTAGCAAGGGGAAAGTTGTGTTGGGTTCAGACAAAGTGAGGTCTGAAAACTAGCTTTGATAAGAGAAGCAGCCCAATGGCAATGGGGAATGAAACAACACAGGCAGTCAATGGGAAGGAACAACCAAGATGCACACACTGAATAGCAATTCACCAAAAGCTGCTTTGTGAAAAAGAGTGAGGCCCACAAGTAAAGGGGGATGGGATGAAGCCTTATCAATCTATGTGCTCATCCTCCTGGAGGAGGTGCTGAAGCCCTGCGGCTGAGCTTGGAGCTCCTCCTCTGCCTCAGAGCACCTGGTGCAAACCCTATTCAAGGTCTTATCAAAAGCAGTGGAATTGTCTGTCTGCCATACACACTGGTCTCTTGGCAGAAACTAGTATTGCCTATTCTCAATAAACATTTGAAGAATAAATGAATGAACAAGTCAATGGCCCTTAGAACCTCAGTCAATCATATCACCTTTACATCATAAAGCTCTTTTCACCCTCACACACTAGCCTCTCATGTACAAGTTTCTATGACTCATCACACCTCAAGTAGAGACCAAATTACTTTCTTTGTCCATTTGCTTCACTACCATTCAAGCAGAGTAATGGGATGCATACATGGTTTTCAAAATATGATCTTAAAAGCCTTCCTTCCATGAAACATGCTATCCACCCCACCCCATCCCACCATCCAAGAACCATCCAGACATACAAGTTGTGGGGAGGGGAAATATAGCACTCCTATGTAAGTTGGCTGTATAAATAAAATATCATTGTAAGATTGTGGTTTTAAAAGAGGATTCTGAGGGGCTTTTGTTTTTGTTAAAATACTTTATCCATCCTTTAAGCTATCAGTTTCATATGAAGTGATTCCTTTAGTTTATGTTTAAATTACTGTCCAGGTATCTTAAAAAGCAAAATAAAGTTCCAAACCCTTCTATCATTCTTCTCGTTAAAGTGAAAAGAAGTGAGGCACTGGGCACGTTCCCCTTTTCTGAGTGCGGTTTATTCTCTGCAGCATATTCTGTTTTCTAAAAATGGACCTAAAGAGTTATCCCCCCCCAAAAAAGCCAAGGAAAACATTAACACAGGTTGTCCCTATGAAATTCAAAGGTTTAGTTCAGCTTCACACTAAGATTCCATTTTAATTGGCTTCGGGTGGGAGCCAGTCAAGCACTGGTGTGCAGAAGCTGGCTCCTGAGAGCCAATTTGTGCTCATCTCTCCCCAACTCTGCATTCACTGATACCATGTCAGTAGCCTAAAATCCATCATGCTGGGGCTATTTGCCTCACAGAAACCTGCGAATGCTACAAATCAAGGATTTTTTTTCTGCCCAGATCCAGCACATGAGCACACAGAAATTTATGTTCCCTACAAGGAATTAATGCATAACTAGCCTTGAGAACTACTGCACCGAACAGAATATACTCAATGAATTAATTTTGAGGGACATCTGATATGCCTGCAAATATATTAGCAGCCTTAAGACCTGATGCCACTAACATGTAATATTTTATATACTCAATGCACTCCAAAAAATCTCTATGTAAGCTATATTTTGAATTCACTCAAGTTTTTAAAATTAAAAGAGAGTTTGCTAATATTTTAATTAAAAGTTGAAGCATAGATTTTTGTAATCATAGAACCTGAGTGCTGAAGGGAATTAAAGAAGTAATTTAGCCCAAGTCTTTCAGAATTAAAAAATAAAAAACCACTAAGACCATAGAAACAGAGACTCACTTATATCCACTAACCTATATAAAGGCAGTGCCAGGATTGTAACATCTATCTGCTACCCAAACACCCGAATCTCCATATGAATTTATATGGCAGATTTGGTTTAAAAAAGAAGAGAAAAAGGAACAGAGTTCCATTATGACTTCTCAGTTCCAATTCTGAGGGACGTGTCGAGTGGTAGTAAGGCCCGTGACATGAGGAAAAAACTCATACTTTCAAATGAAAATGTCAACACATAGCCTAAGTGAAATAATTAAGTAGAACACATATTTCATACCCCATCATCTGAGGAACGAAAATACTTGTATTAAAATCATCTCTCATGGAAAAAAGCTTCCCTCCTCACAGGATATTGAACAATTACCACAGATTAGAGTACTGCTATCACAGTTCCCTAGTCACATAATCTTGGGCACTAATGAAAAAATAATACATGACTGAATGGCCCGTTTTACAGTAACAGAGAAGACAGAAACACATACCCAGGCAAGAAGCAACAGGTTTCTCTTCACTGTTCCACAGTATCCTAACATCCCCACAATGATAAGGAAGCAGCAAACAGCAATCATGACCGGATGAACCACAGGAAAGTAAGTCAAGATGACAGCCTCCTCTACCCTGAAAGAAGAACGATAATGTCACATTACAAAGAAAGTATAATCAAAAAGCATCTGAGATATGGTACAAGACACAAATATGATTTGCATTAATAATCTTTAAATCATCACACCTCAAAGCTAATGGCTGTATTGCTATTTTCAGAATCACTGTGCTATCCCCAATGTGCTTGCTTATTCTACTTTTGTTCTGTTTTGTTTAGTTGTTTATACACGTGGTACATTCCAACTTCAACTCATTTAAAATATAAGATAAGGGTCCTTAGTAAAAAGTCGATCCACTAGGAGCTCTGAAGCCTTGGCCTGAAGAAACTACACCGGACCCTTTGCTGTCTCCCAGCTGAGAAGAACCTACCCCCTCCTCTTCCCTGACCCATGCCCCACTTGCAGCGCTTTCTCCCCAACAACTGAGCCTTCCCAAATGTGAAAGGGAAGCTGGTTTATATTAAAAGAAGAACGAAGGAGAAGAGATGATTTTTGTTAGAAAACTATGAAAAAATTCATTAACTACAACCCTAAGAGTAATGAGAGTAACAAAATTACCATTATTATACTCGACTGTGTTAAGGGCTTTACAAAAATATATTTCGAAAACATACCTCAGTTAATGCTTAGGACACTTCAGAGTGGAATATATGACATTCCCCATTCAGAGATGAAAAAAATTGAGGATAGAAGTTGAGTAATTTGCTCCTAGTGAGGATAGCAGACCCACGTTTGAAATTTGAGAAGAAAATGGCATTTCTGGGTTTGGTTTTCATTAGCTAAGAATATGAAGGTAACAAGTTTGGCAACAATTTTTGTAGAGCAAAGTAGCTCTGCTGTCCTTTATACGCAAATATGTCAGAGCTGATACACTGTCAGGAGGAGAGGAACGTTCTCTTAGGACCGTGGTGCACCTTAATTAGAGTGCTAGAAAATGCAAGTGGCTGTGGCAAAGGTTGCCTTGTGCAGGGAGAGCTTCCCAAGCAAACGGAAGCCAGTTCAATATCCTCTGAATGGCTGAGGGCAAGTTACCTAGAAACTAGCGCCTGAGAAAACCTGATGAAAAAAATCAATCATTACTTGTAAAACCTACCTTGTTTCTGCAGTTAAAGTCAGAACATTATTTAGGTAGTCCCTCATCCAAGCAGAAACCGCCAGCACACTGATGGACATTAACTAGAGAGAAAAAAAATACAAACTGGTTACTAAGGACTTATATGACATTCTCTGCCAGATTAATAGTCGAAAAAGAAAAAAATGATTGTTATTGCACAATCATTATGCTTTTTCCTAATTACCATTTACTACCTGCTGAAATTTACTTTTACTTTCTTTAAATATCTGCCATTCCATTTTGTAATCTCAACAGCCATTAAATAGGATGTTACTAAATAGAATATATATAGCTAAACTATTAAATGACTGATTCCAGGTCCAGGACAGGAACTGCACAAGATGAAGAGGCCACAAAACAACTAAATTATTACATGTACAAGATATGTCTAAAATATGTCATATGTAAAAGCAAGGAAGCAATCGAATACTACTGATGTTGTCAAAAAAAGTCACAGGCACTAACTTGGAAGAGCTTCCCTTGGCTAATGTTCGAACAATTTGAACATCAAAATAATAGCAATAATAATAATGAACACAATGTTTTGAAACAACAAATATGCTAAAAATCTATGAATTTATATTCACTTCAATAAAATTCACTGCTGGCCTTTGTAGAATATTGGGTACTCAATTCATTATTCAGAAAACTGATTAGAATCCAATATTTGTCCTAGCTTTTCTATGAAAACTAAAGAACCAAAGACTTAATAAAAGTTATTACAGATGAATATCTGCTAATATGTAAAGAAAGCATGATAGAGTAATACTATTTAACAACCCCTTCTGAATAATAAATTTCTAGGCCAAGATCCTCAATGGCTGCCAAAATGATCAGATCAGTGGTTCTCAATCATGTCTATACATCAAAATCACCTAGGACTATCAAAAAAATTACTGAGCCCAGATCCACCCTGGGCCAATTGTTGAACACGGGGCCTGGGCATCAGAAATGTGTAAACACCCCAAAGTGTTCTAACATATAGTAAGGGCTGAGAACCACTGCATTATGTGAAAATTTAAAATACAGAGAGCAGGCCAATGTAAAATACCAGACCCCACTGATCAGTCTTAGGAGAAAACCAGATATGTCTCCCAACATGACACAATGTTGAAGTACACAGAAGTACCTTTGAAATACTCTTACCAAAAAGTCAAACCTGAATTGACTCAAGCCCCTAGCTATATCAGTTCATAAGAAATACAGGGAACAGATTTAAACTTGTTAAATGCCCCCATGGGGATGCAATCAGCAAAATCAAGAATATGAGAAATGTATAAGGCACATAATCTGATTTCTTCAATTAAAAAAGAAAATGGCAAGTAGGGAAAAAAAGATGAAAGAAGAAACCATAATAAATTAAAAGAGATTTAAGAGGTTATCCAGTGCGACATATTGACCTGGTATAAATCTTATTCAAACAAACCAACCACAAAGAAACATTTACAAAACTGGGAATAAACATGACCAGATATTTGAAAATATTAAGCAATCATTGTTTATTATCTCATATATGGAAATAGCATTAATTTTTTTAAGATCCTTATGTTTTAGAGACATATGCTGAATGATTTAACAAATGATCGTGATGCAAGGGGGTTAGATGGGAAGTGGGGGCTATGTTGACAATTGCTAAAATGGCTGGTTGGCGATTAACTATACTGTGTTTTCTACTTTTGTGTATGTTTTAAATTGTCCAAAATTCAATTCTTTAAAAAAGCAACTATCTAGACCAAGTTCAAAGTGAGTCTTCCTTGAAAGCTTTTCCAAAAGCTGAGGGTCAAAACCCCTAGGTTCTGAGGATCTTTCCTATTTTGATGAAAGTTTTTCTAAAATGTACCTTATACTTATCTTCTGTAGCATAATACAGTGAAATTCTACTTCATCTGATTTTTAATAATATCTGATACCTTAATAAATATATTACCATTATCTATTACAAATTTAGCTTTAAATGCTGAAATAATACACAATATAGGAATGTGTCTATACTGACTCAAGCAGTGACCATGAAACATGCTTTCTGGAAAAAGACTCCAAGGTTAGAGTTCCCATCAGACTGTCAGCTGATTTCTCAAAAGACACCTTACAGGCAAGAAGAGGCTGGAAAGAAGTATTCCAAGTCATGAAAGATAAGGACCTACATCCCAGATTGCTCTATCCAGCAAAGCTTTCATTTAGAATGGAAGGGCAGATCAAGTGCTTCTCAGATAAGGTCAAGTTAAAGGAGTTCATCATCACCAAGCTCTTATTGTATGAAATGTTAAAGAGACTTATCTAAGAAAAAGAAGATAAAAAACATGTATAGTGAAATGACAGCAAACTCACAATTATTAACAACCACACCTAAAACAAAAACAAAAACAAACTAAGCAAACAACCAGAACAGGAACAGAGCCACAGAAATGGAGATGACATGGAGGGTTATCAACAGGGGAGTGGGAGGAGGAGAGAGTGGGGAAAGGTACGAAGAACAAGTAGCAGAGAAGGTAGGTGGAAAACAGACAAGGGGAGGGCAAGAATAGTATGGGAAATGTAGAAGCTAAAGAACTTATGGCACATGGACATGAACTAAAGGGTGGGGAATGTGGGTGGGAGAGAGTGTTCAGGGTGGAGGGGAATGAAAGGGCGATAATAGGACAACTGTAATAGCATAATCAATAAAATATATTTTAAAAATTAAAAAAAAAAGACTCCAAGGTTAGTAGCACATCTAGAGCTCTGTGATCTCTTGTACAGTGAAGCAGAGACACCTGCTTGGAAATCCACTAGTGAATTCACTCGCCCTTCAATCAGTTGCAAATATTTCTCAGCACCTACTATCTGCTTTGCACTGTCTGTGCTCGATTCAGAGACCCAACAATGAATCAGAAAAGCAAGATCCCAGATTTTGAGAAGCCTCGCGTGGGACACAAGGAACAAATATATAAACCAGGTAATTACAGACTGTGGTAGAGCTGCAATCCAAATCCAGGCGTTTGGTCTGTGGAGCTTTACCTTCAGCCATTAACTGCCTTCCAAGTTTAGATACAAGCATGAGAAATTCCACAGATGGTGAGGAGACAAGCCTGCAGAGCATGCAGGCTTCTTTTCAAAAGGGGAGACAGGCAGGATGGAGCTGGAGGAGGTAGTCTGTGGTGTCTGAATGTCTAAACTGCATTCATTGGTGAATGGGGGCTCAGGAGCCAATGGCTAAAACAGGTTAGGAACCCTGGGACCACAGTTCAGAGGAAAATTAGGTCAGTTATCAACACACTCATTACTGTTGGGAATGAAGAACAGATTGCAACCTAATAAAAGTTAGCCAGTGGGTCGGCCACAGTGTATTAACCATGCTTCTAGCTTCTATAAACTTGATATTTTAACATCTGTTTCTATATACTCATGCTGGACACACCTTGGTCTGGACAAACTGATAATATGCCTGAGTTACCTTGCCTTGGCAGCCTGCCTTCCACCAGCCCTTGGAACAAGTCCTTCTCCCAGGACAAGCTTTCCATTTTCAAGTACAACCCAACCAATCCAGAGGCCATACCCCCACCACCTCCTTTACTGAGTGAGCTCTCTCACTCTGGGCCACTCTACACCTGCCCTAATCACTCCAAGTTCCAGGGACAGACAACTAGAGGCACTCCCTATACTCTAGAAGCTGCTGAAAGTATTCGAACTAGCTAATCCAAAACCTACTTACCCTGCCTTGCCTGTTTCTTCTCAAAGAAGACACAAAAATACGTGCCCAGTCCCACCACTTCTGAGCCCTGCGATGGATGCCAGTGCTTTCCCTCTTGGCCCGCTGTGATGAGACATGTATTCTCTTGGGATCTGTGAGTATAATAAACTACCTTTCAATGCCAGTCATCTCCTGATGTGTTGGCCTTACCATACCTAAATAATAATAGAACCTACTGAAACACACAGGCCTAGCAGGGGACCATGGAATCACTACCTAATTAAATCTGAGGCTACGTGTTCTCTCTCTACTTGGCTATATGGGAGTCTTTGTAAGTTTAATGGAGACAAGACAGTCTATGAATGTGCTATTTTATTTGATTACCTCAAATTCTCTTGCAGTTATAAATCTTTCCTCTCTTTATCACTTTTCAAAGTAATAACTGATCTTGGTTTCCCCATCCTCTACTTTTTTACAGGCTGTTTACCCAATTTTCAATATCACAGCTCTAAGGTATCAAAAAATTATCAGACTCTTCATTTGTATATTATCAGTGGTTGTAATTATATGCAGTTCTTCCATTTGTAACCAAAAAGTGTATTTATTATTAATGGCATATTCCAAAAATATTTCTAGTATGATGAACGGTTAAGAGCATGAATTTTGAAGTCACTCTTCTATCCAGAAAAATATGTCCTGATCAGCTGCTCTTTGCCAGGTGCTATGCAATGTGATGGAGGCACAAAGATGGGTAATAACAGACACCAACTCCATTCTACAGTGACATTTACTAAGTGAAGAGGACATACATACTAATCAACTCATCAGAGAAATAAATGTGTAACTGCAAACTGTAATAAATACTGGAGAAGAATAATACAAGTTTTTATAAGAACTCCTTTTGGGGTGACTGACCTATTCCATGGGGTCAAAGGGAATTCTCTAAGAACGCTGAGATCTGAAGAATAATTATCAAGTTCACTAGGGAAAGGAAGATGCAAAAGAACATTCCAGTCGCAAAGAACAATAAAGGTCCCAGTGTGGAAGGTATTACATGTTCAAAGAAGGGAAACCGGCACACAGTAAGAATAGAAAGCCAGGCTCACAGAGTATTAGAGGTCATTTTAAGGCATAAGAACTTAACCAGTAGGACTATAGCAAGCCATCAAATCAAAAAGCCTTGATTTGAACACAGTTCTGCTCCTTTTCAGCTATACGACTTTGGGTCATCATTTAATCTTTCCTAAGCCTCGGTTTCCTCACATATAAAATGTTATAAGAGGATTTATATGATGAAAAACAGAGTAGGATTCTAATACATACTATCTACCATTAGCTCAAGTCACTTTTGACCTCAGGACTTTCTCTTAATCTTTCTGTCAGCTTAAAAGACAAGTCAACTGCAAAACCAGTCCAGAAATGGAGTCTTCATATATTTGAAGGTCTAATAAAGGGCAAAAGCATGGTGACATAGCTACCTACTGGACTTCCACGGCCATTCTCGATTTTGACTTCTGTAAAACTGCTCATGTCCACGCTTCTGGAAACCTATGTGCCCCTCCACCACTTTTCCTATCTCAGTACATGGCATATTCAACACTTAATCACATAAACTGGCAACTTGGCAGGCAGCCTGAACCTCTCCCTCTTCCTCAGTCCTGCATCTAATTACTTTCAAGTTTGGCAACACATCTGGTGAATCCCTGCCCCTTTCCTGCCACTCCTGGCCAGTGCATGCCCTCAATCTCTGGCCAGACAATGACAATCACCTTATAATAGAACTCTCCCGCTCACAGACTGCAGCTGAAATTCACACTTTTGTTAGCTTTATAAAACAAAGATCAAGTTCTTCAGCTTATACAGCCCTAACAGCTGCCCTTTGTGGCTCCTCCCAACTCTCGCTTCCACTCCGCCCAGCTCTCTCCTGGAGAATAAAGTTTAAGGCCTTCAGCAGGGCACACAGGCCCTCTTCAGTCACCCTTTGACTTACCCCCTCAACCCACCTCCTGCCCGCTCCTTCCCACACACATTCTATACACAAATGACAAAAAACCTGCTGGCACATGTTCAGGATGCACCATGCGCAAATCCCAGAGCCTCCATGCCTTTGCCCATGCAGTTCCCTCTGCAGGGCTACCTTGCCCCAGCTTTTCCATCCCCGTGGGCAGAGCTACCTTATCCAGAAGGACCAGTTCAAACACCAGCTAGAGTATGAAGACGTTCTCCCAACACCCTCCCTCCTCAGGCAGGGCCCATGTACAGACTTCACAGAATAGTTATCTACTGTTTCCTGTTTTTACCCACCGGCCTCACTCCCCTAGAGGACACAAACCACTGCTCACAGCCCCATCAAATAGCAGAGTACCAGGCCCCACAGTGAGGCTTACTACATTAGATGAATGAATGAACAACAAAGAGTAAAGGGAGATGATTTCAACTTGCTAGATAAGCTAACTATTAGAAACCTTGAGAAAAATTACGAGATGCTTTAAGAAAATGAAACTTTCTATCACCAGAAGTTTTCCAGTAGAGAGGTGCTTGCTGAATTACAAGATCAAAGATTTATATAACAGGTCATAAACTGGCTTAAGTGTTCTCAAAAATCCTTTAAACTTCAAACTTTGTGCCCTGCTTGGCCACACTGTATTTTTCACAGCAGTTACCCAAGCACTGTAGCTATGCACAGAACATTAGTCAAAAGAAATTATATCAACCCAAAGCCTTATCTTCTAGTAAACACGGCACTCTGAGAGTAACCGCTTTTTATTAGGACATTATTTCCACCCACATTAAATGTCTGAGAACAGTTTCATTCTCAAAAAGTGATTTTACTCACCAGGGTTGAGAAAATAATAACAGTAGCAACAAACATAGTGCAAGCTATAGTGAGATGAGGTCACCTTGGTAACTAATCCTGATGTATTAAATCTAGAGAAACAAACTATGCAAGTAATTCAGGACCTTACTAATTATGGTATTTTCTACTAATATTCAAAGTTAAAATAATTCTTTAACTCTCATTCATGATGACTAATTAGGAACATTGTGGTTATTATGTTACTAGGCTTATAGCTCCTTGTATTTTCTCCCTTATTGTAAAATATTATTTGTATTTCAAGGAAATGTTTAGTAAATAACACAAATATTACTACAGAGAGATATTTAATATATTACTTGCAGGACATTTGCCACATTCTGTCTTACAAAACATTTAGAAAATGCTAAGTCTCAACAAATATTTTTGTGTGAAATTTTCCATGTAGAAGATATATTCTGGTTCTGCTTGAATCTAATTATGTAAAAACAAGTAGTGAATCAAGTTGTTTTCTAAATCAGAATTTTATGTGTAGTCCATTCCCAAATTATCTATAGTTTCCACCAAATAGTAAGGTCACAGTCAAGAAATAGATTTTTAAATCCTTCCATTGTCTGCTATACATAATATATAGTCTCATATAAGGTGACAGTGACAATTATTTCTGTTCCAGGCTGACAGATGTCTAAAACTACCTACTTGAAATTATCCTTTTATATCAGATCGTTAGAAACAGCAGAATGTGAAAGAGTGAGAACTTAGTTACAGCTCTGTCTCTGCAGAGAACCTGGAGAAGCCATACAAGTGTTCCCAACCTCTGTTTGCTCATCTTAAAAATGGAGAAAATGGACTAGGTTCTTTTTAAATTCCCTTCTTAAAAAAAATTCAAATTGTTATTTATTGAAATGTAAAGGTAAATTAATCCTTGATTTTGTGGAGGCTCACAGCCCAATGCCAGTACTTCCCAGTAGCGTGTCTGTTTCATGTCCACTCTCCTCCGCCTCTTCTACCTAGTAGAAGTTTCCCTTCTACCTGGGATGAGCAGCAGAAAGAAAGCAAACAGGTAAATTAACACTATTTGAGAATGCCATGGGAAAAAAGGTGCTGTAAATGATGGCTGAAATGAGTTCTGGAGATAGCTTCTGGATATCACTTAACCATCAACATCTCTTAATTGGAGTTCAATAAATCAATAGCACCTAGGAGCTGTTCTGACTAATAATTCGTATCGGTTAGCACACTGCCCTCTGGACAGAGAGACCATACATCCTGCACTGGCCGAGCTTTATGCCTCTGTTGTCCTGGAATAATTAGTAGTAGCAATATCCCCTTCCCTTCACTGCCAAAACTGTCCTGGTTTCCATGATAAGTTATCTGATCACCCTTTAGGGACTGCAGGTCAAAGAAGGGTAAAATGCCTTCTTCTGCACCGCAGTTCCTGTGCAGACCAATGAGAGTCAAGTCCACTTTCACTTCCCCAACAGCTCTGATGGTGCTTACTCTGCGGAGGGGCACAGATGACTGAGGGGCTGCAGCAGTGGGGATGTGCTCCAAAGAGCCCTCCTCGCTCTTCTCCTCAGAAGGCATGCTTTAAGCATGCAGTTTGCCCATCTTTGCCCTGATGAGCCATCCTATAAAAAAGAAATGTATCGGCTTTGCCCCTGAGATTCAAGTTTATTTAGAGTTTATTTCTAAAAGGCACTAACATTTGTTGGAGGGTTCTTCACTATTCCCTAGGAGTTAAAGAAAACAGGAAGCCTGTCATAGTTTAAAGTTGGGGGCATCTATTAGAAAGTGGCACTTGACTGTGACTATATAAATGCTGTGGGAATGCAACCGTCCACTGGCCAGGAAGCCTTCACGCTCTGCGTGGGTCTGGCACACGAGGTTCACTACAGATCGCTGACGGAAAAGAACAGCACTGTTCCTGTTTCTTCTGCCTTGCATATATTCCGAAAGCCTGAACTAGGTTTCCTGTCCACTTTTTAGGCTTTCTTTTATAGTATGTTTCTTTTTATATTACATCCCGGTAGTTCCTCTCTATTGCTACTATCTTTAGTAATTGGTAAGTGAAATACAATGGTTCTTATCTACTAAAGAGAAATGGCAGCTTAAAACAACAAATGTGATATTATACTTTTAGAAAACAATACACATATTTGATGAATGTTGTGTTCGCCAATTTCAGAAATTTCCAAAGAGAACCATATTTATCCATATTTTAAGAGCAGAAAAATTACCCTTGGCACTCATATCATAAATCCACAGAAGTTGTCTTTAAAATGGAGGAAAGCTTTCATTTATTTAAATAACATGCCATCTAAATAGTAAAAGAGGGATAAATTTAAAGTAAAGATAACCCAGTGCTTTGCTCCATCTTGGCCTGAATGTGAATCATGGTCTCAGAAGAGTTCCAGGGGCAGTTTCCTCACGTGCTCCGGGTCCCGTGTGCCCTTTCCCATGACAAACCCACCACACACTCAGTACGAAACTGGAATGTCCGGCATCTGTCTGCCAGACCCAGGACAGCTATATGGGGATCATGCTTGTTCGTAACGAGGGAGAGTCACCAACAGATTGCAGGTCAAGGTTCCCAGACACACAGCAATGATGAGCATGCAGGGCATCTGCAGTCCTGAATGTGCTGTGGATTGTTTGCTCTCAGACATGTCTATGCTTCACACCTCAAAACATTAAATACTCAAGATATACATTTTTACATAAAAAATTTTCAATTCTCAGAACAGCAAAACGAAATCATATACATCCCCAGTATTTTCCCAATTAAGACTTATTTTTATTTTATCTAAAATTCCTGTGGGGTAGCGAAGGGGAGAGGGTATGAGTAAAACAGATATAGGCCAGAAAAAGTCTATTTAAAATGCTGAGTGAAGAGCAAAAGACTACAGTTCTTGATCTCAGAGGTAATGAAAACAAGCTTCTCAATCTCACAAAACTAGAGGTGAGAACAATTGCCCATTCCATACTCAGGATGTGAAGTCTATTAGAAGAAGTGAGATTCATATGCCATACTGGTTTGTTCTTCTAATTCCAATAAGAATGAAAAGAAAGGACAAAAGCCTTGCTCCTCAGGATGAGGCACTGAGACCAGTAGCATCAGCATCATAGAGAAACTTGTTAGAAATGCAGACTCTCAGGCCCAACCCACACCTACTGAATCACAATCTGCATTTTAACACACATGAGGCCCAGGTGATTCATCCACACATGGGGATTTGAGAAGCTTTCTGCTCTAGAGGACTTGGAGTGAGACATGGACAGCTAATCCCTGCCTACTGATGATGTTTACTTCTTTGCTATAGTGCTGGCTGGTGTGCCTCAGTGGACTGGGTGCCAGCCTGTGAACCAAAGGGTCGCTGGTTCGATTCCTAGTCAGGGCACATGCCCAGGTTGTGGGTCCCCAGTAGGGGGTGCACAAGAGGCAACCATACATTGATGTTTTTCTCCCTTTCTTCCTCCTTTCCCCTCTTTCTAAAAATATGTAAATAACACCTTTTTTAAAAGTTACTTTAAAAAAAATACTCTGCTTTTTCCTCAGATCGTATACATCTTTCACAGTTTATTTCTTTGCTGCAAATAAATTACACACTGTGTCCAGTACAACTCCACCTGCATTTGGGGGTGAAACACTAGACTTTGCATCTCTGTTCTGTTACTTACTAGCAAGTTACTGAACTTCTCCGAGTAACTTCCCTTGGTCAAAAAAACAAACAACAACAAAAAACAACTATGTTCCAGGGCTGCTATGAAAGAGCTGTCTCAGGATGGCCAGGCATGTGCGTGGCACAAGGCAGAAAACTGCTTCTGATTTAGTAGTGGTAGAAAATCAAGGATCAGCAAACATTGCTTTAACATTAAGAGAATAATGCCAATTTCCTCAAAGCTAGCATATATGTTTCATACAATTCCAACAAAACTCCCACAGACACTTTTAATTGTATACAACAATCTTAAAGTCAGCATAGAAAAAGAAATCTTTAACCAAGACAAGAAAGGCAGGTGCTTTAAAAGAACCGAAGAACATAAGAGAATGCATAAAATTCTAGAGAAGAATTCTATTAAAACAACATACAGAAATGTGTTTCTTGTGCAGCAACAGAAAACATAAATGAAATCAACAAACAATAGTGCAAACCTAAATTTAAATATGAAAATATGTAATAAATACAAATTATGAAACAAAGTATACATAAGTATATATGTATACGTATATACATATAAGTATATATGTATATACAAAAATGATGCTGTGCTCACTAGCAGTGGGGGAAGTAAGAAATAAAGTAACAGTGAGATGACACTTTAAGCCAGCGATTTTCAACCGATATGCCACGAGCATTTTTAAAACATGCACTACCTGAGTATTTAGTCAGGAGCACAGACTTTCCCCAGATTGTCAAATCAAAAATATGACAACAGCCAACACAACAATAGCCATCTGGTGTGAATGAATCAAAATTATACCTATTTTTTTGTCAGATTGGCAAAAAATAGAATATATTTTTTGGTATGCCACAGGATTATTGTAACTGAGTTTATGTATGCCATGAGATGAAAAAGGCTAAAAATCACTGATTTAAACCTTTCAGATTGGCAAACATTAAACTGTCCTAACACCACCAAGAGGGCAACAAATATTTGTGTGCATGTAATGGGGTGTAATGGTGCTCTTATTTCTAAGAGCTAGAGTCCCAGGACTGCTGGGAGGAAGGAATGTAATAATGGTAATGCTAGTAGCAGTATTAATCACAACAGTAACAATTCCTATCCTTATTACTACAAGGATTCCTTTGTCTTAACAATCCACCTCCTGGTAATCTACTTACAGGAGATCATTCCTGTAGTAGCACTATTAGCAACAACCGGAAGTGTTACTACTACTGCTGCATAGATAGTACTTAATGCCACAGTTCATGCACTTTACATATATAACTATAATCCTCCCAACAACCCTAAAAATTAGAAAGTATCATTCCTGTTTTATAGACTAAGAAACTGAGGCACACATGTGCCTCACAAACACAAGAACTTACATAAATGTTAGCTATTTTGGGGCTGTTACATGTCCTCTAACAGCAGTTCCACTCCTGCAATTCTAATCCAAATGAAAAAACAATTTAATAAGAAATACCGTGAATGTACATCTGAATAAACATGAATGGGAATATATGGGCAGGTATGTGTAAATATATTTTTCCATGAGATAAAGAAAAACACAGAAGGACCCACATTAGACAGCTCACATGGATTATTCTGTTTCAGGGAAGGTGGCATTGGGAGAACAGGAGGCTGGAGAAAAGGGAAAGCAATCTCAATAATCAGAACACACACAAAGTGAAAAAGTTGAAATACAGGATAAAAAAAGAAATAATATTTCACATTCTTTGGGAACACAAAGATTTCTAGAGAAGTTTAAGGAATACATGTTTTCAAGAAAACTTCATTACTCAGAACAGCAATATTTTTGTTAAATGATTTGGGGTTTTTCCCTGCCATGTAATGCAAATTCTTAAGAAAATTTCCATATGACAGCTGCGGCGGCCAGTTAGGGAGTGGAGGGATTGAGCAAAAAGGAAAAAGGACTCATGGACATGGACAACAGTGTGGTGATTGCTGGGGGGAGGGGGATATAAGGGGACTAAATGGTAATGGGAAAAAAATACAATAAAGATGAAATTAAAAAAGAAGGAAAGAGAGAAAATTTCCCAAGCATTATTCTTTGTTGAACAACAACAACAACAACAAAAATCCTAGTAATTCTAAGGTTCAGAGCCCCATAATCATCCAGGTGAGGGCACTGTCTAGCAGGGGCGTGCAACCTTTTGGCATCTCTGGGTCATAATGGAAGAAGAGTTGTCCTGGGCCACACATTAAATACACAAACACTAATGAAAACTGATGAGTAAAAAATTAAAGTTTTAAGTAAATTTACAATTTTGTGTTGGGCCCCATTTGTAGTCATCCTGGGCCTCGGGTTGGACCCCCTGGGAGGAAAGAAAGCTAAGGTCTGCTCCTGGCACCGTCATCTTTGGGCTCTTTGACCTTCCGCTAGTTAATGACCTGCACTTATCAGAAAGTAAGGAAGTTCAACCAGGTCATGTTTAAAATTAAAAAACATAAGATAGAAAAATGAAAAACTGGCAAATAGGAATGATAATTATCAACATTTTAAAGAAAAAATGTTTAAAAACTAATGACCCACTTAAAACTGTACACTTTTAGATTTAAAAACTGCAATAAGATCAATAGTGACTTTACATTTTCACGTGGTGGATTTAACTACTCAGTGCTTTCATTTACATGTTGAGAAAAAAATAGGTGCCAGTTTAGCTATCATTCAGATTACTCACTGCAGTAAGGCTTAATTTGCCACCCTAAAATGGAGCCGTCCATAAGGAGTAGTTCCCCCAAAATGACATCCTCTAGAGGCAACATGTAACAGCCCTACAAAAAAAGGCTGGCCAGTGCCAGTCAGTCAGCCAGATAAATAAATTACACGTTATAATTTTTACAGAAAATTTGAATGTTATTAATAGAATAAAAAATTGTCCAAAAAATTACTTAAGAATGACAGCTCCTAAAAGCAGGAAAGTTTTAAGTTTTATGTTTTCCTCAAAAGTTTTATAAATAATAATGTGATTATTAATAACACTTAATGAAAATTTATGCCTGGTGCAAAGCATAAAATGTCACTAGCTCACTGGGCATAAAGGTTTCTATGAGCTTGTTAAATTTAATGTATTTTATTTCCTTACATGGTTATGGGATTTTCCAAAAGCATACACAAAATTCCTTAAAACTTTGCCAATTTAGAAATAGTTACATGAAAACCACCTTTTCAGGCTGACTAGAATCTTCTAGAAAAATCTCCCGAATCTGAACACAGTAAGACTGCTTGCCTCAGCCAGGTTTTATAGGCTAGAATGACGTAGGAAAACAATTTATGGCTTGAGCAGTTATCTGAAATTCCTGAAAATAAGCAGTTCCCTAAGTAGTATGACACAATTTTCTTATCTACAAGCACAAGCACGTGCATTTATTTATATCCCCAGATTAACTTCAAGTCTAATTTTACTGCCACTGGTATCCAGGAATGGATTTCTTTTTTCAAATGGAACTTCAGCTAGATCAAAGACATTTTAAGGTCAAAATTTACTTCTCTGACAAAATAGAGGGTGTGATCCCATGCAATTAATTAATTAATGCTTAGCCATGCCCTTTGGCGCATTCTGTGGTGGCTTGCGGAAAACCCCGTCCAGCCGCCCCCACCTGTTGGTGCCTTAGAACTGTTTGACTTACCCAGAAGAGCAGATTGAGGGCGTAGAGCAGGCAGCGGAGGCACTTGACGGAATCTTCTCTGGCCATTGTGACCTCCGGAAGGGAGAAGACCCATTCTTTCACCACATCCTACCCCCACCGGCAAAGCAGCGATCTGCAGGGGACAGAGGGGAACAGGGGGATTACAACGCGCCCCAAACCCTCAGTCCATCCCTCCTCTGCCAACCCTCAACTGCATCCGGCGTCTGGTTCATTCGAGACACCTTTTCATCAAAAATCATTTGTTAAAGTTATAATAGTAATCTAAAGCCCCCAAAGTTCGAAACCGGCTTCAGATAACACCTGCCGAGAATAGAAAAGATTGACTCCAGGGATGAATGAAGGCGCACAGTAAACTCCTGTCCTCAGGGGACACGCGGCGGTGTCTTCTGCATTCTGATGAGACGCTCTTTAAAACGTCCCGCAATCCACGCCTCTCCTCAGGGACTTCTCTGCTCTAAACCAAACTACCCCCTGGAGACATCAGAGGCGCCGCCACGGAGTCTGAGGGTACGAATGCCTGTCTCATTAGGGCAGTTCCTGAGCCTCCCAACTCCGCATCCCCCATCCCACCCCGCACGCAGCTCGAATGTGAACGCGGGGCACTGAAGGGGGCGCAGCGCTGAGTTGGGATCCCGCCCGGCGACTAGAGTTTCTCTGGGAGAATGTGAGAAATGATGTTTCGGCCCCGGAATGATGGATTAGCCTGGGGCGGGGAACGGGACCAGGAGGGGCGCAGGGGAATTAGGGCCGGTGCAGCTGTGCAGGCACCGGGTTAGTCATTCACGTCCCCTCCCCCGGCCCCCGCTGCTGCCGCGACCCCACGCTCCCAGCCGCCGAAGAAGCACAAAGCCGAGCGCGGTCACCCGCCCCGCCACCGGGTGCGCGCGCCCCCCTGGCAGGGCGCGGGGGCTAGCACCGGCGGCTGGGAGCTGCAAAGGCAACTTCTAAGTAGTTTAGCACACAGCGCCCAGGGGCAGCCGCCGGCAGGCTGGTGGGACAGCGGGCTGGAAAGACGGGAGACACGCGGTCACTCACCGTCCGCACTGGGCCCCGCTCTCCACTCCCGCCGGAGAACTGTCCGGGACGCACGGAGGGGGCTCATCAGGGCAGGGACGCTCCTCCCGCAGAGCCGAATGGCTGCATTGGTTCAAGCCCGAGACGCTTCCTTCTCTTCCTCTCCCCCCGCCGCCCGCCGTCGCCGCCGCCTCCTGGGAAAAAGAAAAAAAAAAAAGAGTCCTGGGCAGCAGTTGCTGGAAAGTCTCTGGTAAGCCACCTCCCAGCGCCGCTGTCCCTCCCAAGTCCTCGCTAAGTCCGGACGAGGCAGCGACGGCAGCCAAGGCTAGCTGCACAAACTCTCAGCGCATGCTCCGGCCACTGGCTGCCCGGGCTGGATCCCGGTGGGTGTTTCTTGTCCCGTCTCGGGGCGTGAGACCCTGAAGGTTCACCTCACCTCTACAAGGCACCGCTGAGAAAGAGAAAATCTAGGGACTTTAGGGAAGTCCGCGCAGTAACCCCCTTTAAAATGGTTGTGCCGGAGGAGGAGAGGCTCGGTTATAACCACAAGGAAACAGGCTTTTATTATATGAAAATATTTGTGTTTGAGAAGGGGGGTGAAGGAGTGGACCGACCCAATTCCTGCAATGAGAAACCAGTTTTCACAGCCTTTCGGGAACCACCTCCTGTGATTTGTCATTAACTTGGTGCCCTATGATCCTTTTCATTGCTTTGTAGCCCTCCCTGATTTAAAAATAAAAAATCCTATCCTACTTCCATAATGCATTAATACCATTTACGTAAGTACCAGGGTAACCATGACCAGGTCGGACCTCCAGAAGAGGAAGAAAATATTTGTAACTCTTTCACAAGTCATCCAAAGTCTTCAAAATTTTCTCCCAGTAAGTTTGAGTTTTAAGTGAGTGATTTACCTTGACTTGTGTACATAGTAATGAGACTTCGAATTTTTTTCAATTAGAAATTCAGGAAGTATTAAAATAATAGTAGGAGACTATTCTTTAAAAAAAGTCTCTTTTAGAAGAAGTTTCACTCTTAAAAATCACTCTATTGCCATTGGATAGCTCAGTTGGTTAGAGCGTTGTCCCCCTATACGCCAAGGTTGTGGGTTCATGCCCTGGTCAGGGCACACACAAGAATCAACCAACTTGACTTCAAATTGTACTACAGAGCTACGATAATCGAAACAGCATGGTATTGGCAGAAAAATGTAACAGAATTGAGAGCCCAAATATAAAACCACATGTAAACGGGCAGATAATTTTTGACAAAGAATCCAGAAACACACAATGGGGAATAAACGGCCTCTTCAATAAATTGTGCTGGGACAATTGGAAAGCAACATTAAAAAACAAAAACAAAGCTAAACTAGATTATAGTTTGTCCCCATGTACAAAAATTAATTCAAATTGGATCAAAGACCTAAATATAAGATCTGAAATAATAAAGTACATAAAAGAAAACATAGATACTAAATATATGGACCTTGGTCATAGAGAACATTTTATGAATTTGACCCCAAAGGCAAGGGAAGTAAAAGCAACAATAAATGAATGGGACTTTATCAAACTAAAAAGCTTCTGCGCAGAAAAAGAAACTGACAACCAAAGAGGCAGCTGACCAAATGAGAGATGATATTTGCAAACATCAGGTCTGACAAAGATTTAATATCCAAAATATATAAAGAACTCATAAAACTCAACATCAAACAATCCAATTTAAAAAATAGTCAGAGAACCTGAACAGACACCTCTCCCAAGACATACAAATGACCAACAGATATATGAAAAGATGCTCAACCTCACAAACTATTACAGAAATGCAAATCAAAACTACGATGAGATACCACCTCACACCTGTTAAATGGCTATTATCAATAAGACAAGTAATAACAAGTGTTGGAGAGGTTGTGGAGAAAAGGGAACCCTTATCCACTGCTGGTGGCAAGGTAGACTGGTACAGCCACTATGGCTAGTAGTCTGACGGTCCCTCAAAAAATTAAGAATAGTGCTCTGGCTGGTGTGGCTCTGTTGATTGGAACATTGTCCTATAAGCCAAAAGGTTGCAGGTTAAATTCCTGGTCTGGGCACATGCCTAGGTTGCAGGTTTGGTCTCAGGTTAGGGCACATATGGAAGGCAACTGATTGATGTTTCTCTCTCTCCCTCTCTCTCTCTCCCTCTCTCTCTCTCTCCCCCTTCTTCTCTCCCTCTCCCTCCCTTCCCCTCTATCTAAAAATCAATAAGCCCCAGGTGAAGATTAAAAAAATTAAAAATGGAGTTACCATATGACCCAGCAGTCCCTCTCCTGGGTATCTACAGGAAAAACTCAAAAAAAAAACATGTATTTGCAAAGATATGTGCACTCCTATGCTCATTGCAACATTATTCACAGTGGCCAAGACATGGAGACAACCAAAGTGTCTTTCTATCGAGGACTGAATAAAGAATATGTGGTATGTATATACAATGGAATACTACTCACCAATAAGAAAAGATAAAATACTGCTATTTGCAACAACATGGATGGACCTTGAAAATATTATGCTAAGTGAGCCCTGGCTGGTGTGGCTCAGTAGATTGAATGCTAGCCTGTGAACCAAACAGTCACAGGTTCAATTCCCAGTCAGGGCACATGCCTGGGTTGCGGGCCAGGTCCCTGGTTGGAGGCACATGAGAGACAATCACACATTGGTGTTTCTCTCCCTCTCTTTCTCCATCCCTTCCCCTCTCTTTCTCCATCCCTTCCCCTCTCTCTAAAAATAAATAAAGAAAAGAAACTATTATGCTAAGTGAAATAAATCAATCAGAAAAAGCTAAGAACTCATATGTGGGATATAAAACTGAAACTCATAGACAGTAATGTGGTGGTTGCCAGAGAGAAAAGGTTGTGGGGTGAAAGGGGCCTAATATATGGTGACAAAGGATGGTTTGACTTTAGGTGGTGGGCACGCAGTGCAATATACAGATGTAGTATCACTGAAGTGTACACTTAAAACCTATATGATCCTGTTAACCAATGTTACCCCAATAAATTTAAAATAAAAATTATTTAAAAATCAGCAAATAAATGCATAATTAAGCAGAACAACAAAATTAATGTTTGTCTCCCTTTTTCTCTCTCTAAAAATAATCAGTAAATAAATTTTTTTTAAATTACTTCATCATATTTCAATATAAAACATGGATGCTTTATGCCTTATGTAGTCCACATTTCTATAATTATTTTTGTGCACATTGTGTGGCAAGTAAATCTACACTAACAAATCTTAATCCTGAAATAAAAGCGACTTTTTTTAGAGAAATTTTATGAGTGTGTTTGAGCCAAACTGACGATCACCAGGAAGCAAAATCTCAACCATTTGGGAAAATGCTCTGGAGAATGGCAGTTTTGCAGCTTATTTAATATAGTTTACATCCAATATTATTTTTATTGGTTTCATGTGTACAGCACAGAGGTCAGATGATCACACTTCACAAAGTCGCCTCACCCCACATTTCCCATACCAACCTGACACCATACATAGTTATTAGAATGTTTTTTACCATATATATGCCCTATGCTGCAATTTGTATCTCTGAGACTATTTTTTAACTACCAATTTTTACTTTTTGCTCCCTTCAACTTTTTTACCCAGTCCATCAACACCTCTTCTGTCTGCAAACATCAGCCTGTACTCATATCTATGTCTGTTTCAATTTTGTTTGTTCATGTATTTTGTTCTTTAGATTCCACATATAAGTGAAATCATATGGAATTTGTCTTTCTCTGACTGACTTATTTCACTTAGCACGATACCCTCTGGGGCCATCTATCTGTTGCAACTACTAAGATTCTTTTTCTATGCCTGAGTAATATTCCATTGTATATATGTACCAACAGTTTTTATTAGCCATTTGTCTATTGATGGGCACTTGGGTTGCTTTCATATCTTGACTATTATAAATATCACTGCAGTGAACATAAGGGTGCATACATTGCTTCAAATTTGTGATTTGGCTTTCTTTGGATATACATCCAGAGTAGAATCGCTGGGTCATAAGACAGTTCCATTTTTAATTTTTCGAAGACCTCCATACTGTTTTCCATAGTGGCTGCACCAATTTGCATTCCCAGCGTCTCCTTCCCTCCACACCTTCACCAACATTTGTTGTTTGTTGATTTATTAATGATAGCCATTGTGACAGGTGTGAGGTGATATCTCATTAGGTTTTAATTGGCATTTCTCTGATGATTAATGATGTTGAGCATCTTTTCATAAGTCTATTGACTATCTGTATGTCCTCTTTGGAGAAGTGTCTCTTCATGTCTTCTGACCATTTTTTACTTGGATTGTGTTTTTTTTTCCTTTGGTGTTGTGTGGTACAAGTTCTTCATAAATTTGGAAATTAACCCCTATCAGATGTATCATTGGTGAATATGTAGGCTGTCTTTTCATTTCACAAGCAACATCTTTGAGAAAACCCAATAATGGAAGTCCACCTTACATTTATGTAAAGGAAAAGACAATTAGAGTCCCATGTCCATCATTGCCCGTCTAGGGTCATTTACTACATGATTAAAACAACAATGAGATCTGTACTTATTTGGGTAGAAGTACAATCAAGACTACAAGAGAACCAGTGTTCCGGGTTAGTTAGGACAATTCTTGGTTAGCAAGTCGCTGAGCTGGAATGTAAGGCAGCAAGAACAAAAGAGCACAAAGATAGCCATCTACACAAAACACTAAGAAAAATGTCCAGTCATCCATCAGATGACTCGTAACTCTGGCAGCAAAGTATCTTCTAGAAACATGGAGAAGAGCAAATAAACCCGCTTTTATCCACTATCAGTTTCTGTTCAAATTAGAGAACTGCTGAGACAATGCACCATCTGAATTCGGTTGTCACCAAACATTCCTCTGAGAAATAGAAATGTCTCCACTTTGGCAGTCTATGACTACCATCAAAACTAACCAAAAAAGCACAAATAATCTCCATGCCACTGAACTTAGATCCTGTTCTATTTCTGGAAAACACTTAAGTGCTTTTTCATAATTCATAAACTTTAAGGGCCCTAGAATAGTATGCTTTTAGAGGAAGGTGCTTTGGAAGTGTGTAGGCCCCCACTTTAGTAAATAAGTAATATGGAACCACAGAAGTTAAAGGAGTTGCTCACATTATATCTCTCGTTAAATCAGATTCCAAACTAAAATCCAGAATCATACTTTCTATAGTACAACAGTTCAATGATTCCCAAAATTGCTCTATATTAGAATCACTTAGGAAGTTTTGAAAAATTCTAATGCTCAAACTATTCCCCCACCAATTAAACCAGAGGCTCTGCAGATGTGGTCTAGACAGTCAGATTTTTCAAAGTTCCCAAGTTCTAATCTATAGTGAAGTTCGAAAATCACTGAAACTAACCCCTTACAGATGCCAGCAAACTAGCAAAGGGGTCTCTTCAGGTTTAGCCGGATCAAATCCCTCACTTCTGGGCTGATAAATTAAAATTAATGTCCTCATTTTATAAGTGAAGAAGAAAACAGAGTTGTAGTTACTGCTATAATGTTCCTGATAGACCTTCATCAGAGTATGTGAATCAAAGTTTCAATAGAGGAGATCTCACCACATTTGAAACATTGCTTACTACCTGTATGACCCTAGAGAAATCAGCTAAGTCTCAGCATCTCACTGTATAGTTATGATGAGTTAATAAGATACTTATGAAAAGCATCTAGCATGTCAGACATAGATTACTTGCTCAAAACATATTAAGTCTCTTTCCTGCATTGATTGTGAAAAGTGTCTCGAGTGTACTGTAAGGGTATTATGTTGAGAAACAATAGAAACCCATTCTACCAAGTGCCTATGCTGCTCCTTCCCTCTGCACAACTTGAGCAGAATGACTGGGCAGTCTTGATTGTTTCAACCTGCCCATACATCCCTTTAGCTTCTACTCTTCAACTCTAGTTCTGCTTTTGGAGTCCACAGCTTGAGCAATCCTCCCATCTTCAACCCTGCAGCTCCTCGAAGGCAGCCACCATCCCCTCCCTCTACAATTCCTGTCTTCTTCAAAATTATAGAAGCACAGTAAGACAACATTGCAGCTGGTATTCTATGGGTTCTATATTTTTCTCTGTGAGAATAACTTATTTTTTCTGTGCACACACACACACACAAAAAGAGGATAGAAAAATCCCAAAATGCATATGACAATTTCAATGAAGAAAAACACATTAGGAAGACAGTATGGTCTATTCATTGTCCATGAGGCAGAAACCCAATTCTGTAGCTGTGTATGCCTCATTAAATACCTTTCCAGTGTGTGGCACTTACTGTGCCACATGCTGAAGATAGTAAGAATAGGATGGGTCTCTATCCTCCAAGAAAAGGCGAAACTATGCTTTTCAGTTTAGACGATAACGGCTACTATGTATGAACAATCTCAAATGTGTCAGCCCCAAAGTCCTAAATAAAACCCAGCTCTGCAGTAAGGTAATATAAGTTCCTCACTCCACAAGGAGTCCACAAGGTTTGTCCACATGTTATTTTACTCATTCTGCTCAAGTTGTGCAGAGGGAAGGAGCAGCACAGGCACTTGGTAGAATGGGTTTCTATTGTTTCTCAACATAATACCCTTACAGTACACTCGAGACACTTTTCACAATCAATGCAGGAAAGAGACTTAATATGTTTTGAGCAAGTAATCTGTGTCTGACATGCTAGATGCTTTTCATAATGTATCTTATTAACTCATCATAACTATACAGTGAGATGCTGAGACTCAGCTGATTTCTCTAGGGTCATACAGGTAGAAAGTGGAGAAACTGCAGTTCTACGATGTGTCTGACTCTCTGTAATGTTAATCTAATTAAAATAATATTTTAAATCTGGGTGGGAAGTTATTGACATGCCCCAAGAAGAAAAAATATTCTAGGCATTTTTATTAGTTCTTGAGAATATAAGCCTAAATTTCAAATATGTATACTCAAACTATGGCTGGTAAATCTACTTTTACCTTTTATTTCTAAAAGATTATACCTCAGAGAATGTGATAAAAGCCTTTCATCACGGAATTAGGTATACTTCTCTCAACTACAGGCTTAAGGCTGGCAAATAAAATACAGGATACCCAGTTAGACTAGAAATTCTGATAAACAACAAATAATTTTTTGGTGTAAGGATGTCCCAAATATTACATGGGACAAATACCACTTTGGATATACATGTACTAAAAAATAATTCATTGATAATTGAAAATTCAAATCTAACTGTACATTCTGTATGCTTGCTAATTTAGGCAACCCTATAAAAACTAGAAAATTCAACTCAAAGTGCCACAACAATAAGGATATAAGTAAATATATTATTTTGCATAACAAAAGTCCCAACATAACAATTCAACCACCTAACAACGACAGCAAGGAGTCAGTCTTTCTCTCTTTTACTCTTCTGATTTACAGTGTGTCACCCGATGTCCTTGAGTTGCCTCTTCTCATGATGACAAGATGACTGTGCAAATCCAACCACTACATTTAGTTACTGTTTCTTCTAGAAGAAACTGATTCTTTTTGTGGGTCTCCCTTAGAATCAAGGATACCTCTCCCAGAAGTATTACAACAGGTTATTCCTTATGATTTATTAGCTGGAACCCCATCACATACTCACATCTGCAGCAATTCTGGCAAGGAATATGGGTCTGCAGTGCCTATGCCTGGAGTAACACAATCAGAATTTTGTTTGAGTTCTGGGGTGTATAAAGGCATGGATGCTACCATCCTCTCTCCTATTCCCTACTAAAACAACCTAACTCTGAGCCAACTACTTCTGTGACACTACTCAGCAAACACCCTTGTTACTCAAAAACCACGGAAGCAGGAACCTACTGGAACAGCAAGATACCCTCAGAAAACTCAGAACACATTGCTTCCATCCCATGCCAAAAGCTTACCTCCTGCATTTCATTTGCATTTGTACACAATACTATTGATTAAAAGATTTCCCAAAACAGAACCTAATAGAAATCCCCTAGAACACTTTCTAGTTAAACAACAGACAACAAGTGTTGGAAAGGTTGTGGAGAAAAAGGGACCCTAGTGCACTGTTGGTGGGATTGCAGACTGGTACGACCACTGTGGAAAACAGTATGGAACTTCCTTAGAAAACTAAAAATGGACCTGCCCTTTGATACAGCAATTCCACTGCTGGGACTATATCCTAAGTATCCTGAAACACCAATCCAGAAGAACCTATGCACCCCAATGTTCATAGCAGCACAATTTACAATAGCTAAGTGCTGGAAGCAACCTAGGTGCCCATCAGTAAATGAATGGATCAAAAAACTATGGTACATTTACACAATGGAATTCTATGCAGCTGAAAGAAAGAAGGAGCTCATACCCTTTGCAACAGCATGGATGGAGTTGGAAAGCATTATGCTAAGTGAAATAAGCCAGGCAGTGAAAGACAAATACCATATGATCTCACCTTTAATAGGAACCTAAACAACAAAACAAAGAAACAAGTAAAATATAACAAAAGACACTGAAATAGAGGACAGGTAGTCAGTGACCAGAGGGGAGAGGGGAAGGAATTTCAGGGGAGAAGGGAAGGGTTTACAGGAACAAATATAGAGGACACATGGACAAAACTAGGGGGGTTGGAAATGGGAGGGGAGGAATGGGTGGGCTGGCTAGAATGGGAATAAAGGATAGAAACTGTACTGAATAAACTAAAATAAAAAGATAAAAAAAAAACAAATTTCTTCTTATGCAGTAAAAATAAATAAATAAATAAAGTTTATCCAAATCCAGCCTCTGTACAAACTTCAGAGATTTGGACTCATTTCACCAGCTGACATTGGTACAAATAATCCAGTCCTATTCAACAAATACTTATTGAATTGTTACTGTTACAGAGCAGCTAGGAATGAGTGACCAGACAGAAAATAAAGACAGGACCATCATCATTACAACCTAATAAAGAACTAATACAAGGCTAAAAGCAAAGAAGACATATCTCACCCATTGACCCAGTAGTCCTGAGCCTGGTTTGATAAGATTGTCAGGCATTCTGAAAAACACCAGCAAAACTATGATAGTGCAGGGGAGGAGGAGCCCTCAAAAGTTTGTGTGTATCATCCCACTAGCTGGGAAAAGGAAAACCTTGAGACTGTGTATTCATCCCAAGGCCTGGAAGGGAGAAGGGGTGGGGGGTCCACAGTCCCCAAAGAAAAAACTCATAAAACAACTTTGGTTAATTGCTGCCTCCCATCATATATGCAAAATAAATAGAATCCAAAGCAAGTTAAGGATTCAGGTTAACAGACCCCAACACACACCTATGGTTGGGTAGTCATGTCTCCCTGGGGGAAAACTGGCACCACCATTACTCATCACGAAACATGTAAACGTCTTCATTCCTACCCCCCTAACTACGTAAGTCCCCAGAACAGAAGACTTGCTCTCCTGGCTCTCTTGTCATGAGGTGGGGGTGAAGACCTTGGAAACCTGGCCTCTGGCCACCCGGCCTCTTCCCACCCTTGCTTTTGCTTTCTCATTAGGACTTAGAATCAACTTTGCCTGCTTGCCAATAGGCTTGCTGATCTATAATTCCTTACTGTGTTGGCCAGAAGAACTGAGTTTCTCCTGTAACATTACTACAAACTGAGAACTGTGCTAGGACATACCAAAAGTCCTAAAATAATTTTGACTCTCAAAGAATTTACAACTTCATTAGCACACATACTCTTGATAAAGCAAGAACTTTCAGCAGAAAGTCTTAATTTACAGCTCTTTGAAACAAACTGTAAAGAAAAGGAAGGAATACAGGCTCCATTTACAAATAGCTGTCAAACCCTAGTTTTCTTAGATCCCTTCAGAGTTACTTCGTTATGTTACTCCATCAGCTTTTTGTCATGCCCACAGTACAACTAGGAGAAAGAAAAACCAATAGTTATCATGAATATTGGTTATTTGTCATCATCTGCTGCCCCTTCAATTCACTTGCTGTGTTTTAAAACTTCCAGATTATTCCAACAGCACATTAATAACAAGTTCATTTGTTCACACCAGCAAAATATTTTTAAAAAATTTTCAATTAGCTAATCCAAGCTCACGTGTCTTCATCTTACCACATATAAACCAACCATTTTATGTACAAAAACAATTGTGATTATGTGGTTATAATTCAACCTTTACAAAAGTTTTATCATTGCAACCTAACTCTTTATTCTTATGTCATATTTGTGTGTATGTGTATTAGCCATAACCATATATGGCAGACCAGAGATGTAGTGAATTTTCATTTTGTATTTCATGCTGTGACTGCATAATGATTGACTGATGAATCAAAAAATAAAGGTAGTGTTCCTGCTTTCTTCCAGTGATGATGCTACATTTTTTTCATTGCAAAAAACTAACAATCGCCATTATGTTTTACTGTCTTTGTATTGCCAGTATTCTTTCTCAGAAAGTACTATTAATGATTACTGTTCACAGAAATGAAGGAAGAGATATTATGTCAGGGACATAAGACATCCATGTATAACTCATATAGTTAGTATTAATAACTTACAAGCATTTCTGTTATTTTAATGAATTTCTTAGCTTTATCAGTAAAATTACTCTAAATGACTAGAGAAAAGGCTTGGGATGTAATATGTTTGGTTTAGAAAACTTATGCATATGTTCCAAAATGACTAGTAGGAATCAAATTATATGTTTTCTGGTGGGAGTTTTATATTAATGGTGCATTATGAGTCACTGTCACCTTAGCTCTGGGTCACATGGAGGAAACTTTCCAAGTCTGTCAATGTGGAAATGAGTTGGTTCTCACTTCAGGGAAAGTGGCCTGAAATGTGGCAGCAGCCAGTTTGGGCTGCAAGGGTGACCATATGTTAAGTTAATTAACTAAGTCCCAGCAGCTATTTCTTACATCAGACATAAAAACTAAAAATATAACAACCAAAAACTTTTGTTACTTAAGTTTATTCTCTCTTTTCTGAATTTTTTTATTGTCCCCAACTTGCACTGTACAAACGGTGCTATAAACCATTTCCCTTACCTCCCCGCCACAACCTTCACTCCATTCACATCAGTACTGCCAACCATCTAGTGAAATAATCACATTTGTTACACATCCAAAGTTTCACAAACATGCCTCATTCCATTGTGGGAGCAGACAAGGATAGCCTGAACCTAAAAACTAGACCAATCAATTAGGATGTGACTGGAATTTGAGTGAAGAGCCATCAAAAGGCTATGTAAATTCAGGCAGTCAAGCAGAACCAGGTATGAGGGGAATGTGTTGGCAAGTGTGAGGTGGAAATCTCAGCAGGAAGACAGATGGCAGCATCAGAGAGGCCCAGCAAAGGGTGACAGGCAGGTGCTCTGGCAGGCAGACAGAACTCAATGTCATAGCAGGAGCAAAAAAAAAAAAACCATGAAAAGCAAGAAAATACTCATTCTGTGTCAAGGTGATTTAACTAACCACTCTGTCCAAGGCTTAGTTGGTGAGGTTGGTCCAGGGAGGTGAAGGCAAGTTCCTACAAAAGCAAGATTCTAGAACACGAAACACAGTCCCAGAGAAATTCCACTAGACCCTAGTTTTAAGGGTCCTAATGTTAAGAAAAATTTGTGGTTTCCAGACTAAAGAAGATCATAAATGCTGGGCTGAGGAAGTTGTACTTTAGTCAGAAGCAATGGCAGCCACTGACAGGTTTTGACATAACAACAAGCAAGGATTCCGAAGTCAGATCTAGATTTGAATGCTGTCTTCACCACTTGCTAGTAATGTGATAATGGACAAATGACCTCACCTCCTCACCTCTGTAAGCCACTGTTTTCTTATCTGCATACCTACCTCCTGAAGTGGTCATGAGTATTACATAATATATGAGTGGCCTAAATTTAGCTGGAGTCACACTGTCCTTTGAGGTTTAAATAGAATAGGTCAAGTCTCTCTACCAAAAGCAGCAGATAAACTTGTTTTCCCCTTGTAATCATTCAGGGGATTCTTGGGAAAGGGAGAGAGGGGAAACAATTCTTCTAGAGTTCTGAATCAATTTAGGGACCATTTTGTCATTTCATGCATGCTATTTTTTTCTCTGAAGGTGACCACCTTTAGGAAAGATTTGTTCCTTCTCAAAGTATTAAGCGGTCATTCGTAGTTGCCTTTGACTGAAGTCTCATGACATCTGAAGGGATTTCCATAGCAGCACTACATGTAACTCAAAAAAAAAAAAAAAAAGACAGTGGTACCTCGCTGCTCGTTGATAGTTCATTCCAGAACTCATGAGGAGTTCTGAAACCAACGAGTACCAAGCAGTGATGAGCAATGAAGCATTTTTCTCTCGTGGAACGGCGTCATGACTCATACAAGTTCTAGCAAGTATAACTAGTCCTGAGCAAGCGCCAAACACTGAACATTTTTTTTCTCATCAAAATTCGACAAGTACAGGGTTTGGTGAGTTCTGAAACTAACCAGTACAGAGGTATGACTGTATTAGAAAACCTCTGGGGACTCTATAGTACTATCGTACTTGCCTCCTGGTTCTCTTTCCCTAAAGTACCCATGTTGACCACTCTTCCACCCACCGCCTTCTCTGTTCTCTCTCCCTGCTTATACTCCAACCCCAAATTCCTAATAATTTCTTATGCAGACCACATGGTTATCTTTTTTTTTTGTTTTATATTCTCCTCTCAAACCATGCCCCAGAGGTTTCAGCTTTCACACAATTTTCTCCCTAAGAGAAATTTTGGTGCAAGGCAGTTGGGAAGAGATTCATGGAGCTCAGGGAGCTACACAACCTAGACTGTAGAAGATGCATCAGAAGAGAACCTGGGATTAAGATAGCTGGGGGGAGTCATTCTGGGCTCTGAAAAAATATAAAACACTATCCTTAGAAATACTCAGTTTGTTTTGAAGACGTGTTTTGATTGGATTAGTTTGTAGAGGAATAAATACCGTGGGGCGTTGTTGAAAACAATGCAAGAATCAGCAGGAAGTTAGTGGAGTTTACCAGCTGGCTGCGGTCAGGAAAGAATGGAAAAGAGCCCTCCTAGTAGACACTGTCACCCTGGTGGCTGTGGTGTCCTCAAAGCTGTGCCGCCCTGAGGAGCAACATCAGAAGCTTAACACCATGGGGGAAATACATTTTACTAAAATAATCTATCCAATCACCAAACAAACACAAAAACAAGTCCCAAAGGAGGACCAGTGACCAGTACCTAGAGTTGTTGCAATACATTATCTAAAACATCTAGTTTCCAACAAAATAAAGTTGAGACCTGAAAATATACAGTATGACTTGTACACCAGAAAAAGTTGACAACAGAGACTGCCTGTGACAGTGACCTGATATTGGATCTAACAAAAATATATTTCAAAATAGCTGTTATAAATACTTTCACAGCACAAAGAGCAGTATGAGTAAAGAGTAAAGGAAGGTGTGATGGCAAGTCACAGCACGTAGATATATCAATAAAAAGATATGTTATAAATAAGAACCACATATTTCTGTATGTTCTAGACCCAATATTGCATTTTATATTTACATTCATATAAATACATTATATATAATAATGACATGTATTTACACATATGTATTATATATAATGTATTGTGGACCTATAACATAGAAACATAAATATTATATTTGCCAATAATAGCACAAAAGGGTGTGTGGGAGCAAGGCTGAAATGGCCTAAGGAAATGACTATAAGTGATAAAGTGATAATTGTATGAAAAAGAAAGGAAGAAAGAAAGGGAGGGAGGAAGGAAGGAAGGAATGAAGGAAGGAAGGGAAAAAAGAAAGGAGGGAAAGAAGGGAGAGAGAGAAGGAAGGAAGGAAGGGGAAAAAGAAAGGAAGGAAAGAAGGGGAAAAAGAAAGGAAGGAAAGAAGGGAGAGAGAGAAGGAAGGAAGGAAGGAAGGAAAAGGAAGGAGGGAAGGAGAGAAAGGAGGGAGGGAAGGTAGAACGGAGGAGGGAAGGGGAGGGAGGGAGATTCCACAAGCCTGCCTCATCAAAGATGACGGCGGCCCCTATCTTCCTTAGCAGTTACTTGCTGAATTCCTGATGCTTTTCTCCTGCATGCTCAGCCCCACTCTGGTGCTGGAACAACCTTGATGTTGCAGTGCAGATGGTAGAACCAGAAGGACAAGCCTATTGGCTTCCAAGAATCCCTTTGCCCTCCACTGCAGCCTGTATGCATTGGTCCCACGCTATCCATCCAGCACTAATCATGGGATCTGCCTCTGCTTTCCCTACCTGACATTCAAATTTGAAATCTGATTTAGAATCAGAAATCCTTCCCCAAACCCCATCTTCTGGTTATGTCCTAATACTATTCCTAATCCCTCCCTGCAGAATCTAGATCTTGTTCCCCACATTTGATTTACTATCTTACTTTTTGGGGACCTGTTAAGTCTAAACCCTTAAACCACCACATGGTACAACCTGCTTAACTTTGAATTTTCATGATGTTGTGGACCTCTATACCATCCTCCCAACACATACACCATGATCACCCCCCAACACACACACACACACACACACACACACACACACACACACACACACACCCAGGGTGTTGGAATTCCTAGGATACTACAACCTGCAGGAAGCAAGTCTCAGTCTGCCTTGACCCTTCAGACATGTACTCAAGCCCTAGGGCTGGGAACACTGTCCCCAGACCTTTCCTACATTGACCTGAAGGGATTTGTATGGTTTTTGTACCTTTGTTTTTGTTCTGCCTAAAAACATGCTTGAATTTTAACAACAAATACATTAACATCTCTTTTCAGGGTTGATCTCACAGCTCACGGAAGTAGACAGGGTATTAGTTTCTCCACTGAGTGAGTTTGTAACAGACCACTCTGCCTCCTCACTGTAGGCAGGGTTTACTGGCCTGTTTGTTAGTGTTGCTGGTCAGAGTGTGCTTCCATCAAGCTACACAGCTTTTCCCCTTCCCTGCTCCCTGTTTGTTTTCTGTCAAAAGCAAAGGAACAAATTTTCTAATCTATTCTGGGCAGAAAATCAGGAGGACCGAGATGACAGAACAGAACTCAAAGTCAGAGGAAACATATTCTAATGAGAGTTTAGAAAAATCCATGAGATTTAGTGTAAGGACTTGGTGCTATCTGTGTTGCATAGGATTTAACCATAAGGATTATGTGTGTGTGCACATGTGTGTGTTGATTTTTACTTGTCTCTGTAGTTAAATTCTGTGATCCGTGGCCTGTGATCATGAAAGTATTACTGAAATAGCCTTTTGGAAAAACAAGACCTTGAAAAAATATTTGAAGGGAATTCTCCTTTTAATCAGATCAAGTTTAATTTTGTAGCTGAGCTACTTCAAGCCTGTACAGTAAGTGAAATGACCAATGAGGGAAGCAAAAGACTGAGGTTATAATCTAGATTTTTCCTGAGCCAAGAAACCTAAAGTTGTTTAGTGGCTCTCCATCTGGAAAGATAAGAAAGAGATTTTAATCTCTCACATTCCTTGTTATTAAATTTTAATATAACTTCAAACAGTTCAATCAAATATTTAAAATTCTGTTCTTTTTAGTTATGACAAAAATTACTACCTATACAATTGTTTTCAGGAGCAAAATATTCATGACATAACATCCTTTTCTTAAATCTACATATTCAGTACTGAGATGGGGAATGTGCTTCAATTCTATCAATAAAAACAGTTCAATGTTTTGATACTATTATGACAGTTCACAGTTCAATTGTTAAAGTTCAAAGTTAGGTTTATAATATTAGTTGTTTACATATTATCTTTGGTTAAAAAATCTGTTTCTGAAAGAGCTTTAGATAAGGTACTCATGTTATATAAATCAAATACTCATGTCTTAGATATATCTAAGCATTAGAGATGCTAAATTTGCTTTCTTTCTTAATCTTCTTTTGCCTTTCAGCTCTGAAGATGGCTGTGATTAAAATATACAATTGTATTATGTATCCACATTCATACTTAGTCCTGTAATTTTTCACACATTGGACATTCATAATAGGCATAATTAACTTGGTAAATTTATGCTAATTGGTAGCTACTAATTCCCTCTGTTAACTCATATTCAAGACCATAAATCATGATGCACTTATCCTATCACTATTTTATTTTCAGGATAAATATAAGAGTATTATATGATTTTATGACTCACAGTCTTCACAAGATAATTAGTACAGCAGTAATTAATAACAAGTCCATCTGAGATTCTCCATTGAACAGATCTCCTGTATCTGTTCCAAGACTCTGCAACATGTACTCTTGGTGTCTGGACCATAATGGCAGCACACATTTTGAGTGTAATGTCGGAATAAAACATGTGCTGCCAGTTTTCAGCAGCATGAGAGAATATGTTTGTGGGCGAAAGAGGTAGTATCATAACTATAGTTTTTTGTTTTAAACTTCAACCTTTTAGACTCTCCTTCGACAATGTTCATACCAATCTCCAGTATCAGTAGAAATTGGTTCTACAGACACAGGTGCCAATATAGTGACTCAACTTCCGTTGTCACTGTTGACCTTCATTTCAGGTGTCCTGTTGCTCCTGGTGATGTAAGCAAATCATGGCATGACTGCATTGCCTCCTTTCTTCCCACGGTCTTTTCCCCTCCTCCCTTTGTTGAAAAGGAAGGATGTGTATGTGGCCGGGTGGGGGTGGGGTGGCGGGGGAGGTAAGCTGGTCCTCTTCCAGCCAGTGTAACAACAGTTCTGAGTAATTCAGCATCCCAGTATTTTCCTGCACAAATTTTTCATGTGAGCTCTTGATTAACTTTCTGGGGTAAACTTCCTTTGGAGCTGGATGGGAAGTACCACAAATAACAGAAATCAACTCTCTGCACTAGTAATTACTTTCACAGGTCTACAATGGAATGCCTGTGCTCTCTTAGACCCTTTTCACTGTTGAGAGAGATTCCTCTCTGCTCCAGAGGCCTTGTTTTAGAAATCACATCTCTTCCAGGAGGTAAATAAAGCCTTCAGGGCACCATCTAGGTGTGAGATGATTTCAGGAGTGGAAATCTGTCTGATCTCCCCATGGTCACAATGGGGTGGGCTATTCCAATGTATTTCCTTTCCACTCTTCCTTACTACATTTAACGTTTTCTTTTTAGTTATTACCTTACTTGTTCTACCCAAGTCAAAATCACATCCAAAATAATTGTTTGAGTTTCTTTTTCACACAGAAAAGTACAGAGGTGCTATTTTGCTGATGTAAACTCTCCTCATTTCAAATTAATCATTTTTTTTCTCCTTCTCCTCTGAATTAAAAGAGCTTTGGGTGAGAAGTGGTAGAACATTGGTGTTACATGAAACTTTCACTTTTCCACTCAGCACTAATGAAAATATTTGCCTTCTACTTAACTAACAGGTCTTTTCTTTAAAACTTGCTGAACTTGTTTTTTAACTTAGTAACCTCAGTGCAGACCATAACAGGGATGCTTTAGATTTTCATCTCTTTCATTCCTTAAGAAAACAATAAAGGAGAAAAAAAGTACCCATGCTTACATGCTAAATAAGGAGAATGAAGAAAACTTTTTTAGTTTATAAAATAATAATTTTTAAACTCTCATTGCTCTGTTGAATTATTGCTTTCCATTAACTACGAACCAAAAAATCACTATCACAGACATGATATATTTAAATTGTCAATATAATTTTAGCTTATTTAATTACAATGTGGAAAGTACAAATAGAAAGGATCCTTCCTCATTAACAGGTATATCATGCTTTGGAATTTTAACACTAATATTTGCTCATTAGACTAACTCACACTGAACATAGGGCATATCTAGGTCTTTCAGACCCTAAGAACATCTCAAGCATACCTGTAAATGCCCTTCTGTAAATCTATGCATGCAATTTTTAAAAAGTGGTAAGACATAATGGTATATAGAATCAGTATAAGAATACTTTAAACTATTCCATCTACTCAACAAAATTATTCCAGTGAAGCTAAATAAATAGTCATCAAATTACTACCCAGAAGAGTCAGCAGCTGCTTCTATTTAAGGATTTCATATATGTCCCTGCTCCACCAAGTTAACCCAGGAAAGAGACAGTGGGATTAATTTCAAGAGCTCTTTCTCCCTGCAGGGTGCTGGGAAGTGATGGAATGGTAAGCAGCTGCATTTCCTGAGCCATTCTGTCGCTTTTAGTTATTTTTCATTCTTTTCTTTCCCTCCAACAGTCTCTTCCTTCCCTCATACAATCTCAATTAGTTCTCAGGCTTTAAATTACATTTATATCTTGACATTTACAAGTAAGTACATCTCTAGCCCAGACTCCCTCTTCTAGAAACTCCAGATTCTGGTATCCAACCTGCATGATATCTCAGATTTCGTGTGTGCAGAATGAAACTCTTAGCAATAGAGAACCACGCTACTTCTCAATTAGTAAGTGGGATCACCATTCATTCATTTTTTAAACCCCAAACCTAGATTTCATCCATGATTCATCCTTTTCTCTTACCTCTATTTATCTTCTCACTTACCTGTATTCACTCTAATGGGAAGGAAGTTCTAACAATTCTGCTGCAAAATATACATCAAATCCATCCTGGTCAAGAAAACTGCGGTCTCTCATTTGGAGCCTTTTATACTAATTTTATGACAAAATTATTATTACTTACATAATTTTACAACTTAACTGATTTTTATTAATATGTAGTATTATAGCGATTAATCAAAAGGTTCTTTGTAAAATATTAAAATTAAATTAAATTAAAAATTAAATTAAAAATGAAAGTTTAAAAAAATTTTGCAACTCAGAAATTATACTCTCCTGAGACTTTACTTTCTCTCAATACTTTCCTGACCAAATCTATCATCAAAATATTTTTTTTGTCAATTCCTAGGCTCCCCTAAATAATATGTATATTTAAACTGCGTTTTCGTGCAAACTTGGAATTAATCTCAAGGAACGACAGGGCATTTAAGCATGAGTGACAAATGTTTCTCAGAAACACTTAATGTTTCCATATTTGTGAATAGTTCTTAGAGCTCCCTCTAAGCCTTTTCTTGCTCCACAAGTGCAGGACAATGAATCCAGCTTCTATAGATGACTCACTGGCGTTTCCAACACGGTAGGCCTAACACTGAACTCTGACAGTCTCAAGCTGAATTAAGTGCTCTTCATCGATGCCCCCATACCGCCTTATGTGATGTCTTTTAACATGTAAATTGTGTCATAATGATTTGTCAGTCTATATTCTCTACTATACTGTAACCTCCTTAAAAGCAGTCTATATTGCTCTTCTCAGTATATAAGAATGTTCTATATGCATTCTGTAAACAAATCTTTCAAATTAAAAAACTAACTTCTCTAAAATAATACAATAAAAGTAATTGTTTTACCCAATTAAAATCTACGTCATAATAAGAAGTGTAACTTACTTTTGAAGTCAATTTAAAGTTAGTTAATTGGCATATATTTTAATACCTGTAAAATTCAGTTTCCTCTGGGCTAGCTTGGAAAGAGTTAAGTGGAAGAGTTTGTCAACTGGACAATTTTGACTTTTGGCATATCAAACAGAAGGTATCAACAAAGTGTATCTGGGATGATAATGAAATGTTTGACTTCAATGTTCTACTTCATGGAACTGGTCATCAGTTTTCTTCTGTTATTCATTAGATCCCATCTCTACTATTCCATTAAAAAGGTGTCCTTAGATGTGCAAAGACTTCACTGAAAAGTAGTGAAATTTAGTAAGGTTGTCAATGGAAGAGATCTTTTCCCTTTTATATACCTCTCTAAAAATTCCTCAGTCTTTTATCCTCCAAATATCGTCAGCATCTTTGATCTCTCTCTCTCTTTCTTTGCCCCCTTGGTCATCGTATTTGAATTTCTTTAAAATTGTTTACAGTTAGAACCTGATATAAAATGCCACTTTCAGAATCTCATCAACCACAAAAGCACATAAAAGGCAACCTTTTTTATAGTTTTCACAAGAGTTTCAAAGTATGATATTTTGTCTCAAATAATCAGGGAGGAAAAAAACCCAAGCATCCACTGGCTGTATGAGCAAAACCAACACATGGGCATGCAGCTGGTAAATGAAGGAAACCTTACGGAATTAAGTAGGCAGCTTGAAATCTATATGGACAATTGTCGGGTTTAAGGATTTCTCTCACTCCAATGGGGTAAAGGATCTGTTATCTCTGGGAGATTGTATGATGCTGGGTCTTCAACCCCATGAAGTCTGGAGTCAGAGTTCTTGCAGGGTATCATTTACACTATGCAGATCATGGCCTAACGTAGCAGGAGGGTCTTTGGAGCCTCCATTTGGCAGCCAGCCACAATTCACTGCAGCAGCATATTGTCCAGGCAGCTGCTCCATCATCCACACATACACACACACACACACACTCAACCCGCTGCAGAGATTAACCCTGTCACACACCAACACATACACAGCCTTGTTCTTACACTACCCATAAGAACCATATCATTTATTGAGTACCAGTTGTGTACCCACTCTCTTTATATAATATTTCTTAGCTGTAAAGTAACTATATATGGTAGGTTTTATTAATCCCCAATTAACAGATGAGAAAATTAAGAAGCTGAATATCTTGCTCAAGGACTCACACTAATGCAAGACAGAATTATAATTCAAACCTACTAGATCTGTCTGGTTCCCAAAATCTCTTGCCATTGATAAATAATGATCTATTTATGTACTATACTAGGTCCTTGAGAACGCAGAAAAGCTTTTTTGAAGCACAAACTCATGAAGTCATTTAAGAATTTAGGTAAATTCTGTTATTAAAGTTATAAGCCTGTCTTCATTATTACCAGAGCAAATGTGCTTCAGACCCATTAAAATGTGATTACTAAAGTGTTTTCTTTAATCTCAATGATAGTTATATTTTAAATATTCAGTACTTTAGGAAAATAACATTTTAATATAGCACTAAAAAGTTGTAGAAGTTGCAAAAAGGGAAGGGAATTGCCAATCATGTGGTCAGGATGCACTATGTTAAAGGTCAGTTGCCTGTCTCCCAAAGGGCCATCCTAGGTTGGTCTTCTCTAGTGAATTTATCAAGTTGTCTAATGTATATGCTGGCCTCAACTCTTTTGTTTCAGAAGCCTGATTTGTGCCTGATACTGAAAGTGATTCCTATTAAGTGAGAGATTTGGTTTGTCCAGACTGGTTTTTATGCAGAAAAATTATTAATAGATTGTTTTAAAATATTCAATTTATTTCAGTTAGAAGTAAAAAAATAAAGTTAGTTCTTCTTTATAGTTTCCAGTTCATATTATAAACCTTATTATATCATTATAAAACTAGCAAATTTTCAATTACTTTTAAGGTAGCCTTTAATTACTATCTGAAACCAGTTATAAACCTTGTTAATTAAATTCCTTTTAACATTTTAAATTGCATTTAAACATTTAACACATTTAATATACTCAATTATTTTCTAAGCATACATAAATTTTCTAATAACATTTCTCAAGTATTTAAGCAATACTTATAAAATTAATAAACAAAACTTTAAAAATGGTTTCAAGTTTTCTTAAACCCTCAGGTATTATACATGAAATTAACTATGTTCGGTCTAGACACAAAATTCTAAGCCAGTTCTCAATTAGACATTTTAAAATGGTGTTACAAGGTTGACCTGTTATTCTAACACAGTCATGTCTCTTGTACATTATAGATACTTAATATAGCAAGTGTGCACACATTAATTAATGTAAAAATATTATTACATTTTGGTTCTCTTAAAAATTTCTATGACTAATTTTAATCTTCCCAGATATGAAAAAATTCTTTTCCACAAAGAAAACATAGCATCTCACAATTATTTTAAATGTATTGATTTGAAAGGGAGGTGGGGAGGGAGAAGAGACAGAGAGAGAGAAACATTGATTTGTTTTTCTACTTACTTGTGCATTCACTGGCTCTTTCTTGTATGTGCCCTGACAGGGGATCCTTGCTGTATCGGGATGATACTCTAACCAATTGAGCTACCCAACTAGGACCTGCCTCACAAAATATTAAGGGTTATATCTCCATATAATTTTTGGAGCTGCCTTCTCAAATTCTCAATAACTTGAGGCACTCCTAGAAGAAGACTGAATCCTGCCTGTAACAAGGATGAAACATACTGAACCCTACAGATTGTAGCAGACTATAAATAGTACTTGAAAAGTAAAAGAAGAAAACTTCATGTGGCTGATATTCATCAGAAGTGAATCATACCCCGGCTGGGTGGCTAGGTTGGTTGGAGCATCATCCCATACACCAAAAGGTCATGGGTTCAATTCCTGGTCAGGGCTCACACCTAAGTTGTGTGTTCCATCCCCAGCCAGGGTGCATATGGGAGGCAACTGATGGATGTTTCTCTCTTACCTTGTTGTTTGTCTCTCTCTCTCTCTCCCCCTTTCTCTCTCTCTGAAATCAATAAAAAAAACATATCCATGGGTAAGGATTAAAAAAAGAAGTGAATCACATCTTTATCTAATTTTCAAGCCAGGTTAGAATCTCTAACTCCCACCCTGGTGGCCATGCCTCTTTTTTTTAATTATATTTTATTGATTATGCTGTTATGGTTGTTCCACTTTTTCTCCCTTTGCTCCCCCCAGCAATCCCTACTCCTTAAGGGAACCCCCATCCTTTTGTTCATGTCCATGGGTCATGGTATAAGTTCCTTGGCTACTCCATTTCCTATACTGTACTTTACATCCCCATGTCTATTCTGTTACTACCAAGTTGTACTTCTTAATCCCCTCACTTCTTCCCCATTCCCCCAAAACCTGCAACCATCAAAATGCTTGCCATATCCATGATTCTGTCTCTGTTCTTGTCAGCTTAGTTTGTTTTTTAGATTCAGTTATTGATAGGTATGTGTTTATTGCCATTTTATTGTACACAGTTTTCATCTTTTTTCCCTTAAATAAGTTTCTTTAACATTTCATATGATAATAGTTTAGTGATGATGAACTCCTTTAGTTTTTTTGTTTGGGAAGCTCTTTATCTGCTCTTTGATTCTAAATAATAGCTTTGCTGCATAGAGCAATCTTGACTGTATGTTCCTGCTTTTCATGACTTTGAATGTTTCTTGCCAATCTCTTCTAGCCAGCAAAGTTTCTTTTAAGAAATCAGCTGACAGTCTTATGGGAACTCCCTTGTAGGTACCTAACTACTTTTCTCTTATTGCTTTTAAGATTCTCTTTTTATCTTTAAACTTTGGCATTTTAATTATGATGTGTTTGGTGTAGAGTTGTTTGCATCCATCTTGTTAGGGAAGTTTTCTTCTATTATCTTTTCAAATAGATTTCCAATTTCTTGCTCTTTCTCTTCTCCTTCTGGTGTCCCTATAATGTGAATATTGATATGCTTGAAGTTGTCCCAGAGGTTCCTTACACTATCCTCATTTTTTTGGATTCTTTTTTTTCTTGCTGTGCTGATTGGTTGTTTTTTATTTTCTTATGTTCCATATCATGGCTTTGATTCTTGACTTCATCCATTCTACTGTTGATTCCTGATAAATTTTTCTTCATTTCTATTACTATATCCTTCATTTCTGCTTGGGTGTTTTTTATGCTGTTGAGATGCTCATTAAGTTCCTTGAGCATCCTTATAACCAGTGTTTTGAATTGTGCATCTGATAAATTGCTCATCTTTATTTTCTTTAGTTCTTTTTCTGGAGTTTTGACCTGTTCTTTCATTTGGGCCATGTTTTTTTGTCTCCTCATTTTGGCAGTCTCCCTGTGTCTGTTTCTATGTATTAAGTAGATATATGACTCCCTGTCTGCATGGCCTGATGTAATGGGTATCCTGTAGGGTCCAGTGGCACAGCCTCCTCTATCACCCAAGCTGGGTAATTGAGGTACTCCCTTAATGTGGGCTGAGTACACCCTCCTCTTGTAGTTGAGCCTTGATCACTGTTGGCAGGTCAATGGAGAGATTTACCCAGACCAGTCAGCTGCAAGGACTGGCTATGACCACTGACCACCAATCTCTGCCTGCTGTGGAGGATCAGCTATGCAGGGGCAGGGTGGTCATATTCTGACATGGTCTGTAGTTGTCCATTGAGTGCACAGGCTCTGGAGTTTCCCAAGTGGTGCAAGCCAGCATCACCCACCACATGTGTTCTGCCCATGACCACCCAGCATGAGTGACAAAGCAATCTGAGATGGCTGATACTTGTGCTGGGCTTGGAGGTTCCCAGGGGAAGCCAAACTGTGACCCAAAGCTGGCAGCTGCTAGTGCCAGGCCTGGAGCCACTTAGTTAGAGGTATAGGGGCTAAGGATTCATGGAGGCTGATTGTTGTTTATTTGACAGGATTTAGGAAAATGTGAAGCCTAACCTGTGACTGGTCATTTATATGAAAAAGCTACTGGTAACAGCTTGGGTGGGCCATAAGTTGGGTAGGGCAGAGCCTCAGGGATTCCCTGGGGCAGAATAAACTGTGTGAGCCAGGTTGATGGAGTCTCAGATCTGGACCCCACTTGCCAGATCTGTGGCTCTGTGTGGGGTGGGCTCAGAAAAGGAACAATGGCCTCTGCCTGACTTTCTATCTGGAAGAAAGCTGTCCCCCAGCTCTTGCTCTGATGTCAGACACTTCAGTTCCACCCATTATACCACTGGTCTTCTTCAAGCTTCTGCCCTGGTGCTGGAGCACAGAAGGAGTAAGTCTGATTAAGTCTGTTTGAGGGCCCTTTAAGAGGAACTGCTTGGGACTCCACTAGTTCCTTTCACTGACTGAAACCCCACTGGTTTTTACTGTGTAAGTTATGGAGCTTTTCTTTCTGGCTGGAACCCTGGCTAGGGGGGTGTGGTGTGGGGCTGGGACCGCTTGCTCCCAAGATATCCCTCCCAGATCTTTATCCACCACACATGGGTGAGAGACCAGCTCATTCCATGTCCGTGCATCTCTGTGTCTCCTACCAGTCTGGGTGGTTGCGGTTTCTTTAGTTTCAGAGTTGTTTGACTTCCATTGAACTCAATTTCTGATGGTTCTGAGTGATGGTTGTTCTGTAGTTTTGTTGTAATTTCGATATGGTTTTTCAAGGAGGCAAACCGTGTTTACCTACTACACTGTCTTGACCCTGGTAGCCATACCTCTTAAATGGATTTTGCTTTCCTCCTCTCTGCTCTCTTAGTTATTAAGATAAGTAAATGTACTTACACCTAGGCAATAAGGTACTTAAATATAAGGCGATCGAATTTTCTCACATTAATTAAAGCACTTAACTCATCCTAGCATTAAAACCATATTGGATTGAATTCTGAAATGTGTTGGAGCTTTGTCTGACTATTTTGCTCAAAACTTCCAAGGTCATTCTATTGACAGATTCAACTCCTAAGGGCAAATAACATTAACAAACAGGCTTACAAAAGTAGAATATCAAAACAACGTGCCGATATTTTAATTTATAAAAAGAAATACAACTTTTTCTGGTAAGAAATAAAGGCCCTTAAAAACTTTTGGTGTGCACATTATTTTCATACAAGTAAGTTTTGTAAAGAGACAAGTTATCATCTGAAGGTTGCTTGGTGAGTATGGAATCAGAACAAGAGGAATGACATATATGATTTGGATAATTAATGACACCAGCATGGGGTGATCAGATATAGAGCAGCCTCATAGATAATATCCCTTCCTACCTATGAGTTTTATACTAACTATAAGGCAAATATGGAGTCAGACAGATGGAGCTCCAAATGTCAGCTTTATTACTGAGGAAGGCTAGATTAGAGACACAGCTTGCAACTAAGAGTACTTGCTAATATTTCTCCACTGAATTATAACCAATGGACATTGTCATTGGTATAGCTGCTCAGTTATAGTTACCCCCTCAGCCAAGCTCCTGACTACAAGGAAGTGGAGAGATGAAAATTTATGTACCCTGTGGGAAGGCTGGTTTACAAAGAGAGGAAAGAAACAGAGGTGGAGAGGAGGGCAGAGAGTGATAGCTCTCTTCCAAATTTAGCTTATTAGATAAGACATTTCTCCTCCTGTGAGAAGAAGAAAATGGAGGAAATGAGGGTTAGAACAATGACCCAGCTGAAAAATAGGTAGTTTTTTTTCATTGTCAAAGAAAAATGCTGTCATGTGAATGCTGGAAGCCCAAACTTTATAGATAATTTAGGACTTTTAAAAAATAAGGTTTCTTCAACAACCTTTTGGAAAGACGATGAAATCAAACTGCCACTGAGCGGGAGAAAGAATTATTACATATTATCACTATCTTTCAACCAGGGTCAGCTTTCCAACCAGGTGATGACAATGCCAGTAGAAGCCTGTTGCTGCCCACTGTTCTGGCCACTTCTTATACCCCATCTATTACCCGTGCCCCAAATTCCTCCAATCCCTATTCATTTTCCTGGGTTTGAAACCTCTATTAAAATGCCAGCTCTCTGAATATAAGCTAAATATTAGCAAAACCATGGCCTGAATTTTTTAAAACCTAGGATAAAACTTGACATTTGAGGATGGAAGTGCACCAGAAGAAATCTACCAGAAGCTATAAAGTGTGTCATTAAAATGGAAAATACAGCAATCTAACTTTTCCTATTTTCTACTTTTAGTGCACCATCTTCTACCAATAAAAGACAAGTCATGCAACCAGCTAGGAGAAGATAAAATGTAAGGATATAGAGGCATTTCTAATAAATTTTAAAAATTGAATGTCCTGGCCAGAGAAGAGTGACAAGGGGCTCTTGATGAAATAATATGAAAGCTAGATATATTCTTTCAGGAAATAGAAACAGGCATATGCAGCCTATCATAAATCATTGATCACATTTATGCCTAGTGCTCTATAATATTCTCCCTGTAGTGCCCATTGTTTATCCATATTAATAAAAAATAACCTGAAATTAATGCCAAATGCCCAATGAAAATACTGCAAGGCAAAAACACTACTTACCAGACTACTTCTGTTTCAGTTCAAAAGAGTTTGAAAGCTTTACATCACTCAGTGGCGTATTTCATTTTAAGCAGCCTTGTCTACTTTCATCTCTGTGCCACGTGTAGCATGTTGAACTGTCTTCACAAGACCAAAGAGAAACTCACTGTTACTCTATTTACAAAGGCAAATTTAATGGGTAACCAAGGTACTTACTTTACTAACCCAACTAGTCCCTTCAAGCTACTCTCTTCACTGTTGTGTAGACCATGCTCAAATGAGGAGGAGGCTTCTCTGAAGCTGGATGATTTTCATAGCCTCATTGGTGCTCTTTCTTTGAACTGCACGCCATGGATTTTCCTGTGCTGGAAGAGCACAATGGAGGTTTCTTCAGGATACATGAGTGCTAAAATCCCTTAGAAAACAAAACCAGAACAAATGAAAACTGCACCAGCACTGCAAAACTGAAAATATTTCATCATCTCAGCATCAACAAATAAGAACAACTCATCCCAAAGTACATGATTATGATAGCTTTTTACAATAATTGGCCCACTTATCTGTGTTTATCTGGCTATGGAATGGTTTATAATGCTTATGTGTACATTGATTTAACTAGAAAATGTTTGTTCTGTGTGTTCCATTAATATAAAGGTCTACGGCCCTGGCTGGTATTGTTCATTTGGTTGGAGCATCACCCTGTAGACCAAAACATCACAGATTTGATTCCCTGTCAGGACATGTACTTAGGCTGGGGGTTCAAATCCCTAGTCTGGGTATATACCTCGGTTGGGGCATGTCAAGAAGACAACCAGTTGATGTTTCTCTCTCACATTGATGTTTCTCTCTCTTTCTCTCTCTCAAAGCAATGAAAAAAAGTGACCTCAGGTGAGGATAAAAAATAATATAAAGGTGATTGTGAAGCAAAGTAACACAATGGAAAAAATATAGATTTAGGTGTTTTGAATTCCAATACACCTTATAGAAGGGACAGTGATTTTGCCTAAGTTGTTAACATCTCTGGATCTCAGATTCTTTATCATCAAACTAGGAAGTTCCCTTTTATGATAGGCATCAATACTGCTCACCAGCATGTCTGGCTTTCATGCTTTGGGGCATACAAGGAAATTGCATTCTCTTGTCCATGAAGGTTACTTGTGGTGCTATAGCTTACTTTGGCAATGAAATGTGTGTGGAGGTAATGTGTCAGTTCTGGGAAGAAGCGTTAATTGGCATTATTAAACTTTACAAAAGTGTCTTATTTTTCTGGGATAGTCTTGGAAGTTTTGGGGGTGACCCCCAAAAACCTGAAATTATCTTCTGGAGGGCAGACCCCTTGTAATACAGTCTTGGTCTGCTAGGTGAGTGTTCTAGGAAGCCATCTGTATCAGTGTACCAGCTGGCATGCTGCATTTGCCTTCAGCGGATGTTTTAAAAGACTTTTCCAACAATTTGCTTATTTAATGGCGGGTGATTTACGAGCACTCTTGCCCACACCACACTGAGTGTTCAGCAGTTTTTGACCAAAAATGACATGACTCCCATGCCCCACCCTCCCTATTCACCCAATCTCACCCCAAGTGACTTTTTTTTGTTTCCCATTATGAAAAAGTACTCAAAGGGAAACGTTTTGCCAATGTGGAATAAGTGAAGCAAAAAATGGCAGAAGCACTAAAAGGCATCAAAATTGATGAGTTCAAAAACTGTTTTGAGCAGTGGAAAAAATGTCTCAATAGGTGCATTGCATCAAATGAAGAGTACCCTGAAGGTGACTTAAGTTTAAACATGTAAAAATGAATACACAATTTTATATAAATAAATGCCTGGGGTTTTGTACTCTGCCCCCCCGCCCCTCTCCCCCACAAATGGTGCTATGATACGAAGTTACAAGTCTGAGCTACCACATGGAGGACAGCTGCCCTTGAGAATTACCTGTATCTAAAATCTTGCTGTTTTAAGCCACTGGGAGTTTTTACCACAGGGTACCCTACCTATTCTGACTGAACATCCTTGTGGAATTACTTAAAGGATTAAGTGTAATAATAAAAATAAAGCCCCTAGCTAAGTGCTTAGAACATAATTGATTAATATATACTGGTTCTTTTCCTTCCCTTTTTTCTTTAATCTTGGGCATTTTTTTAAAAAGTGAGTCTGCTGTTATAAGTTTACAATAATATAAAGTTAATAAAGTTTACCTTAACCCCTTCCATCCTTTCCTATTACCTTTGTACCTCTCCTGCCTCTTGGCAAACAGCTATTATAAGGAGACATGAAAATGTATTTCATAACCATTTCGTCCCTCCTCACAGTGGCTGTCTCGAGAATTTAAAGATTGATTAAAATCACCTGGAATTGCTTTTTTTTTGTCCCCCAGAAGCTACAAGGATAGTCTTTTTTAGAATATCTTCTTTTGATGAGATCACCTTTGACAATTTCCCAAGAATCATGGCAGTTCTGAAGAGTATTTCCCATTATGTTTACTTCAGGGTCACAATTTCCCTTAGTCTAATTGGTCTGACAATTAGCTAAATTTCTGTTTAACTTATCTTGGCCTTAAATTGGCCTTCTTAAATTCACTGCAAGACCTACAAAATGGAAACATACAGAAATAGAACAGAACAATTTTTCTAGTTCAATGGATGCAAGAAATGGCCCTAAACATACTTGATACCATTAATGGCTAATATATACAGGGTGGGGCAAATGTAGGTTTACAGTTGTTCATATGGAAAATAATGCAATAATTAATTAATACAATAATAAACTCTGTGTTTTGCATACTCACAGTTGTAAACCTACTTTTGCCCCACCCTGTATATATCACAAATTTTGTGCCAGGCACTTTGCAAGCAACCATTTATATAACCTTCGAAATGCTATGAAGTGGGCAATGCAGTCAAGAGTGTTGAAGCTGGGTTTAGAGGAACCAACTCACCAACATCTTTAGCTAGTAACAAGTGAAGCTGAGACAGGTGCCTAAACATGTTGACTTAAAAGTCTATGTTCTTAACCAAGTCCTGTGGTTATAGAGGTATGTAATCAGATCACTCTAAATTGGTTTCTTATATACCAAGCTCCATTTTCAATCCCCATGGGATATCCCACAGTCCTCCATCATAAATGGAAAGCCTATATCTGCATATAGGACATCACATATGGAGAATAGTTAACATTTTTAAATTTTGTGGAAATCATAGGAGTAAAAACAGGGCAGTGGTTTTCTTTATCTCTTTGTCATCCAGGGCTCAATGAGCAATTATTTGATTATTATTGTGGGGGGGCTCCACCCATAAAGCCCACCATCTGCTGTGGGTGAGAATAATTCCACCAAGACATTATCTGCTTGGGGAGGAAATGTGGCCAGTCTCTCAAAGGAGAAGGGCCAGGAGCCTTTTCCTCAATGGGCTTTTATTGGGTTCAATTTGCACAGGAATACAGGTAAAGCTCATCAATCATTGTCAGGAAGTAAGGATCAAACAATAGATAACATTCAAAGAACTATGAGGGCTTATTCTGAGTCAGGGTCAGTTAGCTAAAGGACTATAAAACTTTGGGGGAACAAACTCATTTCATGCTTGGACCTGTATCAGAAAATTGAAGGCATTCTTAGCAAAGCAGGTTTCACAGGATTTTATGCATTCTTTCTTGGGTCTGATAGCCCCTGGGGAACCCTCCCTTTCCAGCACAGGGCTATACCACCCTCTGTCATTGTTTCAGGCTTAAGTCAGGCAGGGGAAGTAAGGCAGCCAAGAGATTAGGAGACTTCTTGCAGACAGAATGAGGACTCAGGTTATGTGAAAGCCGAGGGGCCAGGGTCCATCACTCCCTTTTGTTATAGCCCCCCAAGTCTTTCCCTGAGGGTCCCCGATGACCATGCCTGTGTTGGGTCATCCATCCCTTGAGGAATCTTATCTGTCATTGGCTAATCAGTCATGCCCTGGGGGCTATGCAGGGTGAAGTAAATGAAGCAGAGGAGGCACCCCTGCCAAGGAGACAAGCTTTGTGTCCTTAGTTGCTTATGGTTCCAAGGTCTCTCAGTCAGCCTTAGCCATGAGGGGCTACACCTTCTGAAACCAGGCAGGGCGGTTCCCAACATATTATATTCTTTGGTTATCCACTGAAAACATTTACAAGGAGATATTTGTAATACATATTTATTGGATTATTGAACATGGCTACATAGGAGATACTGTAACAAGAATATTTTATTTATGAAACAACAGAGGTCAGATTCTTTCTCTCAAAACTCAGTTTCACAAGGAGAAACAGTGGCAATATGTATTACATTTTTGTTGTTGTTATGTAGCTGTGGTCATCAGGTGTGATGGGGAAGAGAATAATACAGCTCTGTTTTTCTTTGCAGAATAATTACATTCCATATTTAAGTTAATTAAAACTGCTATGGAAAATTTTCTTTATTACGTTTTGTTTTCATTCCTTTCTGAAGAGGAAATGAAAGAAGACATTCATTACTTCCTAACCTCAACATTAATTTTTTGGTTTAAGGAGGCTGCTTAGAATACTTCTGAAGTTCTGAGGTAGAAAGAATATATTACAAATAATAAATCAAGAGCAGAGAGTGAAAATCAAAGAGCAACTGAGTAGTTATAAATGTGGTTTTCCAGATTAAAAATATATATTGCTTTAAAATTAAACTAGCTAACTTCATATTTTCTCACATTATATTGCACATATAGGTTCTGCTATTTGTACATGTAAGTATGAGGAACAAAGGGTCTCAATTTTTAATTTTAATTTTTTTAATTAATTATCTTTTTAAGGAACAAAGGATCTCAATTTGTACATATGTGTGTTTGTGGGAATTTTCTAGATCAAAATTTCTTGAAAGTCTGTCATTTACTGGACTGCACTGTAAAATACAGGGTGGGGCAAACGTAGGTTTACAGTCATGAGTATGTGACAGAGTTTATTCTTGCATTATTATTTATTAATTATTATCCTTTTTCCATATGAACAACTGTAAACCTAATTTTGTCCTACTTTGTACTATCTAATTGTAGAGACATACAGACTTATATGGAAGAAAAATACGTGGGGATATGTGCCATGGAATTTTTCATATGTGTAATTTAACATGGATGAATACATGTTCATACAAGTGTGTAGAGACAAAAATAATTTGAGAAGAAATTCATATCATGCCTCTAGATGGGAGGGATTCTTAAATTATCAAATGTGGACAGTTATTTAAAACTTCTGCTTGATTAGCCATAAATTGCTGCAGGGAGAAGAGACAGAGATGGAGTGGTGAGTGAGCTGAGGTTTCCTTAGACAGCAATTTTAAATTTTAATCTTGTTAAATGACTGTAAATTATAACAGTGCTAATTATAACTACTAATTGTAGCAATGAACCATGAAAAATTATACAAAGATAAAAGACAATACACTAACCCATGTTTTAAATACCCTTCTGTCCACCTAAAAGAGATAATTTGCATTTTCACATGGTCATAAAAACCAATGCATATACACATTCTCTCTCTCTCTCTTTTTCTCTCTCTCCCTCTTTGTCTCTCTTTCTCTCTGCTCCGTCTTTCTTTCTGCTTCTCTCTCTGCCTCTTTCTCATTCTTTCTCTTTCTCACAGGTTTTATCTGTTTTACCAAAATGGATTAATATTGTATACATTAATAAGCCATTTATTTTTTTCCTTTACAAATGCTTCAATGCATTCCTCTGAATTAATAATATAAATAGAATGTATACTTTTGAATAGCTCCACTGTGTGGATGTATAGGATTTATTTACTCATTCTTCCTAATAGCACTCAACATTTAGTAGTTTTTACCATTAAAAATGTTTCAGTATTTGTATGTGCAAATATTTACAAACTAAATATCTTTATATTTACCTCTATATAATAAATCCTTTGAGGTGATTTCAGCCTAATAAATATTTTCTGTAATAAATACTCCCAATGTTAATCTCAGCTCTGTGGAGCTCATGGCTCTAAGTAATTTACCTGTAACTTGATCATGGATAACATTGCTTTCTCAGGAAAATGTCTCAAAAATTATATTATGATGTTTTGATAGCAGTGAATTATTATACTATTCTCATTTCTATGAATTCATCCTTACTCCAAATGGAGATAGAAGAATACAGAAAAAAAACCTACATTTTTTATAGGAGTTTTATATAACTTCCAAATTTTGGCAACAAGCTACATGACCTGTAGCTAGTGAATGAATTAACAATGTATGGTGCATCTTGTCAATGTAATACCACTCAGTAATTCAGAGAAGTATACTTCTGCTGCACATAAAAAAATTGAATAATCTCAGATGCAACATGCTAAGTAGAAAGATTCTGACAGATAGAATTACACAGTGTCTGACAGCGTTTACAGGACATTCTGAAAATGGCACAGCTGTGGGGACAGAAAACAAAGCAGTTGGGGGTTTAGTGTGACAGGGACTGAGTATGAGGAGAGAGGATGGTGACTAATGGGACACGAGTGAAACCGGGAGAATGATGGGGCTCTACTGTAGCTTGATGGTGGTACATTTTTCAAAATACCAAATGAATGGCTTGTGGTCTGTGTAAATTATACTAAATATAAAAACAAACACTGCCACCAACAAAAAGTAAAATATTTTCTAGTAAAGTACAAAGCATAAAGTGGAGTACATTAACTCCACCAAAATTCTACCAAAGTATTAACTTGTATGGATTTCCTTAAGTTGAAACATGTAAATATGGTTTGGGACAGAACATTTTTTTGGCATTTAATTAATGCATGAATGCCTAGATGAACATATAAAGCCAATATGTCTGCCTCTTAAAAATGTGTGTTCCATATGACATAAGCAGAAAGTTGATGGGTTTGCAGCTATTAGCACTTGTTCAGTTTTCATTATTTCATATACATGGAAAATAAACCTATTACTTGTCAAAAGTAGCAAAAAGGTTCCAATTATATTAAATAATGTTTAAGTAATACTTTTCAAACCAGGAAAACCAAGCAAAGTTGTGTCATGGTTTTTAAAATAAGGTAACTTAAATTTAGCATGCATGACAAGTTTAATAGCATAAAAATTCAATCTTTTAGGTAATATCGAATATAAACAATTGCTGTAAGATACAAAAGATATGTGAAAAAGGCTCTTGTTTTATAAATCTGTTAGGAAAATAGAAGTATCACTTCATTTTTCTTTTTCTAGAGAGAAGGGAGGAAAGGGAGAAAGAAGGAGAGAAATATCTGTTGGTTGCCTCCTGGGGACCAAACCCGCAATGTAGGCTTATGCCCTGACCGGGAATCAAACCAACCACCTTTTGCTTTGTGGGATGATACCCAACAAACTGAGCCACACCTGTCAGAGCAGAAATATCACTTTAGAAAGAAGAGATAACATGCAATGAGGTCATCAGGAGTAGACATTTATTAGAGTTATGGAATTTTTGACACCTTTTTCTCCTTCTTAAACTGATCTGTGATCCACCATCAGCCAGGACCTCAATCCAGACAAATATGAAGACAATAATATCAATTTCTATCCTGTATACTTTTTTCTGTCAAAGCTCCCTTAAAAAATACTTTCATGACGTCCCACACTGACATTATTAAAAACAACACCTACACATGCCTTAATCTTTTTTGAGCATGTTTTTGAGCAATGTGTCCATTGATTAACTTAGTTAAATAAAAAATAAAATAAAAAAAGCCAATTCTGGCTTTCAAAAATTATACAATCTATTTCAAAAGAACAGAGATAAAGTTAAATTATCATGAATCTGTTTTTTCCATTGGCAAACAAATTGCACCCAAACTTAGAATATGTGATAAAATGAATATATATTGAGTTAACTCATGAGATTTTTAATTTCTCAAAAATAAATTTATAAAGAATGTTAATTCTCATTTTATGACTTTTCTTTTAAATCCTTACCTGAAGATATGTTTATTGATTTTAGAGAGAGAGGAAGGAAGAGAGAGGGAGAAAGAAAAACATTGATGTGAAAGAGAATCATCGTATGTGCCCCAACCAGGGATCCAGCCTGCAATCTAAGTATGTGCCCTGACCAGGGATCATCAAATCCGCACCCTTTTGGTGTATGGGACGATGCTCTAACCAGCTGATGCTCCACTCAGCCAGCACTCATTTTATGACTTTTTAAACCACATTTAGTTTTCTTTGTTAAACAGCAGCCTTTTAATTGAGAAAAATGAGCATGGTATGTAAAATATTAGGGAATAATTCTTAACGAAAAAGTAGAGACTGCGCTGATATAGATACTCTGTTTTGTGTAATTGTTTGAAGTTTAGCAATGTAGTGACAGTAGGATATATGAGATCTCTCTAGAAGGTATCCAGCCACATAATATGAAAAATAGAGACATTTACTGAAGAAGATACAAGATTAAAGAAACATTGTACATGGGACAATGACGCTTCAGTCCCCTTCAAAGTAGGCACCTTGGGACCTCACACAGTCCTCCCAATCACCATCAGCTGCCCCATCATATTTTCCTGAATCTCATCAACAGTCTGAAATCTCTTCCCTTCCAAAGTTGATTTTAGTTTTTGGAAAACCCAAAAGTTGCGGGGTGCCAAATCTGGGCTGTAGAGGGGCTAAGTCACCTGGCTGATTTGATGTTTCACCAAAACATTCTGCACAAGATATAATGCATGAGTGGGCGCATTGTTGTGATGAAGTTGCCACTCACCACTTGTCCACAGATGCTACCTTCTGAATCATCAGAATAGTTTCTGCAAAGAAATGTTCAAGTTTAACACAAAATTTGATGCAGATTAATTGCTCTACTTGCTCAGTCATTTTGAATGCCACGGCCACACAGTATACATGCTTACTCAACAGCATCTACTGCCCCTACTGACTAGTACAGTGAAATTCTCATTGTTCATGCATATGCATTCCAATCCACTCTCCTTCGCTGCCAGGTTACATTGATGTTATACAAACTGTTTTCCTTATATTAATAATGGCTGAATTTTTTTTGGACAGGCCTCATATGTAAGAGACTTAGCAATGACATGTTAATCACAGAGAAGAGCGTTGGTCTCTTAGTCAGTGGTGAGTAATTTAGACCTGAGTAACTCATGGCTCACATGTAAGTGAAATCTGTGGAATGTCTAAAATCTCTCAAATGCCTGGAAGTCCTAATACAGCTGTAAAAGTATGAAGGCCTTTACCTCATTACGGGAAGTGAGGGGATGATCCCAATCCATCAGATTAAGCTCTTATACTGAAACCCCACCCAATTTAGGTGGAATGTCATGGTCTCAAACCCTTGCAAGAGGTAGAGAATACTAATGGGGGTCAGAAAAATCAAGTGAAAGGAAACATGAACTTCTGAGTGGCATGGCTATCTACTGGGTAGAGGTATGGAGATCATAATTAAATGGTGGCATTTACTTTTCTTCCCCCCAAATATCATATACACAAAGAAATTGGCATTGGGGGAAAATGAGAAGGCTGATGGAAAGATGAAGTTGCCTTGGGAAGGAAAGGTAGACAAACACACTTCCATTAGAAAAATGACCAAAGGATGACAGATTTTGCTTCTACTTCAGCTGGACAAAGGTGTCCTCAACCCACCACGGTTCTGTTGAGGAAGGGTTCTCTGGAGTCTTAACTATGTACTCTCAGGAGGAAAGAAGAGGATCATTTGTGACACTTTATCTCTCCCTCACCAAATATTCTAAAAGCCTCGATGGTGCTGGAGTGACATGTTAATCACAATATAGGAGTCAGTCTGCCTCTGCCCAAGTCTGAGAAAAGAGCTAGAATGCTATCCAAAGCCATTTTACTAATTCTTAATTCTCAAGGTAAAAAATCATCTTTCTGAATTTGTGGAGCATACCTCAGGGAAACTTTCTGATAGAAGCTATGATGGGACTTCCCAGACAGAATGAGGAATTTGAGTGCAAAGAAAGGCTATCGTCATGGAGTTTATCACACTGCCAAGCCTATTGTTATGGAAAAGCAAAACCTTGGGAGAATAGGTCTCTTTTGTATTTCTCATAGTGCAGATCATCATCTTCAGGAAGGTTCAATTGCATAAGAGAATTGAAAGGAGGAGAAATTTCCAATACCAAATTATGTGTTCATAACATGCATTTGAGACAGCATTTGGGGAAACTTTATATCCATTATAAAACCACACCTGAAACAAAAACAAGAAGAAACTAAGCAAACAACTAGAACAGGAACAGACACACAGAAATGGAGATCACATGGAGGGTTAGCAACAGGGGAGTGGGAGGAGGAGCGGGGGGGAAGGTACGAAGAATAAGTAGCATAGATGGTAGGTAGAAAATAGACAGGGGGAGGGCAAGAATAGAAGGGGAAATGTAGAAGCTAAAGAACTTATGACACATGGACATGAACTAAAGGGGGGGAATGGGAGTGGGAGAGGGTATTCAGGGTGGAGGGGAGTGAAGGGGGGATAATAGGACAACTGTAATAGCATTATCAACAAAATATATTTTAAAAAAAGCCCAAAGAAAGTTTGATAGAGGTTGCCTTTATGTTAGGACTAGTAGAAAGACCAAACTCTGAAGCTGCTTTTGATATTTACCCCCTTGACCCCTTTGGGTGTCGGAACATAACTGCAGATACAGATAGCTTGTCCAGTTTATGCTAACAAAGATTCTGTTTCTAATCTTTAGCCAGGCTCTCCTGATCTCCTTTTCAACTAGGCCTCAAATTTTGGGCTTCTATGTCCAGATCTACACTGTCCAGTTTTAACAAGAATCCTGCTATATTGATTTAGCCAGGATATTTCACCCTCAATATCTAATCAGTTTCCTCATCTTCCACCATCCCTGAAATGCTGTTTGATCACCCTGGCCTGCCTTCACCAAGAATCCTATTACATCACTTTAGCCGAAGAACCCCTTACTCCTGATATTCCTTACTAATTTTCTATCCACCAACCCCAGCCTGCTCCTTGGATGAAAATTCCTGCTTTTCCTTGGTATATTCAGAATGAGCCCTTCTGTACTGAATTTTTTTTCCTGTTGCAATAGCTTTTCTAAGTAAAATCTGCTTTTACTGCTCTACTGTCCAGCTCTGTTTTTGCTTTGACAATACTATCTTTGAAAAGACCTCTTAATGAGAATGCTGCTCCACACTAGATGTCGTTGCTGTAGAGCAGACCTTGCAAATAACTCTTGGCTGGACCTGATCAGGCACTCCAAATAGTTGCCTCTCCTACAGGGCTCAGTCAGTGCTAATTCAATGCTGTATGGCATGAAGTCATTATTTCTTTGTGATCCAAGGAATTGTAAATATAGCCATTGGAAGCTAGGCTCCTCATCTATAGCTAGGCCTCTTATGAATTTACGCAGCTCACACTGCAGTAATATTTGACATGCATTTTGACAGGACATCTAGGCGTTCACTAATTATATTTTGAACCACAGGATCCTTTCCTTAGTGGCTAAAACTGTGAGGCTTAAAGAAATACTATCATGAACTCTTTGGCTTTGGCCAAGGGTAATGTGTTATTAATCTTTCTTATTGCCATCTTTTTGGCTGTCCCAATAATTAAGTAGTGTGTGTGTGCATGCACGTGTTTAAGAGAGAGAAAACCAGTCAGAGACAGAGAAGGGGAGAGAAGGAGAAAGAGACTGGGGAAGGCAGGCAGGCAGGCACATCTGTATATATGTCTGCTTATTTGTATGCTGATGTGTCTATACATTTGAAATCTATGTGAAAGGTGAGATAAAAATGCATGGCTGAGGTGAACAATAAAATTTATGAAAAAGTAAAATTTTGGAACTATAGTAGCAGCTCCATAACTATAGAGGTCATGTCTTTGACAATTCCTAAAGGAAGTTATATTGAAAAAAATAGAATAGAATCTTAAGTCAGACATTAATCAATTAAGAAACTATTATCACTTAGGATACGATCAATGATAATGAAAAAAGCAATAATTTGTTCTGTACTATTACTTTTTGTTTACCATCTAAATCACTACTAAAGCTCCCTCTCTTTTTTTCACTTTAAATATATTTTATTGATTATGCTATTACAGTTGTCCCACTTTTCCCCCCTTTAGTTCATGTCCATGGGTCATAAGTTCTTTAGCTTCTACATTTCCCCTACTGTTCTTGCCTTCCCCCTATTTCTACCTATCATCTATGCTACTTATTCTCTCTGTATCTTTTCCCCCTCTCTCCTCCTCCCACTCCACTGTTGCTAACCCTCCATGTGATCTCCATTTCTGTGGTTCTGTTCCTGTTCTAGTTGTTTGCTTATTTTGTTTTTGTTTTTGTTTTAGGTGTGGTTGTTCATAATTGTGAGTTTGCTGTCATTTTACTATATATGTTTATCTTCTTTTTCTTAGATAAGTCCCTTTAACATTTCATAAAATAAGGGCTTGGTGATGATGAGCTCCTTTAACTTGACCTTATCTGAGAAGCACTTTATCTGCCCTTCCATTCAAATGAAAGCTTTGCTAGATAGAGCAATCTTGGAGGTAGGTCCTTGCCTTTCATAAGTTGGAATACTTTCCAGCCCCTACTTGCCCGTAAGGTCTCTTTTGAGAAATCAGCTGACAGTCTGATGGGAATTCCTTTGTAGGTAACTGTCTCCTTATCTCTTGCTGTTTCTAGAATTCTCTCCTTCATTTTTACCTTGACTAATGTAATTATGATGTGCCTTGGTGTGTTCCTCCTTGGGTCCAACTTCTTCGGGACTCTCTGAGCTTCATAGACTTCCTGGAAGTCTATTTCCTTTGCCACATTGGAGAAGTTCTTCTTTATTATTTGTTCAAATAAGGTTTACACTTGTTGCTCTTCCTGTTGCCCTTCTGGTACCTCTATAATTCAGATATTGGAATGTTTAATGATGTACTGGAGGTTCCTAAGCCTCTCCTCATTTTTTTGAATTCATCTTTCTTTATTCTTTTCTGTTTGGTTGTTTCTTTCTTCCTTCTGGTCCACTCCATTGATGTGAGACCCAGCTTTCTTTCCATCACTATTGGTTCCCTGTACATTTCTTTTCATTTCACTTATTGTAGCCTTCATTTTTTCATCTAATTTGTGACCAAATTCAAGCAATTCTCTGAGCATCCTGATCACCAGTGTTTTGAACTATGCATCTGATAGGTTGGCTATCTCTTTGTGGGCTTAAAAGTACTTGCTTTGGGGCTTTGATCTGTTCTTTCATTTGGGCCATTTTTTTTTGTCTTGTCACGACTGTTACATATGGGGGCGGAGCCTGAGGTGTTCACGAGGGTGGGGTAACCCACTTTGCTGGGTTGTGACGCTGTATGTAGGGGCAGGGTCCGAGAGGGAACAATGGTGTCTGCTCCACTCTCTGTCAGATCTCAGTCCCTTCCGCCACCTCCCCCAAGCAAACTGGGGCCCCCTGGTGCTGATTCCTGAGTAGGTGGGCCTGTGCACGCTCCAGGACCCTGCAGGTCCCTCCAACAAACTCTCCTGTGAGTCTGGGAGTCTCTCCCTGCACCTCAACCCCCACAGGTGTCCCCAATCAGTGCCTTGAGGCTTCACCTCTTGGTGCTGGGATCCTGGGTTGTGGGTCTGCCTTGCTCCCCAGCCTCGCCTGGTTTATCTGCACATGAATGTAGGACCGTCTGGTCAGCCAGCTGCCTTGCACGTCATGCCTTGCTTCACAATTGCTGCCTTGCTGGGTCAGCCAGCTGCCACCTGCACGCCCAGGGTCCGCCCACTTCCATCTTGTGTGCCCAGTGCCATTGCTTTTTGTGCCTCGGCCCCTCTCCACCTGGCCGCCAGACTCTACCCTGCCTACCAGTCTGGATGAATGTGCTATTTTAACTCTTTGGTTGTCAGACTTCCATACAGTTCAATTTTCTGTCAGTTCTGGTTGTTATTTTGTTTTTAATTGTTGTTGACCTTATTTTAGTTGTGCGAGGAGGCACAGTGTGTCTACCTACACCTCCATCTTGGCTGGAAGTCCAAAGCTCCCTCTCTTCACTGCAGCTTTAGCATGATATATGCACAGTTGTTGTATTAAATGAGGATTATGTACAAGCTAATGTAATTTTATAAAGTCGTAATCCATCCTGACTGGTGTGGCTCACTGGATTGAGTACTGACCTGTGAACTGAAAGGTCTCTGGTTTGATTCCCAGTCAAGGCACATGCCTGGAATGCTGGCCAGGTCCCCAGTTGGGGGTGTGGGAGAGGCAACTGATCCATGTATCTCTTGCACATTGTTGTTTCTCTCCATCTCTTTCTCCTTCCCTTCCCCTCTCTCTAAAAGTAAGTAAATAAAATCTTTAAATAAAAGTCATAATTCATGAGGTACAGGCTGAGATTAATAGTGCAGTCAGAACACAACCAAGAAGATAATTTCAAAATAATTTAAGTTCTTCAGTCCTGACTGGTGTGGCTCTGTTGATTGGGTGTCATCCCACAAAGTGAAAGATCATTGGTTAGATTCCTGGGAAGGGCATATGCCTAGGTTTTGGGTTCTGTCCCCAGTCAGGGTGCATACAAAAAGCAACAGATTAATGTTTCTCTCTCACATGGAAGTTTCTCTCCCTCTGTTTCTCCCTCCCTCCCCTTCTCTCTAAAAACAGATAAAATATTAAATAATAATAATAATTTAAGCTCTTCATGTATATTTCTTAAAGCCCATGAAGGAGGCATATTTTTATTGTATTGTTTAAAATTCTTCTCTCACTCAACAGTTTCTCACTTTTGTATCATTCCTTCCAAAATTCCTCTGAAAAATTTGCATGAAAGTTTTAATCCTCAAACCAATCTAGTACTTAAATTTTTCCTTTTCAGCCCACATTCCTTCTTCTAATAGTTCATCGTGAAAGCCCCAAAGATAAGTGGAACAAGACAGGACCTTTTTTGGAAATCTAAAGGGTGAAGTCAAAATTTATCTTAGTAGATTAGAGGAAAAACAAAGGTCAGTATCGTTTATTGTTTAATACGCTTGCCATATCACATTGAGACTTTTTGTTTCTTTATCCAAATGCTAATTCCTTTCTATTTTGATGGCTTAGAGATGCTGACATCTACATACCAATCCCTTTCTCTGTTTCCATGTTCCCACAGCCCTAGTTCTCCTCCATCAGCTCTGGTTTTGTACATGACCCAGCTCACTCATGCTCTTCCAAGGGCCAAGTTTTCTTCCTTGTGACATTCTGTATCTTTTCCAAGCTTTAACTGCAAAAGAAAGTGTACTTGATTTTCTTCCTTTTTCTATTTCTAACTTCTTTAATTATCAATAAGAGTGATTTAAAAAATCACATACTGTAACATCCCAAATTGGGTAACTGTCACAAATGTATGCATAAGTAATTGAACAAATTCTCACATTTTACCCAGAGGAGAACCTCTTATTGGGAAATAACTACTACATTTCTGGGTCTGCCTTAGTTTATACAAGCAAACTCTTTACCAAGAACATGTTTTGTTCAAGGCATTATTGCATTACTTGAACTTGGTTTGTAAAACTTGCTGTTTCTTTTGCTCAGCAATTGCAAATGCCCCCTTTCAGCTCCCAGCAACAGCTGCTCCAACATCCTGTTCACAGTGGTGTTGGGTTGCATCAAGGATCACTGAAATGCCAGAAGACTGGCCGTGGTCCAGAGTCTTGGTAGTGCTGATATTATCCGGTTGTTTTAGATTAAATATGGCTTCAACCGATGGTGGTAAAATCTACTAAGAATAAGATATAGTAATTATGACAGATGAAATCTCACAAATATGTAATAGGCCACAATCTGCCACTGTTCTTTAAACCTTTAGTTTAGTTAGGAATCTGAAGCCAATATCCCAGACTACTGTACCTTCCAGCTCAGCCAATTTTGATCAACTGTTTCAGTTAATACATAATTTTACAATGTGTTCTGCCTAGGCATGTATGTAGTAATAATAGCCTTAATTCCAATCTGGCTGATACAAATGTTCGATGCATGAAATATATCTGTATATCCAATGCATGCTACATTAACCCTTCAAAGTTGTTGTTTAATGCTTAAATAGCCTGAACCAGTTTTTGCATGATTGTTGCCATGCTTTATGTCACATGCCCCTAAACACTGGGCCGAAACATACTGAACTCTGCACAGGTCAATGCCTGACCCAAGGAACACCTGGCCTAGCAACATCTAAGAACTCTGCCAGTTAGAAAAGCTGTGGTTTGGATATAGTATAACTGTGACCATATGGCTCCTATATATTTTTTTTATTATTGTTATTCTATCTCATTTGTCCCAATTTTTCCTCTTTGCTCTCCTCCTCTCAGCCTACCCCCCTGCTCCCACAGTCAATCCCCACGCTGTTTTCCATGTCCATGGGTCATTCATATGTGTTCTTTGACTAGTCCTGTCAAAGAACAGGTCCTGTCCCTTTTTTTCCACCACTGTCCATCTCCCACTTCCCTTTGGCAGTTTTTAGTATGTTCCATGTTTCCATGTCTCTGGTTCTACTTTGTTCATTAATTTTTCACTTAGCATGATGCTCTCCAGTTCTACCCATGCTGTTGCAAAGGGTAGGAGTTCCTTCATTCTGCTGCATAGTATTGTATTGTGTAAATGTACCATAGGTCTTTGATCCACTCATTTACCAATGGGCACTTAGGCTGTTTCCAGCACTTGGCTATTGCAAATAGTGCTGCTATGAACATAAAGGTGCATACTTTTTTTGAACTTGTGTTTCAGGATTCTTATGGTACATTCCCAGAAGTGGAATCACTGGGTCACAATGAGGTTCCATTTTTAATTTTTTGAGGAAATTCCATACTGTTTTCCACAGTGGCTTCACTAGTCTGCATTCCCCCCAACAGTACACTAGTGTTCCCTTTTCTTCACATCCTTGCCAGCACTTGTTTGTTGATTTGTTAATGATAAATAAATAAACATCACTAGCCATTCTGACAGGCGTGAGGTGATATCTCATTGTGGTTTTAATTTGCATCTCTCTGATGGCTAGTGATGTTGAGCATTTTTTCATGTTTCTATGGACCATCAGTATGCTATTTTTTAAAATTTATGTATAGTTGGTATATAATATTATATTAGTTAAATTAGTTTCAGGTGCACAATATAGTTATTTGACATTTTTATACCTTACAATGTGATCACTTCATTAATTCTAGTAATCATCTGTTACTGTGCAAACTTATCACAATGTTATTAACTATATTTCCCTTCACCTTTTTTACCCATCCTTTCATTCCTGTCCCTTCTGGCAACTATCTCCTTTCTTCATTTATCTATCAATGGGCACCTACATTGCTCACATACCTTGACTATTGTAAATAATACTGCAATCAACACAGGGGTGCATATATATTTTTGAATTACTGTTTTCATTTCATTTCTCTGGACAAGTACCCACAAGGGAATTGCTGGGTCATATGGTAGATCATTTTGGCTTTTTGAGGACTCTCCATATTGTTTTCCACAGTGGCTGTATGGATTTGCTGTTCTACCGAGGGTGCCTTTTCTCCACATCCTCACCAACATATAATTTATTGAATTTTGATCATAGTCATTCCAACTGGTGTGAGGTGGTATCTCACTGTGGTTTTGACTTACATTCCCTGATGGTTAGTGATGTTGAGCATCTTTACATATGTTGGTTGGCCATTTATATATCTTCTTTGTAGAAATGTCTTTTTATGTTCTCAGCCTATTTTTTATCAGATTGTATGTTTTTCTGTTTTTGAGTTGTATGAGTTTCTTTGATATTTTGGATATCGACACCTTATCAAATATCTCATTTGTGAATATATTCTCTCATTCAGTAGGTTTTCTTTTTGTTTTGTTGGTGGTTTCCTTCATTGTGCAGAAGCTTTTTAGTTTGATGAAGTCCCATTTGTTCTCTTGCTCAAGGGGACAAATTCAATAGATATTACTCAACTGATGGCAAATAGTTTACTACCTATGTTTTCTTCTAGGAGCTTTCTGGTTTCAGGCCTTACATTTAAGTCTTCAATCAATTTTGGGAATTTATTTATTTATTTAAGATTTTGTTTATTTATTTTTACAGAGGATGTTGGGAGGGAGAGGGAGAGGGAGAGAAACATTGATGTGAGAGAGAAATATCAATCAGTTGCCTCTCACACATGCCTGGACTGGAGACTGAACCCACAACCCAGGCATATTCCCTGAGTGAGAATTGAATCGGTGACCTTTGCCTTTTAGAAGAATGTCCAACTGAGTCACACTGGTCACAGCTTGTACTTTTGTATATGGTTAAGATATCGATCCAGTTTTATTTTTTGCATGTATCTGTTTCCCCAACACTGCTCTGTGAAGAGACTGTTATTTCTCCATTCAATCTTCTTGTCTACTTTGTCATAGATCAGTTGACCATACAAGCGAACGTTTATTTCTGGGCTCTCTGTTGTGTTCCATTGATCTATGTCTCTGTTTTTGTGCTACCACCATGCTGTTTTAACATGACTCCCTTTTTTGACAATGTGGATGCAAGAAAGAGGCTGCAACAGTAGCAGCAGATATCGATGCAACAAGAGTAATGAAAACAGAGCATTAGGGAGTTAGGACCACACAGTCAAAGTTCCAATAAAGACTTTGTCATTTGCTAAGGCTTCAAGTAGAGAAGAATAAAAAGACAGCTACAAATTGAGGTTCCTTGACTGGAGTTCTCAGTGTTTACTGTCATACCCACCAAAAGACGATGACTTTTATGTCACAAAGCACACTGATCATGGCAACTTCTGTGATGTTAAGAACAGTATTTTCCAAATAATAAATCTTTTTAAAATGAAATATTTACATTTTATTTGTAATTTTTATGGTGAATATACATAATCTAAATGTTACTATTTTAACTGTACAATTCAGTAACATTAAATACATTGAAAATGTACAAACTAAAGAAAGGAGCAGGGCAGAACAGGGTGAGGCGGCTCTGTTTGAATAGTCTCCTGCCCATAAGTTTTATTGTTTCACAACCAAGGGTTTTGCTCTCAGGCAAAATTTAAAACTGCCACCTTAAAAAAAATACTACTGATAAATAAGCCACTTATATCCTTTGACCTGTGGCCCATTCATTTTTTTTTTAACTACAATGAATTTATTATCTTAATGAATTACTGCTTTTGGCACTGAAATATCTCATTACAATTTGTTTCTTTTTTAAAGTATATTTTATTGATTATGCTATTACAGTTTTCCCAGTTTTTCCTCCTTTATTCTCCCTCTACCCTGCACCCTGCTAACCCTCCAGCTTTTTCCCCACCTTAGTTGATGTCCATGGATTGTACATATAAGTTCTTTCAGTTTTCTGTTTCCTATACCATTTTTGACCTCCCCCCATCTATTTAATGTCTACCAATGATGCTTCTTCTTCCCTGTACCTTTTCCTCCCTATCCTGCCCTTCCCCCTTCCCACTGAAATCCCTCCATGTGATGTCCGTTTCTTTGATTCTGTTCCTGTTCTGGTTGTTTGCTTAGTTTTTGTTTTCATTGTTTTTCTTTTTTTTAGGTTCATTTGTTGATAGTTGTGAGTTTGTTGTCGCTTTATTGTTCATATTCTTTATCTTTTTTTTAGATAAGTCCCTTTAATATTTCATATAATAAGGGCTTGGTGATGATGAACTGCTTTAATTTGACCTTACCTGAGAAGCACTTTATCTGCCCTTCCATTCTAAATGAAATCTTTGCTGGATAGAGTAATCTTGGATGTAAGTCCTTGCCTTTCATGACTTCAAATACTTCTTTCCAGCCCCTTCTTGCTTGCAAGTTTTCTTTTGAAAAATCAGCTGATAGCCTTATGGGAACTCCTCTGTAGGAAATTGTTTCCTTTTCTCTTGCTGCTTTTAGGATTCTCTCCTTATCTTTAATCTTGGGTAGCTTAATGATGATGTGCCTTTGTGTGTTCCTCCTTGGGTCCAACTTCTTTGGGACTTTCTGGGCTTCCTGAACTTCCTGCAAGTCTATTTCCTTCGCCGGACTGAGGAAGTTTTCCTTCATTATTTGTTCAAATAAGTTTCAATTTCTTGCTGTTATTCTTCTCCTTCTTCTCCTCCTATAATTTGGATATTGAAACATTTCAAGTTGTCAAAGAGGTTCCAAAGTCTCTCTTCATTTTTTTGGATTCTTGTTTCTTCATTCTGTTTCGGTTGGATGTTTATTTCTTCCTTTTGCTCCAAATTGTTGATCTGAGTCCTGGTTTCCTTCCTGTCACTGTTGGTTCCATGAATATTTTGCTTCATTTCATTTTGGGTATCTTTCATTTGTTCTTCCATTTTTCGAACAAGCTCAATCAGTTCTGTGAGCATTTTGATTATCAGAACTTCAAATTCTCCATCAGACAGGTTGTCTATCTCCTCATTGTTTAGCTCTCTTTCTGAAGTTTCACTCTGTTCCTTCATTTTGGCCCTGTTTCTTTGTTCCGGTGTCTGTTAAATTGTAAGTTGTAAGGGGGCGGGGCCTTAGATATTTACCCAGGCAGGGCAACCCTCCTTGCTGCGCTGCTGCCTGTGGGAGAGGAGCCAGAGAGGGAACAATGCAACTCACCTGCTGGTCTCTAGCTCACTTTTCATTGAACTCTCAAACTCTCCTGTGAGACTGGGAGTTTCTCCCGCCTCAGCAACCACCATAGTCCACAGCCCACTCTGAGTCTCAGTTTCCCTTTAAGTCAGCCCTACCCACGCAGCCTGCCACCTCACCACAGCCAGCCTGGCTCGCATGATCACTGCCTTTCTGTGGTTTCTCTCCATCCAAAGCCTTACTGGTCTGGTTGTCCTGTTTGACAGTTTCTTTAATTCCATGATTGTCAGAGTTCCATGCAGTTTGATTTTCTGGCACTTCTGGTTGTTTACTGATTTTATATTGGTTGTCATCCTCCTTTTGGTTGTGTAAGGAAGTGAAGGGTTTCTACCTACACCTCCATCTTGGCTGGAACTCCTGTGGCCTGTACTTAATAAACCAAACATTAAATTTATTTTTGAGCCTAAGACTATCCTGGAAAATATTATTCTAGATCAAAATTATTTAATTTATATATATATCTTAACTACATACAAATGCATACATGTATAGTCATTAAGGAAAATAAATTTAAATGCAAAATTTTGTACTTTTACCAGTGAGTTTTTAATTTTTAAAAATCAAGTATTTTTTAATTGTTTGATTGGAGGGTATCTTTTCAAACAACTACAGTTTGAGAATTTGAGATTCTTGAACACCATTTTAATTTTCAAAACTAGGTCTTTATGAATCATAGTGTTAGGAATCTCTTTTGCAAGAATAAGTCCTGAATCTATAAAATAAAGATAACTTCATGTATTGAAACATAATTGCTAACATTTATATATATTCAAATTTTAGTGTCTATTCAATACCTCTTAGCCTAGTGGAGTGACACCGAGGCATGTAGTTTGGATGTCACCTTTAAAAAAATAATACAAATATAAAATTCAATACAAAAATCAATATTCACAATGAAAAAGAACTACAAGTTTACATTTTTCAAAGTGACAAAAACCACAAATATTATAAAATCCAAAAAGATGGGCTAATATGTTTATTGATTAGCTGGACCCAGCTCTGAATTATTCTTTTTTTACTGTATTTTTGGATATATATGCTTTTGATTGACTTTTACATGCTGATAATTTTGTAACATTGTATCAATAGGAAAGAGATAATTCATTCTCTTCTCAAGTGGTTGGTCAAATTTGTTTTTTATGTTAGTACTGGAGGCAGATACCTTGCAGCTTCACAATACTTTATTAATGTTATGTAGATATGTAGGATTTATAAAATTTGAGAAAACCTCTATCAAGCTTATGATTTCATAAATGAGCTGTATGATTTCAAGTTCACATTTTCTTGTGCAGTTTCTAGTTCTAAATGCCCTTTATGTTGACAATGCTTGTCAACCAGTTTTTCATTGCTGTTCATATAAATTATTTTTCTCTTCATTATTCCTCATATGAATTTTTAAAGTTCCTATTTAAAATTTTATGGATTGTCATAATTTTCTTTTTCAGTGTTGTTGCATATCCATTCTCCATATTTTCTTTGATATCCTGATTCTTTTCCTTATCTCTGTGATTTAGACCATCAGATTTCTTTACTGTGCAATAACAGGTCATTGGCATTTTAAAATTTCTTCCATTCTTCCTTTTTTTCTGCTTATATATATATTTTTTGCTTCAACTAGGAAACTTCCTGATAGTTATATTTGAATTTTGGTGGAATTAATAATTCTGAAAAAAAGAAACACAATTAATCCGAATGAACTGGAAATGCCTATTTTTAAATAGCCACTATATTATATTATATTGACCTAAATAATTGTAATTAAATCACTCTAATACTACACACATTGACTTATTGATGGATTTGGACTTTTGTCACTAGAACTACTATCACTTCAGGTCATTTCACTGAGTCAGTAGGTATTTGCATCCTGCTTAGTCTGTAAAACCCAGACTTCAGTTCATGATACAGCAGATATGCTAAGATACAACCTAGTATTTTGGAAAGCATAAAATGTGTAAAACTAATTGCTTGTAGTATTACTAAAATTTGACACCCTCAACCCTATTTGGTGTGGCTGACTGGATTCAGTGCTGGCCTGAGAACAAAAGGGTCACTGGTTCAATTCCAAGGCAGGGCACAAGCCTGGGTTGTGGGCCAGGTTCCTTGGTGCAGTACATGCGAGAGGCAAAAACATTGATGTTTTTCTCCCTCTCTTTCTCCCTCCCTTCCCCTCTGTCTAAAAGTAAATAAATAAAATATTTTAAAACATTGATACCCTGAGAACATAAGAATTCTGATACATACAATTTTGTTCAATTTCCATATTGAAAAAATATACATTATTTGTAATTCTATATGTTGTATTACCAAGTACATTCCTGATGAAAGACACCTTTTATTTAATTAGGTAGTGATAAGAACTGAATCTTTTGCTCATGATTTTATACACCAAATGATTGGAAGGAGTTTCACATATTAACTTGGTACATTTATGTACAATTATATAAATTTAAGCCTTTCCCCTTTGGACCCATGTACTTCCAGTGCTGACTGCTGTAGGACACATTCATACAATGACATAGGTATGACCCTGTACCTTTGTATCATGATGTCAGGAACTGCCCTGCTTAGTTTCAGAAGCTGTAACCCCTCATTGCTAAGGCTGACTGAGAGACCTTGGGACCATAAGCAACTAAGGACACAAAGCTTATCTCCCTGGCAGGGGCACCTCCTCTGTCCCCTTTTACTTCACACTCCTTGGCTCTGGGTGGATGACTGGATAGCCAATGATGGGTAATATTCCTCAAGGGAGGGATGACCCAAGACAGGCATGGTCATGGGAGACCTCAGGGAAGGACTTGGGGGCTATAGCAAAAGGGAGTGATGGACCCTGGCCCTCAGCTTTCACGTAGCCTGAGTCCTCATTCTGTCTGCAAGAAGTCTCCTAATCTCTTGGCTACCTTACTTCCCCTGCCTGACTTAAGCCTGAAACAATGACAGAGGGTGGTGCAGCCCTGTGCTAGAATGGGACAGGTTCCCCAGGGTCCCTCAGGCCTAAGAAAGAATGCATAAAATCCTGTGAAACCTGCTTTGCTAAGAGTGTCCTCAGTTTTCTGATCAGGGTCCAAGCATAACATGAACTTGTTCCCCCAAAGTTTTATAGTCCTTTAGCTAACTGACCCTGACTCAGAATAAGCCCTCATAGTTCTTTGAATGTTATCTATTATTTGATCCTTACTGCCTGACAATGATTGATGAGTTTTACCTGTATTCCTGTGCAAATTGAACCCAATAAAAGCCCATTGAGGAACAGGCTCCTGGCCTTTCTCCTTTAAGAGACTGGCCACCTTTCCTTCTCAAGCAGATTATGTCTTGGTAGACTTATTCTCATCTGTGGCAGCTGGGGGTGCCCTGCGGGCAGAGCTCCCCCACATCATCGGACTATGTGAGTCACTATAGTGGGCACAAAATGATTCCTGGAAGCCATCCTTATGCCTGGTGTTAGCAATAAATTAACTGTACATACAAGTGACTACAAAGAGTAAATGTACATATATTGAATTCAAATTCCTGTTGATTCCCAAAATTGCTCACAACTCCAAAACTCCTAACACTAGGACATATGTGACAAAGAAAACATTAAAGTATAAAGAGACATGTCTTATCCAAATACACTTAAAATTATCTTTTTATGCAAATTTTAAAAATATGACCACATGTAGTGGGTTGACTGGTGATCCCCAAACAACATATCCATATCTTAACCCCCAAACCTATGAATATGACCTTATTTGGGGGAAAGTGTCTTTGCAGATGTGATTAAGGATCTTGAGATAAGACTATTCTGGATCAACAGAGTGCACACCCATGAACGCAGAAAAGGCGCGGGTGCTCCGCGGGACTTCAAAACCTACGGTGGTGAACTCCCGAGATCATGTTTAGGACCACCCAGAACCCTTCAGAGAGGCATCAGATGGGCTCTGGGGAGGACACACACCTGGCCCTAGGGACAGTATGCCAGAGGCTGACTGAGTTCTGAACAGGAACAGAGAAAAACTGTCTCCAGTTGCCCCTCAGTCTGGTGAAGCCAGCTAGAAAAACCGGATTGGCTAGTCTGAAACCAACAATACATGTTTTTTGTTTGTTTGTTTTTCTTTTAATTATTTTTTAGTAACCTTTTATCTTTTAATTCTTACTATTTTTAGATCAATTCTTTACGCTTCTCTTTCTGTCATTCTAGTGTTGATCCTTCTCCCTTTCTTTCCAAATTTATCTCTTCTACTTCCTTCCATCTTCTGCTTTGTTCCTTTTTTTTGAACCTGCAATTAATTGCATAATTGTATTATCATTATTTCATTATTCTTACACTTTTTATTTTAATAGTATTTTGGTATTCCTCTTCTTTCTGTATAGTCTTCTTTGCTTGGCGGGTTATATTGTATCATTTGATAAGTTTCCCCTGTTATCTCATTCATACAGCATTGCTAATTTACTGTCCTTCATTTGTGTTCCATTAGTACACTACTCAAGGCTCAATACTCCCTATTCTTGTTATCTAGATCTAATAGATTCTGTGATATGATTGTTGCTCTAATATTACTGTAAATAATAGCTATTCCATACAATTGTAAATACTTCACAACACCCATCCCAGATCTTAGCCCACTTCAGTTTCCTAAACTCTATTACTGTAGTGGTTAACTCTATTCTCTCACACACTACACCTATTTACTACTCTTTACTCTCACCTTACTTCAGAATCTGACCTCCCACATCCTCACTGCTTTCTAGAGCCAACTCACAATCCTCTCCTTCCCAAAAAAGAGTCTTATCTTCTTTACATCCTTTCTAAAAAGTGGCTAGTGGGGTGAAAGATCACAATTAACACTATACATAGCCAAAGGATCTCCTATCTCTTCTCTACTGGCTGCTACTGTAAATATCATAGAATACACTCTTGCTGTCTTAAACCATTTTGCCTTCTGCCTCCAACTGATCACAAAAAAAGAGTAGGTGGAAACTGTGAACACCTGGATACACGAAGGAGACTATACCACTGAATCTCACAGGTACTCTACCACAGAAGTTCACACCATAAACCCAGGGAGCCAGAACAGATCAATTTAAGAAGCTGAGGCTAACAAGAAGAGTCTCACCAACAATGAGAAGACAAAGAAACAATCCCCAATGAAGGGAAAGGAGGAAGCCTCAGAAAGAAATGCTAAATGAAATAGAGGCAACTCAACTATCAGATACTGAGTTCCAATGATTATCAGGAAGTTCAACAAACTCACAATGAGTTACCGGAAACTACAGGGAAGCTACAATGAAATCACTGCAAACTATATCAACAGGAAAAAGGAAATAGAAACTATCAACAAGGGCCAAGAGGAAATGAAGAATACAATTTCTGAACTGAAGAACACAGTAGAAGGAATCAAAAGCAGGATCGATGAAGCAGATTGGATCAGCTAATTTGAGGACAAAGTAGAAAAACACCCAGAAAGAGCAAGAAAAGGAGAAGAGGCTCAGAAAGAATGAAGAGGAATTAAGAGAAATGCAAGACAATATGAAATGTAATAGTATCTGTGTAATAGGGATACCAGAAGGAGAAGAAGAAGAGCAAGGGATAGAAAACCTATTTGAAAAAGTAATGATGGAAAACTTCCCTAATTTCATGAGAGAAAAAGTCACACAAATCCAGGAAACACAGAGTCCCAATCAAGAGGAACCCAAAGAGGCCCACCTCAAGACACATCATAATTAAAATGGCAAAATTTCAAGAC
>CM052549.1:60979557-61044402 GCA_028533065.1 Trachops cirrhosus
AAGGGGGCAGCAACATAAAATGGAGTAAAAATATCCTCTTCAACAAATGGTGTTGGGAGAACTGGACAGCTACATGCAAAAAAAATGAAACTCGAACACCAACTTACACCATACACAAAAATAAATTCAAGGTGGATAAGAGACTTAAATATAAACTGTGGCACCATTAAAGTCCTAGAGGAGAACATAGGTAGGAAAATCTCAGATATTTCACACAGAAACATTTTACTGACACGTCCCCTAGAGCAAGGGACATAAAGGAAAGAATAAACAAATGAGGTCTCATCAAAATAAAAAGCTTCTGCACAGCTAAAGAAAACAGTATTAAAATAAAAAGAGAGCCAACTGTATGGGAAAACATATTTGCCAATGATACCTCAGACAATGGTTTAATCTCCAAGATATATAAAGAACTTAGACGACTCCACTCGAAGAAGACAAGCAACCCAGTTAAAAAATGGGCAAAGGACTTGAATAGACATTTATCCAAGGAGGACAAACAGAGGATCCAGAGACACATGAAAAGATGCTCAGTATTGCTAGCTATCAGACAGATGCAAATTAAAACCACAATGAGATACCAGTCAGAATGGCCATCATAAACAAAACAACAAACAACAAGTGCTGGAGAGGTTGTGGAGAAAAAGGGACCCTAGTGCACTGTTGGTGGGATTGCAGACTGGTACAACCACTGTGGAAAACAGTATGGAACTTCCTCAGAAAATGAAAAATGGACCTTCCCTTTGATCCAGCAATCCCACTGCTGGGACTATATCCTAAGAACCCCAAAACACCAATCCAAAAGAACCTATGCACCCCAATGTTCATAGCAGCACAATTTACAATAGCTAAGTGCTGGAAACAACCTAGGTGCCCATCAGTAAATGAAGGGATCAAAAAACTATGGTACATTTACATGATGGAATTCTATGCAGCAGAAAGAAGGAAGGAGCTCCTACCCTTTGCAACCACATGGATGGAGCTGGAAAGCATTATGCTAAGCAAAATAAGCCTGGCAGTGAAAGACAAATACCATATGATCTTGCCTTTAACAGGAACCAAACAACAAAACAAAGAAACAAGCACAACATAGCCAAAGACACTGAAATAGAGAACAGGCTGACAGTGACTAGAGGGGAGAGGGGAGGAAATTTCAGGGGAACTTCAGGGGAGAATGGGAAGGGTTTACAGGAACAAATATACAGGACACATGGACAAAAACTAGGGGGGTTGAAAATGGGAGGGAGGAGGGGAGGGATGGGTGGGTTGGCAGGAATGGGAGTAAAGGATAGAAACTGTACTTGAATAATGATTAAAAAATAAATTTAAAAAAAGAAGAAACCCCCTCCCATAAATATGAATAATAAAATAGCAATAACTATATACCTATCAATAATCACTTTAAATGTAAATGGATTAAATGCTCCAGTTAACTCAGTTACACAGGGTAACTGAGTGGATAAGAAGACAAGATGCACAGATAGCTGTCTAGAAGACCTCCCTTCAGATAGAAAGACACATAGAGACTGAAAATACAGAGAGGAAAAACATGTCATTCAAGTTGAAATGAAAAACAAGCTGGGGTAGCAATAATCATATCGAACAAAATACATTTTAAAACAAAGGCTATAATAAGAGGCAAGCAATGACATTTCAGAATGACAAAGGGAGCAATCCAAGAAGAGGATATAACCCTTGTAAACATTTATGTACATAATGAATGAGCAACTAAATATAAACAGCAAATATTGACAAGCATGAAGGAAGAGATGAACAACAATATCATTATAGTAGGGGACTTTAACATCCATTGTTATGAATGGATAGATCTTCCAGACATAAAATCAACACAGAAATAGCAGCCTTAAGTAACACATTAGACTAGATGGACTTAATTGGCCTTTTTTGAGCATTTTACTCCAAAGCAGTAAAATATGCATTGTTTTCAAGTTTTTGAAAATAACACTCTCCAGGATAGACCATGAAAGGCCACAAAACAAGTCCCAATCAATTTTAAAAAATTGAAATTATACCAAGAATTTTCTGTGACCACAATGATATGAAACAATAATCAATTACAAGAAGAAAACTGAAAAGCACACAAACACATAGAGGCTAAATAACATGCTACTAAACAATGAATGGGTTAACAGTGAAGTCAAAGAAGAAATCAAAAGATACCTTGAAATAAATAAAAATGAAAACACGATGAGCCAGAACATCTAAGTACACAGCCAAAGCAGAATTAAGAGGGAAATTCACAACAATTCAGGCCTACTTCAAGAAAGAAGAAAAATATAAAACAATCTAAATTTATACCTACAGAAATTAACAAAAGAAAAACAAACAAAACCCAAATTGAATAGAAGAAAGAAAATAATAAAGATCACAGTTGACGTAAACAAAATAGAGTCTACAAAACAATACAAAAAAATCAATGAAAGAGCTGTTTCTTTGGAAAGATAAATAAAATTGATAAAACTTTAACAAGATTCATCAAAAAACAAACAAACAAAAACCAAGAGAGGTCTCAAATAAATAAAACCACAAAGGAAAGAGAAGTGATAACTGTAACCACAGAAATACAAAGGCTTAGATGAAAATACTATGAACAATTATATATCAACAAATTGAACAATGTGAAAGAAATTGATAAATTCTTCAAAACATACACTCTTCCAAGACTGAATCATGAAGAAACAAAATATTCGAACAGACCAATAGCTACTAAGGAAATCAAATCAGCAATCAAAAATATCTCAAGAAACAAAAGTCCTGGACTGGATGGCTTCACAGGTGAATTTTATCAAAAATTCAGGAAAGAATTAACACCTCTCCTTCTAAAACTATTTCAAAAAATTGAAGAGAAAGGAAGGCTCCCAAACTCATTTTATGAGATGAGCATTACTCTCATTCCAAAACCAGACCAAGACATTACAAAAAAAAGAAAATTATAAGGTAATATCCCTGATGAACATAAATGCAAAAATTATCAAAAAATATTAGCAAACGGATTTCAGCAACACAGTAAAAGATCATATATCATGATCAAGTGAGATTTTACCCAGGATGCAATGTTGGTTCAATATCTGTGAAACAATTAATGAGATACTCCACATAAACTACCCAAAGCAACCTACAGATTCAATGTAATTCCTATCAAATATCAATGGCATTTTTCACAGAATTAGAACAAATAATTCTAAAATTTGTATGGAACCATAAAAGACTCCAGTTAGCCACAGCTCTAGAGAAAGAACAACAAAGCTGGAGGTATCATGCTGCCATATATCAAACTATAGTACAAGTCCAGAGTAATCAAAACATCATGGTGCTATTGTAAAAACACAGATCAATGGAACAGAATAGAGAGCCCAGAAATAAACCCACACTTGTATGGTCAATTAACATATGACAAAGGAGCCAAGAATATACAATGTGGTAAAAACAAGCTATTCAATAAATGGTGTTGGGAAGATTGGACAGATATATGCAAAAAATGGAACTAGATCACTTTCGTACACTATATACAAGAATAAGCTCAAAACGGATTAAAAACTTCAGTGTAAGACTTAAAACCATAGAACTCCTAGGAAAAAAAAACCTAGGCAGTAAACTCGCTATTTCTCTTAGTAATATTTTTTTCTGATATATCTCCTTGGGCAAAGGAAACAAATCAAAAAGTAAACAAATCTCATATAGAAAGTCAAAGCCAAATTTAAAATTGTTTAAAAATTTTAATATAGGAAAGAAATCTTAAAATATTAGAAGAAAATGGAGTCAGCACTTAAAATCTTGAAATACTAAAGGCTTTGGTTGCAACCAGACAAAATTCTGAAAACACATGAAAATACTGATAGATTTGGTTCAGATTTGGCAGATTCCTGGTCTTTCATTTTATCATAATTTTCCTTATTCTTCTTATTTTTACCAAAAGAAAGTATAATAATATTGAAAACAAAAAGGACCTATCTCAAGCTCTCGTTAACTTTTTGGTATTCTTATGACTATTTAATTTGGAAAAAAACAAAGATATTTGAAAAGTTCCATGAGGATGTTGAGTCTAATGTACTAATAAATGTCTCTTACATTCATTAAATCACCTACAAATGAACACATGATTTTAGTAGAGTTTTGGGCACTGCAGTTTCCAGAAATAGGTTATTACATACTAGAATGTCTATCAAAAAAAAAAAATCATCAACCTGTCAGGTGGCTCAGTTGGTTGGAGCTTCATCCTGTACACCAAAATGTTGTGGGTTCGGTTCCCGGTCAGGGCACATAATCCCCTGGGTTTGGGTTCCAGGGCACATACAGAAGGCAACTGATTGATATTTCTCTCTCTCTCTCCCCACCCTTCCTCTTTCTCTAAAATCAATAAATATATCCTCGAGTGATGGTTAAAAAATGTACCAGCAATTATATATTAGTATTAGGTGGTATATTTCATTTTCTTAATATTTAGATGCCATTAGTAGTTGGGTTTTTTAATGAGTAAAAAGTTGCAGACATTAGTGTTTAAAGTAAGCACTAAGATAAAAATATCATGGTTCCTATATTTGTGAAACTTCTAAGATCTTTAATATACTTTTTTATAAAATGTGGTGGATTTTTTTTTCTCTCAAAAATACAAAGTTATTTTCTTTAGTTTAATTGTTCTGTTTCTGTTATTGTTTTTATTTTAGGGATTAGAGAAATAGAAAAAGGAAGAAAACTCTGGAGGACAAATGATAATATAACATAAAAATTTATTTACCACTGCCTTCTGCTGTACAATTTTCTCAAATCAACACTATTTGATTAAGTAAACAGACACTGTTACTGATAGGCACGGACCATTTATCCAAGAATGGTGGTACTGTTCAACTACAATCTCTGTCTGTAACAGGTTCTCTCGACCTTGGCATTATTGACGTTTTGGACAGGATTACCATTTTTGCAGCTCGTAGACTGCATGGTGTTTAGCAGCAGCAGCCCTGGCCTTTACACACTAGATGCACACACTTCTCCAAGGTGTGACAACTAAAAATGTCTTCAGATGTTGCTCTATGCCCCTGTTGGGGCAAAATCACCCCTGGTTGAGAACCACTGGTCTACAGGTTAGCAATCATATCTGTAATGTAGTCTCATTATGAATCAAGGCCCTAAGCATTGAGAAATGTTATCTGTTCCCAAGGATCCACTTATGATCTATGTCTGGATGACATATACACTTATTTACTCCATCAGTTCAGTCCTAAAAACACACATGTTGAACTAGATGAGAAGGCAACTTAAGCGACACCATGACACTAAGAGTGCTGTACCTCTCAGTGTCCTCCCTTCCAGCCATTATCACATAACTACCACAGTAGGAGTAGTAGTATTCATTAGTTAAGAAAATATTTTATTTAATGTTTCAAAAGCAAGGTCTCAAGATGGTGGTTTTCTTTATAAGACAGAAAGTGACAGAACTTTAAGGCATCAGGCTGTCCTGGCCACGTAGCTCAGTAAGTTGGAGCGTCATCCAGTATACCAAAAGGTTGCCGGTTCCGATGCCCAGTCAGGGCACATGCCTAGGTTTTGGATTTGATCCTGGTTGGGGTGCATTCAGGAAGCAACAAATTGATGCTTCTCTCTCACACTAATGTCTCTCTCTCTCTCCCCGTTTCTCTCTAAAAATCTGTGGAAACATGTCCTCGGGTGAGGAATTAAAAAAAAAAAAGACATAAGGCCAAACGTCCCCTGGAGGTCATGCTATATGAAGAATTTAAATTTTCCTTTCTCTTGGACTCCTAATAACAATCATATTTCGCATTCATTTTTAACCCTTTCCTCACATCCTAATTCCTTATACGTAGCCAGTAGCTTTCAGTGCAGTACTCTTACACAGTCTTCCCTGCATCACTTCCCCTTTGAACTTAAAGACAGTGGCAGTACAACAGTTGGAGGTGAAAAAATGTTTAGTGAGTTCTAGGTGGTGGCCAGCCTCAAAGCCTCAAAGAAGCAGGGGCAAAAGACAAAGCTAAGAGTAGCACAAAGGAGCATTAGCAATATGGACAATTTAGGAAGGGACTTAAACGATATCAATGGTGATGGTAATAGAAGCTGACATTTATGGTATCATAACATTTACCAGGAATTGACCTAAGTGCTTTGCATAAATAGTATCATTTCACTCTAAAACTCCCATGATTTTCTTACTATTGCTATTTCCAGCATACTCATCAGGAAATGAAGGCAAGGAGTTTTAAAATATCTTTTTCAAGGTGATGCAACCAGTGTTGAAGAAAAGTGACAGAGAAAGGAAAACCACCAAGGATAAAACTAAAGTTGCTCATGAGAACTTGCAGATAATGCATTCATTGTGCTGCAATTAATGCAATTCTGCTATAATTCCTTCCCTCTCCATGTCTCATTCTGTTTCAAATTCCAAGAGAGTACATCTAATATGCTTAGCTATGACCTGCCCCTGTTAAATTAATAAGCTACTATTAAAAAGCATAATAATGTAATACAGATATGGTCAACCCTATATATGAGGGGCACAGCCTAGAAATGCAGTACTGGTTATAAGTGGTCAGCCACTCCAAGTGGTATCTACTTTATGACCTAATGATGTAAGGAGCTATCACAATTTTCTGCAGCTGACATGTGGTCCAAAAATAGGAATTACATTCATTAAGTTAAATATATAGTGTTTAGCTTTATTATTTTTTAGTTTCTCTGAAATGTGTATATGTATTAACTGAATTGGGAACCATCTAGTACCTCATTTTTCTTAAAATGAAAAACTCCCTGAAGAAGCCCAGTTGACACTGAGATGATACACTTCTATTTCTTCTATTTCTGACAGCATGCTATTTTAGCTATCTGAATGAGCCACCTGCTGAAAACAACAAAAAATGCTGGGTTAAAAAACAACCAAATACACTGATGAACTGGTAGGAAATGAAGGAATGCTTGGGGCAGGTGAGGGAAGAAAAAGGAAAGTATCCTGAGAAAAAAAGTGAGAGCTAATGTAGACTCTTGCTACGAGATTATCTGCGAAATTCTGTACACCTAGAGCTCCTGCTTTGATAGCTGTGCAGTTGCCACCATCAGGAAATAACGCCAAGGGCCCATCTAAAAGGGGGAGTTTATTAGGAGACAAAAATCTGGGGCCCCAAAGGGCTACATTACCAGTGTAAAGGTAAATGAGAAAAACACCTGACGCACTAAGTAAAAATGCCTGTATTGACCTTGGAACCCAGGAAAGAAAGAAAAAGTCTTCCCTGAGAATGTATAAAAAGTTACTTGGACTTTAGGCCCAAATTCAATTTACCTGTGCAATCCAATAAATCTCCAGTGAAGAATTTAATCTGGTCCTAGGGCTTTTGGTGCTTCCAAGCAACTTGCAGAAAGCAAATTCTATTACTATCTAGAAAAACTCACTTTCAACTCAAGTCTCAAGGAATCCCCGTAGTTACAACCCCAGAAAGATGAGTACAGGATCAAAAATCACAAGCTAAAAGGAAAGAGGCACCATGAGCAAAAGCTAGAAGAAATAACAGGCAGCACAAAAGACTCATACAATTTTCAATATTGGACTTAACAGGCACCAAATATAGACTGTGTTTAATTTGTATTAAAAAAATAGAAAATGGCTTGGAAATAAAACCGAATAGAAATTCTAAAAATGAAAACTATTTGAAAATTTTGAGGTGAACGGCCTAAAAAAGATTAGGAGAAATGGAGGATAAAGTGAGATATCTGTATTAGAGATGTTCTAAGAGATAATGAGGAAAATGGGAAACAAGCAACACTAAAGATAAAATGGTTGAGAATTTTCTAGAATTGTTGCAGGATAATAATCCTGAGATTCAGGAATCCTCTCAAATGGTTAAAAAAAATTTTTAAGGAAAGAAAGGAAGTTAGGGAGAGAAGGAAGGAAGGAGGAAGGAAAGAAGGGAGGGAGGAATCATACCTAGATTCATTGCTTTGAAACTGTGAAAACAGAGATCTTAAAAGCAGCCATAAAGAAGGAAGGAGGTGGAGGAGGTAGACTGGACACTAGATTTTAGATAATAGAACAGAAAATAAATTAGGTAATTGTTATTAGGATTGAGGTAAATTTTCTTTGAGATTCATGAATATGACATGTAAGTGTCCTGATTAGAAGCAGTGAAAATGTCTTCAGTACAAGGAGGGGGAAGCAGGAAACAAATGCATAAAGTGTTTCGACTTCAATGAAATATATAAATGTTAACATTAAGTTATGAACTAAAAACAAATTTCCCCCAAACACGAAGAAAGTAGACAGCTGGAAAATAACAGCCAACCTTTACTGTGTAAACATTTTTAAGAGAAAAATTGAACAGTGAGAGAATATCACGGGTGAACATTTGCGAGGCAGAGTCCAAACGCAGAAAAAGACAACGCACAGGACTACATACGTCTATACAGGCTATTTAGAAACCATGGAGTTATTCTTAGCACAGCCCATTAGATATTAAGGCTCCGTCCCTCATCCGTTTGCTATTTTTTTTTTTTTTTTTTGCGAATGCAGTTTGTACGTATAAATCAGTTTCATTAGAATGGCGACGAGATAGACCGCAGAATATATGATACTTTTGAGAAGTATTTGTGCATCTTTTAATATGGAAAATATTCACTTCATGCTTAATATAAACTATTTAAGTTACACGGAAGGCAGTCAGACGTCCCATTTATGTTTTTAGGAGTGGGTACTGAGGATAAATTCCAGCAGCGAGTTCTGTTTTAAAAGAGTTCAAATTGCCCGAACTTTGCTGGATATTCTAGCATTCGATATCTTTCTGGCCTTGAGATCCATGACTCACAAATGCCAGGGAGTGTAATCACAGCAGTAAGAACAGGTGAAAAGTTGTTCCTAGTTGTGTTACGTCGGCGCATACAATTCCCGTCATTCCCTGTTCAAAAATCAACAAATAAACAGAGGCACCGCATTTCAGATTCTGCAGCGCAGCCCTCCCCACGGCTCCTGGTATTTGTAGTATCCTGGTGAAAAACTGCCAGCGTGTAAACGCTTGCTGCAGAGAGAATAAAACTACACTTCCCACAATGGCGCGGGGCCGGTCTCCGGTCAGCCTACGTCATTACTTCAGCCAACCAATGACAGCTCCGGGCGGCAGTGAGGCAAGCGCCGTCAGGCGCCAAAGTGCTTTTTTTTCTTTTCTTTTTTTTTTTTTTCCGCCGAAGCCGAGCGGGCGCTGCTAGCGGAGGCGCCATATTGGAAGGGACAAAACTCCGGCGACAGCGAGTGACACAAATAAACCCCTGGACCCCCTCGTTCTCTAAAAGCTAAAGGCCCGCGATGTTGTACCTAGAGGACTATCTCGAAAGTGAGTGGGCAGCGCTGGCGGAGGCAGTCTGTGGGACCTGCGGGCGGGCGAGAGCGCGAGTGGACGGGATGGCGGGAGGGAGGGGGAGGCGGGGGATGTTTCTTTCTCACGGTAACTGGCAGCCTCGCTCTGGGCCGGCGGCTCCTTCGACCCCCCCCCGCGACGCACGCACGCACGCGCGCAGTGACGTAGGCGCGTACTTTCCCCGCTTGCCCCTCCCCTCTGACGGACTCTCCCTTTGACAGTGATTGAGCAGCTTCCGATGGACCTGCGGGACCGCTTCACGGAGATGCGCGAGATGGACCTGCAGGTGCAGAGTAAGTCGGCGCGTTTAACCTTGTTTGCTGCGCACTTTCAGTGCCCATCGACTCCAGCACCTCTACTATTTGACTCTCCTGCTCACTGACTAGTACATAGGAATTGTCAAAAAGAATTCTCAATGCCAAATCCTGCCTCTTCTTGCCTCCCACTCTACTTTTCTTCTGGCTTTGACAAGAAGAGACATTAGAGGGCTTGTGTTTTCTTTTTTCTTGAATTTTGGACTGTGCAATAAAATTTCCTGTACCTTCATTGAGAATGTAGATACATGTTTTAATTCACATCGGCATAAATGTTAAAATTTTGACTTTGAGCCTTTATGTATTGAACATAGATTTGAGCATTTAATACTTTTGTTAAAGTTCATCCTAATAAAAATTTTTCAAGAGCAGAAAACACATAGAAGCACGGTTATATATGTCGTTTGTTTTTTCTTTAAAGACCCTTAGCATTTCAAATTCGAAAAGTTACACATTATAGAATATATCCTTAGTTGTCAACAGCATGGTATCTTGTTAGTCAAAATAAATGAGGGAAATAAGCTTGTTGTCTGCCATAATAAACAATTTGGCTCTTCTGTTAGTGATAGCTTGGTAATTTAGTAACTTTTTCCCAAAATTAACCTCGCTCGTTCATATAGCATTATTTGGTTTATATGATTTTTTTTCTGTGAAGTTTCTTAAAAGGGTTAATGATTCAAAAAGAATCAGTGCCTTTAGAGATAAGATGGTAAATACTTAGAGCAAAATTACACTTAAAACAAGAAAACAGTGCTCGGCTGGTGTAGCTCAGTGGGTTGGGCGTCGTCCTCCAGAGGAAGGGTCACGGGTTTGATTCCAGTCAGAGTGCATGCCTGGATGGTGGGCCAGGTACCTCGTTGAGGGTATGCGAAAGGCAGCCTATTGTCAACCAGTTGATGTTTCTCTCGCACGTAGTTTTTTCCCTTCTTTCTCATTCCCCTCCCGTCTCTTTAAAAATAAATAAAATCTTTAAAAAATAAACAGGAAAACAGTGATGAGTAACAAATTTATCGTCATTATTTTTTGAGAGAACCTCACAAACCTTCCCCCTCTCTGAAGTGAATATAATATAGCTATTTACTTTCTCGTATGGATACTATATTAAAAATTAAGGATGTGAAATAAATTGTATGACACAATGAAAATGAATAATCAAGTGTACTTTTTTGGCCATGTGTCACTTCCTTTCTTTGGAGAAATGTAGTTACTCTTTAATAAAATTACTTAAATGATATTAATGACTGGTCTTCACGGGGTATATCTGCAGAATATATTTTTCTTAATTTCATTTATTATGTGTGTTAGGCTATACATAAAATGTTTCTAGTGCTGCCAGATTTTCTTATAAAAGTACTGGTGAAGGAAGATCTGGGTTTTAGGGTGTGATAGGGAGGAAAGGAGTATCATGAAAAGAGATCAGAGAACCAACATTCCAGAGTGTGGGAGTCTTGAGGTAGCTAAGAATCTGTTCTTTTCTCCCCCTTGCTTCTCTGCCCCACCCCACCACATACAACCCATTATTCAGGAATATGGTTTTCTCAGCCTATTGTCAGTTTCATGTGGCACATAATACAGGTTATATATGAAAGCCACCCTCTTTTATTCATTGTATTGTGGTGTGGAAGTCTGAATTCTGTGTTTCTCCACTTGCCCACAAAGTTCATTTTAATTTTAATGTGGTTGAAATGCTAAAGATTTTCTAAAGTAGCAGTACTGTCTATAGGTTTGAGCACAGATTTTGATGTCAGATCTGAGTTCATTTTAGGGCTTTGCTGACTTATCTATTGACTTTGATCTCATTACCTCTTCTGAGGAGTTTTCATTGTCTGTAAAATGAGAACCATCTGAGAATTAAAATAATACAGAAATTAGAACATATAGTACCTGAAACAAAGTAGGCATTGAATAAGGAGTTGCTTATTTTATGCTTTTTTATTATCATTACCAATTTTAAATTTTCTTGTAATTTGGACTTAGCTTATGCAAATTAGAGGTCTTTAAACAAGTATTTTTAAATAATAATTAGAATTTTCTAAAATTAATAGGTATCATGGATTTACAAAAGAGACCTTGTTAAGCAAATAAATTTGGCAATGCTTATTTAAATAAAGGAAAATTCTTTAAAAAAATTAACTGTAAGACTTATCACTGGAAATCTCCACAATTTTGAAGGATAGAGTAAAAAAGTTTTCAATTTACATGGCAACAGAATCCCTTTTATTTATTTTTTCTTTTTTAGCTGTCATGAAATGAGGTGACTGTTCTTGGCAGTCATTAGAAAAAAAACTTACCTAGAATAAATAATACAGTGTATTTAGTGAAAAAATGATTGTACTACTGCTTTTAATCATGATATGAGATGATCATGTGTTTAAGGCCATATGGTAGGAGGTTATATCTTTTTTCACTTTTTCTTATTAAAAGAAATGTGACTTCTTCTTAATATTTCTTATTAAAAGAAATATCTAGTGGTGCTTGCAATAAGAAATTGTGTTTTGGCACATTTGGCCGATTTAATAGCATTAGCTTTTGACCTCAGCCTATTTGGAAACTATGGTATAGAGCCTGTCTATGTTGTTGACTGCTTTGACTATTGGAAAAAGTTTTGAAATAACAACAAAAATAAATTATTAGTAGAGAATATTGTAACTTTCTTTTTTACTAAGGTAATTAAAGTATGATATACTCATAATTAAAGCATGACATATTTAAGTTAGTGGCCAAGTGAAGGAGTGTATGATGTCAGATATTTGTCCCCTCCCCCAACAAGTCCAACATGTATATTAAGTGTATGAATTTAGCCATCTGAATAGGAAATGCTTTTATTATGTTGTAGATGCAATGGATCAACTAGAACAAAGAGTCAGTGAATTCTTTATGAATGCAAAGAAAAATAAACCAGAATGGAGAGAAGAACAAATGGCATCCATCAAAAAAGTATGTTCAACACTCCCGGTGATTTGTTAGTTAAAAGTGGGATCCTCTCAGAAAGATATTTTAAAATTAGTTTTCTGGATATCAAAATGAGGGGAAGTTTTCAGTGGCTCCTTAGAATGTAAATAATTGTGTTTTAGAGCTTCAGGTGTAGGAATTTTTAATCATTGAAGCATTTTGTTAATATAAAAAATTATTTCAGTAATTATTGACTTTTATTAGAGAATCACAGTACCATAAAAAATACACTTGTAATTAGCAAATCTTGAAGCATAGTTTTTATATTGCTAGTTACGTAAATAGGTGGACTCACAGAACAGAATCTTAAGAGCTGCAAGGATCGTTAAAAAAATCTTTTAGTTTAAATTCTACATTTATACATGAGTTAGGCCCAGAAATAAAGAATTCTTGTTTTTAATTAGTTGTATAGTACTTAAAGTTATCTTCAGATTAGAATGGTTATCAGCTGTCCCTCGAAGCTTTACTTTACAGGTATGATCTAGTTTTTCAGGGGTACATTGGAAGAACTACTTAAGCACCTGGCTTTGCTTATGACTCTGCCATTTAGCTTTGTGACATTGGACAGGTCCTTAATATCTCTTAGTAATAATGGCTCCCCCAGCCCCAACCTTCATGGAATTGTTCAAGGATCAACTAATAAGTTTGAAACCTACCAATTTAGAGTATTTGTGTAATTTATTTTACCACATGGGGGGTGATTATTTCTGTTAAGATAAAAAAATTTTAGAATTTATGACAGTTGGTCCTGGTTTAGAGGACACTTGGAGACTTAAGTGTGTTTGAGTATAGACATAACATATATACATCCTAAACTCATTCCTCATGCCTTTTACCTGTTACATTTTTGGGGTAATACAGCTTGGATATACTCTGAAAATTCTAGTAGTACATGGAAATTTATAGAATCCATTTTTTTAAAACAATACTTTCATTTGTACTCAGGAGAAATCTAAAGTATAGGTTGAGTTATATGAATTGATATCTAACTTAAAATGAGAGTTATAGAGCAATTGGAAAATAGGGACATGCGAGGCAGATTTTTTTTAGTAGTTGTATTTTCATTTAAAAAGTTTTAGAATTGGAGACCTTAAATGTTCTCTACAAATTAGACAAATCTTAACTTAAAAATTTTTTTAAAGAAACAGATTATTCATTAGCTCATATAACTTTTACTAGTATAGAGACTAGACTTGGCATAGTATTTACTTTTATTTATATCTTTTCTAGGAATTCTGAACATTATTCTTTAATTCTTGGCCATTGTGCATAATTTCTAATCCTGTCTCACCTCCACCTTTTCCTTAACTGGATTTTTATTACTTACTTAGGATGACTGAGTGATAATAAGGTATGATAATTTTAAGGTTATTAATTTATTCTTGAAATGAAAATATTTTTATTTAGGATTACTATAAAGCCTTGGAAGATGCAGATGAGAAGGTACAGTTGGCAAACCAGATATATGATTTGGTAAGTAAAATTAATGTGCATGCTATGCCATAAATACTTGAATTATGGTTATTTTAAATATTATTGGCTTAAATGTAATAAGAATAGACTATAACATTTAATTTGAGAGTTTGGTGTCTGTTTGGTTCCTTTGTGGAAAAGAGTCCTAGAGTGTTCACAGTGTTTATTCACAGGCCAAGATCCTTGCATTTTAGCCAAATCTACATTGCCTTCAAATTGCATCTCATGTTAGACTTCTTTTTTTTTTTTAACAAGAATTAGCGTTTAGCAGCTGTATTTTAGTAGTCTTTATCTTTTTAAGGTAGTGTGTTTACTTTCCTCATAAATCATATTGAGATTGTTTCTGTGGTAAAGTACAACTAAGACCACTGTGTTGACAAAAGTTCTTGGTAGTCCAGTTAGAAGGAAGAAGATCATACTCACCTGTATTCAGTGATGTTAATAGACAGTACACAGCTGGCATAGGTGTCAAAAATGGGAAACAGTAGCTTAAATGAACTTTAAAAGAAGGGTTTTTTTTGCAGCAGTGCTTATAAGAGATTGAAATCACTGTGAAAACAGGTATATACAATATTTCTCAAGCTGGTATAAATATGGTGCTCTTTAATGTAAAGCATCTTCTCCTAAATTAGCTGCTTTAAGTAATACTCATTTCTGGTCTGGCCTCAAAGCAAGTTGAAGCTGAAAACAAATGTTCACTTTTGGTGAACTTTACCATATAGATTTTATATCTTATTTTGTAATCTTTTCTGGACACACTCTTACTACTGAACAAGTACATGTAAATTTCATGATCATTGGTAAGAAAGACAAAAAAGATGCATACCATATATGGTGTACATTGTAAATATGTATACAAAACTAGAAAACGTTTGTCATGTAAAGCCATAGAAAATGTTTAGTTGTTTTTACGTACTGAAAATATTTATGGCTATAATAACCTAGGCTTGCTTGTCTCTATAATTCTGAAAACAATCATTTTTTCAGAATAGGTAGAGGGGGCTGTAGCTTGATTTACTGTGGAATGAAAAAAGTTCTTAACTGTTTTGATCTTGAACTATGTTTATAAACATAGAAAAAGACATTGTTATTTGAACCCAAGACTAATTTTTTTTAGTAACATTCTTCCTCATATTAAGTGACTGTGTGTGCCAATCTTTATTTAGAGACTACCTGCTTTTTAAATCATACAGCTCTTTGGTTCTACTGTGTTTTGTTTATTTTTGTTATTTTGCTTCTTTTTATACCTTTATTAAAAATAATTCAGGCATTTAGAAAGATATATGTAACTTAAATATATGTTTTTTAAATGTGTGTGTGTTTGTGTGCATATCCATCTGTTACTTACGAATCAGTTTTCATCCACTCTGTGCTTGATATAATGGAGTTTACCTGGGTATAATGGAGGAGTAAAGAGAAAATACTACAAATGGCTCCTGTCCTTAAGGTAAACTAGTTGGGAAGACATGCCCACAAAGTAAAGTGAAGAGCCTGAATAGAAACATATAACAAATAAAGATCGTTGCAGTTGAGTATTAAGGCATATCTAGTAAAAGACTGAACTAAGCCATGTGGAGTTATTGTTTATTTCTTGGAGGATATGAGATAAGTTTTGAATTTATTCAGAGGCTCCAGAGCCTGAGTTAGGCATTATACTGAGGGGAGGGCATCTCACTCAGAAAGAAAATGAAGATTAAAATTAAATTCTTTGTGGGAGATAGATTATTTACCTAGAGAGTAAGGTAATAAAAAGTGATGTGAGTTAGCAAAAGGTAATAAAAACAGGTGTTATAACAGATCTATACAGACATGATTTCAGCTATTCACTAATAGCAGGCCTTTGGAAAAGTTGTTTAATCCTGGAACCTCACTTTCCTTACCTGTGAAACTAGAGCATTAATTTGCAGCTCGAAGGAGTTACCATGTATAAATGCGATGCTTTCAGCTTGGCAGATAGTAGACATCACTCCTTTTTTAAATCCTCATTCCATCTTTCTCTGACTGACATTTTCTACTTTCTTGAAGCCACTTCTTTTTCAGCTCTGCCAGGCTGAACCCGTTTTATTCCCATTCCCCCAGTATTTCTAGCACTGCCTTTTGTCTTCTCTTCATTCTTTTTCTCTCCTCCTTCCCTTTCCTGCCTCCTCCTCCACTTCCTTTTTACTGTTTTCCCCTTCACACCTTCCCTCCTGTTTTAATACTCCATTGCTCTTCAGGGGACCATCATATACATAATATAAAAATCCATTTTTCTTTTAGACTTAATATTAATCACCAATATTATTCTCTCACCTTTGTGGCCTTTCTCTTCCTTCTTGAGTATCACTTATAATGGTTGCTGTTGCTGGGGATTTGGTGTTTGACCTTTGTTGTGCCCTACTCCATTCAAGCTGTTACTTAGTATGTAAAGGTAACTCTCTTCCCACGGGCGGGGGGGGGGGGCAGTGTTCCCCCAGGTCCGGAGACCAGGAAGACCCAACACCATATGGTGAAGACTTGTTTATATTACTGTAATATAAAAATGCCAGTTTTACCTCCTTTGTGCCCACACATACCACCCACGTTGAAAAACATTACTCCTCCATTACTTTACTGTGTTCTCTTCGTTTTGACAGTTATACATTGATTATTCTTCAAGCTCAGATTTTTCTTCTGAGTCTGTCTCACCTGAGAGTTCCTAGGCCCTGGAACTCTGTGTATTAAAACTTAACTCATAGCTCCTCCTTTTTCTTCTCTCTCAGCAGTGTGCCCCCCCACACACATTTTCTTTTTTTAATCTCAGGAGAACCACCCACCTCCTAGTCATTCACATTGGAATATTGAAAGCCATCCTGGACTCCTCCTCTCCCAACCTTGCCCACATTTACTCAATCACTATGTCTTGTTAATTTTAGTTTCTAAGTATGTACCTCTCATCATCCCTTCTCGTCCACTTCAGCATGCCATTGTCCAAGTACTTTAAAAAAAAATTGCCTGGAGTGCCTTTCCTTTTCCTCTTTGTTGGTAAACTTTATCTTTCATAATTCTATACAGCTATTGCTTCTTTATTAAAGTCATCTCAATAATCTTGATATTTGTGTCATTTATATCTAGAAGAGACTTGACAACTTATAACAGAAGAGCTACACAATAGTGATTGAAACAAAAGATTTCTTTTTTATTTCATCTAAAATAACTGTTCTCAGAGGAGATAGACCAGGGCTTCAACATCATCAGAGTCCCAGACTGTTTCCAGTCTGTTCCCCCTCCTGGACAAGTGGAAGAACTGCAGTAGGGGATTCCTCAAAAGGGCTCATTTTACAGTTCAGTCAGCTCCTTTAAAGAGCCTTCCTGAAAGTCTCACCTACTAGATGGACTTCCTGCTGCAAAGGAGGCTGAGGAAAGTTGTGTAGCATGGCACATTGCCAGCCCCTGTATGTGGGCTGTAAGGAGGAAGGAGAGAATGCATATTGAGTAGCTAATTAGCAGTTTTTGCCTTGCCCTACCCCTCAACAGAACCATGCCAGCCTCCAAAACATTGTTAATCACAGGAGTTTATTATTACTTGAATTATGTTGTAGTCATTTATTTACTTTTTTTTACTTTTATTTACCTTTTACCTTTTGTCTTTCCCCTGCTATAAATGTCAAGAACTATGTCTTTTTGTGTGTGTGTCTTCATAGTTACTCCTCAATAAATATTTGTTAAACAAAATCACCTGGGTAAGTTGATGAAAAAAAGGAGCAGTAATATGACTCCCAAGATATGAGTCTTAGGGATAGATAGAGTTCAATGTTGTCATTGTTGGTGTCAGACACAATTTAGTTGGCTGATAATTTCTTAAAAGGTAATAGAGTTACATTTTAGTATGCTGAGATTGGTTTGGTAGACTGCAGTGCAAATAGTCACTTCTTTTCAGAGTATGACTTTAAACCAGGAAAAGGGAAAGTAATATAGTTTAGGTAAGTTTAGTTTCCTTTATGGAATCATTTTCAGAGAACAAACAATCTTATGATCCATGTCTTGGCTCAGTTATTTTTGGTGTTCTTTTTAAATTGCTTTCTTCCCCTTAATAATTATACATTACATATAATTTTTTGCTGTTTTCAATTCCTTTGCTTTTAGAAAGGTTTCTTTTAAATTATAATAAAATATGTATTAAACATTATTAGACCCTGCTCTGGCCAGTGTGGCTTGTTTGGATGTCATCTCACAAACTGAGATGTCACAGGTTCAGTTCCTGGTCAGGGGTGTATGCCTGAGTTGTGGATTCAGTCCCCAGTCCAGGGTGCATGTTTCTCTTTTGCACTGATGTTTCCCTCCCTTTTTTCTCTTTCTCTTCCCCTCTCTCTGGAATCAATAAAAGAAAAAAAATTAAAAAAAAACATTATTAGACCTTACTACACAAAGTAATGACAATATTGAATATCCAGTTAACTCATTCCCAATAAAGTCTTAGATTATTATTATTATTTCATCCTCACTCAAGGATACGCTTATTAAGTTTTAGAGAGAGGAAGGGAGGGAGAGAACAATAGATGTGAAAGAGAAACATTGATCTGTTGCCTCTTGTATGCACCTGGACCCGGGATAGAACCCGAAACCCAGGCATGTGCCCCGACCGGAAATTAAAGCTGTGACCTTTTAGTTTACAGGATGACGCTCCAACCAACTGAGCCACGCTGACCAGGGTCTATTTTATATTAACTGTGACCAGGGCCCCTGAGGGTCAGTGGGGCTATAAGTCATTCTGTATCCTCATAGTCTGGTACGGTAGATTAGTTGACTCATGCATAAAAGGACAAGGATGACTTTTTTGAGGTGATCCAACCCAGTATTTTCCCAACTTCAATCATTTGTATTCCACCTTTAAGGTCTTTACAATATCTCCACAGCACCTGTACATCTATTTACCAAGTAACTTTTTAAATGAAATTTATTTAAGGGGTAAACTTACAAATTTGATATTCCTTACATAAATGAAAACTAGCATCACTTATCACAAATAAATAATTACTAAAATGTTAACAGCAATTATACATCCTCATGGAATGTTTGTGCTCTGTGTGCAGCACCATAGTGCCAGAGTGGCTTGTGGTACTTGAACCCTTGTGCTTCAGGCCAAGAAATTTACTTTATTAACCTCTCAAGTAATTGCAGTCAAATGGAAGGGAATCACTTGTTCATTAGGGAAGTCAAAATGCATTGACCACCTCAAATTAGTTCTGCTCCCCAAAATAATCAACAGTAAACATCCAAGTGAAAGTTTTTATAAACATTAAAGAGAAATCAAATTCTGGTAACATTTAATATTTGAGACCTTAGAATGCTGTGTACTTGAGAGGTGAGTAGGTGGGACATAATGTAAATGTAAAATTACAGAACTTTTTATTCATAGATCATCCAGTTAACAGTGCTACTTCTACTAATTAAGTTATATGTAGGGGAAGAATATAACTTTCATTCAGCAAATATTTATAGAGCTCCAGCTATGAACAGTTACTGGTGCTAGGTGGGCAGTAATGACACACATAGGCAAAGAATATAAGCAAACTGGTAAATAAAGATTATTTTAGATTTCGCTAAGTGCTGTGAAGGATGTAAAGATTGTGGAGAGAGGGGCAAAGAATGAGTAACTGGGGAAAGCTGTTAAGAGTATAGTCAGGATGAATGTAGTCTCAGGAGGTAACAGTTGAGGGTGTACTTGGAAAATGAGAAGGAGCCAACCTTGTGACAAGCTTTATAGAAAAACATTTCAGGCAGATGATGTGCCAAGTGCGGAGTCTGAGATGGAAAAGGGCTTGGCAGATTGAACCCGGAAAATGGCCAGTGTGGCTGGAGTACAGCGAGAAAGGAGGAGTGGTCTGAGGGGAAGCAGGCAGGAACCAGCACATGCAGGGGACTGCCAGTCCATGCAGCAGTGTGATTTTTATTCTAACGGCAGCGGGAGGCCCGCAGAGGAGTGAAGTACACCTTAGAGGAGACGGATGACTAATGTATGCCTTTGCTTAAACATATTTTATGGTAATTTTAAGTAAGCATGTATTATTTTGACAAATTTTAAGATATAACAATTTAGTATATAATTGTGTTTGATTTAGCCCTTCACTGTTTTACCATAGCATATTTCATTACATGATTTTTCATTGAAATATTTTGTTTACTTTTAAAATCAGTAGTAAACTTTTTATTCCTTTGACCTGCACTGCACTTATAACCTCGTTTATTAGAAACTGGAAAAGAAACTGGACTGCATAAATACCAACAAGTGAGCAACTTTGTGGAATTACAGTTCAGTAGAACAAACTAAAAGTTTATTTCAGTAGTGTTTCAGTGAAATATGACTGACAGAAAAAAATCTGTCTTTTATTACAATAATTTCCTTGTAGAATCCTGATACTCATAATCATCATGCACTCATTTGTGTTCCTCAGCCAGATGTCACCATCATTAGGCTGCATTAGATTACAATACCTAATAAAGTTGATTTATGTATACTCTGATAAAATTTGAACTTGCAGATAATGCTTGAACAATTTCAGCTGTCTGTTACAGTGCCCAATACCCTTGAACCTGCCTATTTTTTATATCCTGGTCTGTTCCCGGGATCATTTTATTTCGGGCCAACATTTTACCTATAAATTTGAGAATTCTTCATTTGGTACCCTAATTAAGGACATATATTATGCAAGTTTGACCTTTTGATTTGTCTCCTACCCTTACTGTCTTAGAAAGATGATTAGATGGAGTTTATGTGCTAAGGCCTCAAGTATTTGATTCAGCCTAAAGATAGATCAAATTTTCATCTAGTTTAAATATAATTCAGAGATGGAAAGAATCATTTTCATGACTTATCAGAGAAATACTTTACTATCATGGTTCTTTTTTCTTCCCCAGTTTACCCTCCTTATTCACTATTACCTGATCTTTTCATGGACAGAAATTTATGTCTTACTGCTGCGGATTTCAACTTATAACCCTCTAGACTGAGTGCTCATTTTAAAAGGGTAGGTTAGACATCTAAATTTTAGATTTGTCTGTATCGAGAACCATAAATCATGTAGAAACTTTTAAAAAGCTATATGTATTTAGTTCAGTTAGGGTCTATCAAGTGACACATGAAAATTTGAATATTAGAATACTGGGAGAGTCAAAAGAGAATAAAGGATTACAACTGTATGCAAAAATGTTAAAGAATGGGGATTTTTTGTTTATTTCATGCACAGGAGCCAAGTGTAACTTACATATCTTTATGATCATGAATATCTTAAATATGCTGAGAGAATTTCCTTTGTCCCTGAAGAGGTCATAAAAATGGTGATAATTTTAAAGCACTGAGGATATGGTGTTGTAGGGTATGATTTTGGAGTTTAAGGAAACTTTTGTGGCTAGCATTTTTTGACATTAAGTGGGGAACAAATCAATAATCAGACTCTGTGGTCAGTTTTGTGTTAGCAATCTGTAGCCAATGGAAAATCTCAGTTAGATCAGTACCCTCTTTACTGCTGTAAATCAGTCTTGCGAGATCAGGTATGCGTGCAGGGGTCTGGTAACTTAGGTTCTTGCTTCATCTGTAATCTGTGAGGCCATTATCGTGATCAGCTAGAATAGACCCTTCAGCCATTCAGAATCATGTAGGTACAAGGGATGTACTTTATAGATTATAGTCAAGTTCAATTAAGCTTTTGCTATGGCTTTTTAATACTCTGTAAGTATCCTGGTGCTTTATAGCTTCAGTTAAATATTGTGTTTAACTTATCTTTCAACTTCTAATTTGGTTTAATACAGCAATGGTGAATCTAAGAAAATTCTCATTGACTAATAATTTCTTGTGTTATTAATCAGTTCATAATCTTTTTTACGTATCAGGAGGTGGAAATGATTGTAAGCTGTCTTACAAAGCTGTGTACAACAGTGTGGTTAAGGCTTTTCTGTGTTTGTTCATTGAAGTTAAGAATTTGTGTTTTTTTGCGTTATTAATTCTTTGGGTTGCAGTGCTTTTTTTGAGCTGTGTAGTAGTGGAAATTCTCATCATTATTTTCTATACTTTCAGATGTAATAAACCTTGTCACTACTGTCTTTAATAAAGTAAAGTGGTTTTTCACTACAGGGTGGAGTTGGGGTGTGATGATGTCTTCATCTTACCCTACTCCCACTCTCGCAACGAGATTCTGATAAGCTATATGTACCTATTACAGACCACACCATACTCTACTTTATTTTTCTCTAAGAACACTTTGTCTTCCTGTCTCCTTACATTCTTTAGTTATTATTCCTTTTTCTGTCATTTTGAATACAATCCATTCTTCACTAACACGTTCCTGCTTCCTTTGTGTCTGTATTGTCCAATGTTATCTTTTTAAGTGCTGCTTCTGACCCCTTTTCAACTGTTGCTTATTTGATACATCTAGTGTATAGATATACTTTAAACCTTTATCATATTAAAAATCTTATATAACTCTTGATTTGTTAGCTGAATTCTAATTACTATGAAGTCAGGGTTTCTCATACTTCATGTATCCTTCATGTAACCCAGCGCCAAGCACATAATAAGAACTCAATATTTATTAGTAGTGTAATAGTAGGGAAGAAAGGTGGTGGAGTACTTTCTGTGCATTAAGTGTTCTTGGAATCAAATATGAGTATTTTTCTGATTTCCCTTGAGATTAAATTTTGACACTGTAAAATATATTCTTGAATAACTGAGGTCTGTGTTCATACTTTATTTTTGGAAGGGAGGGTCCTTTAAAGGATGCTCAGTTACCTGCAGGTTCTTTGAATAGGAACAAGTGTCCATAATATGTGACCCTATAGGATTTTCAATATTGTAATTACAACTTCTGCCAAGCTCTGAAAAATAACTTGTGTGTGAAGATGGAGGAAAATTGTGGTTTAAATTATTGAAAAATCAAACCAACACCCCAATAGTTGCTGTCGATATATAAAATATAAATAATAAGACAATATTCATACATTTTCAATTTGAATTACATTACTCTGAGTTAAAAAAACAATTAACTTCTGCATATACAGGTTCAGAGGGCAATGTTAGGTATAAATTGTAAGGCACAACTTACTACAGTTAGATCAGTATTAAATCTCATTTCCATAATGCATTAGCTATTGACTTTGGGCATGTTACTTAACTTCTGTGAGCCGTGGTTTCTTCTTATGAAATGGAAACAGTAATAACCTATCTCAAAAGATTAGAGGGAGGGCTAGAAAAGAGAGACCATTTAAGCACCAAGCACATTACTTGGTATCTAGTGCACATACTATCTTTTGCTACTTTTCTCCGCTTCCCCCTTATTTTGGATACACATTATTTAATTGCAATTCTTATTTAAATTTTTTGCCATTGTAATGTATCATAGATATTTTGATATTTGTAAGCTTACAAAGTTATTTTTCATTACAGCAGTGATCCTGTGTAAAATTAGAGTTTGAAAAAAGATGTCAGTAATGTAATGTGAATATTTTTCAAAGATTTCATGATTTTTTTGTTTCACTTCAAAATAGTAAATTTGAAAACATTTTAATATTAAGCTTAAAAAATAAATTAAGGCTTGTTGCTAGTTTGAGATGTCATATCATTTTCTGAAATCAGTCAAAAGGTCTCTAGGTGAGTGAGAAGATAGTTTTACAATAAAACCATTTTAACCAGGCTCTTTGGGGAATGGCAGTTTTCTGGCTAAACAACCCTTTTGTTTCAGCCCTTTACATAAATGTTTACAAGTATAGTGGCCCACTTTCCTGCCTCAGAGAAATGTACATATAGAATAGAGTAGCTTCTTTGTTTCTGCACTGAGGGTCTTTCATTGCTTGTTCTGAGTAACTGTGACTGTGGTGTGGCAGTGTGGATGGCCTTGTTAGAAGCAGGGCGAGGTTAGGCTAAAACTACTCTGGGGCATACTGTGAAAACTTACCAGCCTTTTTCTGTGCCTCAACCCTCCCCCAAATCCCTAATGTCAGCTTTACTTTAGTTTTTATATCCCACTTTTTTCAAACATTTTCTAACAAGTTGCAATTTTGTTTTCTTAAAACTTAAAATTTATTAAAGAGGGCTTCAGAGATTATTTAGCCAGCATCTCCATTTATAGATTAAAAACCTGAGGTGTAGGTTAATTGATCTGTTCAAGGATACAAAACAGATTCACTAACAGAAATAGAGATGTAGATTTCCTCATTGAACTGACACTTTAATAGTGTCCCAAATTTTGGTGGTTATCTTTGGTCTTCTTTGAAACAGGTAGATCGACACTTGAGAAAGCTGGATCAGGAACTGGCTAAGTTTAAAATGGAGCTGGAAGCTGATAATGCTGGAATTACAGAAATATTAGAGAGGCGTAAGTAAAATTTACAGTTTTCCATTAACGTTGGACAGTATGTGTGCAAATCCCTGAGGAGACACTGGATCCTCAGGGGCTTCTCAGATCTTGCACTTCGCTGAGTGGTGGCAGTCGGGAAGAGTTTGGAGCCTTGGCAGTTGGAACTGTTTGGGTCATGGAAACTGAGAGAGATAAATAGGGTAGTCATTCACCCACTATGAAAATAACACATTGAGTCATCCCATTTTAAAATATGCAGTGTGCTAGTAAGATGCGTGGTAAGAACAAAGATTTAAAGAAAAATAACCATCTAGAAACAAGTCAACCGTCTGCCATTAAATGTATTGACTTTGCTCTGCCTCTTCATGCTTTGTATGAACAGTAAACTTTGAGAAGGGTTATTATTTTTTCTTAAGAACTGTCTTAAGGCTTTTGCTCAGCTGTGTTACTAAGAAAGATTTTAATGGATTCCATGGTACTGTCTCTTTTTCTCAAAAAAGTCTCTCTAAACTTTCTTGTATCAGCAAGAAGCCATGTTAATAATATTTCTTTGCAAGACTCAACATGATCTCTTGCTATAGTTTACCCATATACTTCTTGGATTTAACTAAGGAACCTTCCCAAAAATGGAGACAAGAACTTTGTTTAATTAGTTTAGCACTTTTTCCAACCTAAATGTACAATGTCCGTAAAGCATACAGTGTGGTGCTAAACCCAGAGTAGACACTAGCTCAATATTAGGGAACCAAGTTAGTTTTTTGGCTGATTTCTACTAGAATTTAATTAAAGGGTTCAAACATCTTTTTTTTTTCTTGGTGCATTTCAACAGCAAGAACATGTACTTACTTCTACATACAGATGAAAGATTTCCTTACAGTGTGAGGTGAATTTATCTCTGTTTATACTCTCACAAAAAGTCAACTAGAGAAGCTGCCAGGCACAAATCCATCTTGGTGTCCATAGTTGCATTTTGTATTCAAAAGTAGATCCATCACTTTATTTATTTTTAAAGATTTATTTATTTTTAGAGAGAGGGGAAGGGAGGGAGAAAGAGAGAGAGAAACATTGATCCATAGCCGCTCACAGGCCCCCAACCAGATACCCCAATCAGGGCATATGCCCTGACCGGGAATCGAGCTGGCAACCTTTCAGTTTACCGGATGACACCCAACCTACTGAGCCAAACCATTCAGGGTGGATCCATCACTGTAGATGATCATCTAATATTCCAGGGGAGCCCTATCTGAACATTATTTGTATTTTGAGACAAAATAAAATATCCTGTAGCTGCTTTGATTTTATTTTGAAATGCTGATAATAGCTATAATGATAATTTATGCCTATTCAGTACTGCAGGAAAATTCATGAAGCATCCTCATAAGGACACAGACATGTGAAACTAAATCAGATCCAGTATAAAAACTGTTCCACCCTATGCCCTGCCACAATTTCATCTCAAGGGATCAAAAGAAACCCAAAACATTTATTTAAAAGTATTTTAAAGCTTGGCAGTAGAGATTTTATGCTTCATTTTCCACAAGCAAAATCTTTACTTTCTTTTAGGAAGTTTTTACTATCTTAGGTTATTTTAATGATCAAAGAATTTTCTTTCATGTAGTAATGCCCCATTGCCTTATACTTCAAGATTTCCCATAGAAAAGTCTTCAATTCAATAAAACTACGTTGAGTTTTTTACCTCTTAGCAGTAATGGAATTGTAATATCCACTCATTCACATATGTAATACCTACTGTTGTGAATTCCCTTATTAGACATTAGCATGACTTGAGCTGTTTTGTATTTAAGGTGAATATTGAGAAATGAGCTACTTATTGTTTTTAGAAACTATGGAATTGGCTCAGGGTGAAATTGGCAGTGGTAACCTAATGTGTCTGACTAAAATGACGCATATTCCTCAGAGTTTGCTAGTCCTCTTCTGAGTAAGGGTGCATAGTACCTGTATTTGATTAACATGTAAAGTTCTGTGGTGACAGTTAATGGCAGTGAATTTCTGTGCTCCCCCCTTTTTTTAGGATCTTTGGAATTAGATACTCCTTCACAGCCAGTGAACAATCACCATGCTCATTCACATACTCCAGTAGAAAGTAAGTTTGGTTTAGTGCAAATAAATTTTTAAATACAATTAAAAACTCATATTATGTGTATATTCTCTTTTATTAGGTCTACACAACTGATTGAGAAATAAGTATCTTTCTCTTCCTTTATTTTGTTAGATATGTATTTATCATTGTGATTACTGGCAGACTTCCCTTCTTCACTTGGAAAAAGCGTATTTGATTTAGGAACAGGGAATTTGTTTTACTCTGGAATCCAGATAGAGGAAGATGTCTGGCACTAATAGTGTACGCTTCTGACATACAAACCCCTGGTTCTCCCCAGGGAGTGTCAGCACTGAGCCAGGCAGTGCGCTACCTGATGGCAGGCTCTGCGTTTTTCATTGTTGCTTCTCCAGTGCCTAGCCTACTGTTTGGCATATAATAAAGTTTCATTTAGTGACTAAACGAATGGTTAGCCAGTTGGCTTGATGACTTGATCTGTGCATTTTTTTTTGACAAATAAATTTGACATGAAAGAAGTGTTGATTAAAAACTTACCTCAATTGTAGATAATGTTTTCAAAACAGATTTTCCCTCATGCTGCATATGAAACCATTGTGCATCATGGGTTATCTTCAATACTTTGCTTCTGAAGTTTTTTTATTTTTAAATGTTTGAGCATTCTGCTCTTGATAAAACCTGTGACACAGAGAGTTGTTTGTCCTGTCTTCTAAGAAAACATAGTGTTCTGTATTTCCTGAGGAACTCGGATCATAAATGTACCAGTTTATAACTAGATGGAAATATTATGACTTGTCCATAGTTCTCTAAAGTTTAAAAACACATGGTTTCTTTATTTATGTGCAGAAAGGAAGTATAATCCAACTTCTCACCATGCAACAACAGATCATATTCCTGAAAAAAAGTTTAAATCTGAAGCTCTTCTATCTACCCTAACGTCAGATGCCTCTAAGGAAAATACACTAGGTAAATTTATTTCTTAAGTATGATTGGTTGCTTTAGTTTGTTCATGTTAAAATAAGGGGAATTGAAAGCATTCAGGATTAATGAGCCATATAGTGTCTTTGCCTGGTTAAAGTCTACATATGGGGAAAGAAGGAAAAGGAAAAACATGACGTGAAAATTTTAAATTAATGATTATATCTGTGATGCAAAATAATGTTGTTTTAAATGCACTAACTTTATGTTCTCTCTGACCATTTTTATTTCCTCTTTAATTTTATGTAGGTTGTCGAAACAATAATTCTACGGCCTCTTCCAACAACGCTTACAATGTGAATTCCTCCCAACCCCTGGCCTCCTACAACATCGGCTCCTTCTCATCAGGAACCGGTGCTGGGGCGATTACCATGGCAGCAGCGCAAGCAGTCCAAGCTACAGCTCAGGTAGAAGACAGAGGTTGTGCCCTAACTATTGGCAAACACTAGTAGAAACAACTAGATGGGAACAAAAAGCGTTTTCTTAATTGTATAGTTTCATTTTTAAATCATAGTTTTGTGATATCCTACATTTTATTTAGTGAAATGAATATGTGGAAATTACTTGACTGATAGTGAAAAGTAAAAATACAGACTCATATAATGTCATGCAGATTCCTTCTCACAATAGTTGCTCATGGTGTCCGTGTTCCTGACTGTAATCCACAGCACCTGCTGGGACTACCCTGTGCTCTCTTTATGTTCCAGGGCTTTCTCTGCAGCCTCAGAACTTAGGTTGCCCTGAATTGGTTCACTTCTACAGTTGGTGTCTATTCCACATTAAGTTACCAATCCTGTAACTACTTCATAACTGTGTAGAAACTAGTTTTAATTCTTTACATATAATAGCTTAAATATCAACAATGAAAATAATGGTTTAAACAAAATAAGGTAGTATTGGTTAAACCAAAATAATGCTGTAACTAGTAACACTTGAAAAAGACAATCTACATATTTATGTATATTAATACTACCAATGAATGTCTATTCAAGATGAAAGAAGGACGAAGAACGTCAAGTTTGAAAGCCAGTTATGAAGCATTTAAAAATAATGACTTTCAGCTGGGAAAAGAATTTTCAATGCCCAGGGAAACAGCTGGCTATTCATCTTCTTCGGCACTCATGACTACATTAACACAGAATGCCGGTTCATCAGCAGCGGACTCACGAAGTGGGAGAAAGAGCAAGTAAGTCTTACAGGAGCCCTGTGTCTTTACCACGTGTGCACACTTGGCTTGGCACTCCCCTGGACTTTCCTGTGTTAGTAACACAGGCAGCCTGTGAGGGATCCAAGTACACTTCGGCGAGGTGGAAGACAACGCTATACTCACACTGCCGTACTTTGAAGGGGTAAAGTCTGTAAAAAGTGTTAGGAGTTTTTAATTTTTTTGGAGTCTTAAATTGGGTTCGTTAACAAATGTTTACCTTCTTGTGTTCATTAGGATAAACCATTTTATGAGACCTTCTTTATTTGCAAACCCTTATTTTGTCATGTGTTTTAGGTAAATTAATATATAAATACAAATTACATCCTGGAAATTTTTTGTTTTTAAATGAGATTCTTCATTTTGATTAACAACAGGGTGTCTTAATTCTTGGTCTAACTGTCCCTAAAATTGAAATTATGAAAATATCTTTGCATATAACACTCCTAGGAGGATAAGTGTCTGCATGTGCCCCTTGTCCATACATAATGAAAGTTAAATGCTGGTCCAAGAGAATTAGTTACTTAATAATTGTATTATAATTTTTTTACTGTATTCTATTTTTGTGAGTAAATCCCTAAAATAATGATCAATGTAGAATTACTACAAAAGAGCTAAGTAATTTAAAAATTAATTCATCTTAATGACCCAAATTTATTATAACTACTGGTAATAATTTTTGTATTTTTAATATTTAATTAGCATATAGGTAATGATAAATTGTTTCAGAGTTTTAAAACTCTTGGTTTCCTGTTCTACATGGGTAAGTATTCACACATCGCTTGATGGTCATGATTATTTTCACCAAATGCTTTTGTGTACATATTTGTATTTTAGATTTTGATGAAGAGTATTCAGTTTGCTTAAAAATACAAAGAATTACCTATAAGGTAACCATAACTAATACTGATTCTTAAAGGTATTACCTACAATTTATGTCAGTAGTAAATAGTAACTAATTTAAAAAAAATATTTGAAAAAATATGAAATACTTTGAAAAAATTTTTTTTTAAATACCTTTATTCTCCAGATAACAAAAATAAACCATTATGAAAGATGTTGCTTTGTTGTTCTAAATGATGGTACTTTTAAATCTCTTTATCAGATGACTTTAACTTGGTCTTAAACATTAATTTATACAGTTGATTTCATTTCATACCACTTTTATTTAGGAGTTATTTTCAGGTAACTTCTGGATACTGAGCAAATAAAACTGATACTGTTTTTTTCAGAAACAACAAGTCATCAAGCCAGCAGTCGTCATCCTCGTCCTCTTCCTCTTCCTTGTCATCATGTTCTTCATCATCAACCGTTGTACAAGAAATCTCTCAACAAACCACAGTAGTACCAGAATCTGATTCAAATAGTCAGGTTGATTGGACTTACGACCCCAATGAACCACGATACTGCATTTGTAATCAGGTAAAAATCTGGCATATGTCTGTAAAAGCATAATCTGAATAAACTAGGAAAAAGAGAACAATTTTATTTTGTTCAGGTGGTATTTTTACTCTAGTTAATATACCCTTTCTCTTTTTCTTGTATAATTTCCTCCTGTTTCTTATAAAAATGTTTGTTGTAAATACAAAGAGTATAGAGCAATATGCAAGCCAACCATAATCTCAGCCCTCAGATACAACGTGTAACTAAACATTTGTTTGTACCACCACTGCATACCCCAAGTGCATATTATTGTAGTCTGCTCATGTTGCCATAATACCATACCACAGACTGGGTGGCTTAAAGAACAGAAATTTATTTTCTTGAAGTTCTGGAGGCTGGGTAGTCCAAGATCAAGGTGCTGACTGATTCCATTCCTGGGTTAAGAAAGGAAGAAAGTCCAGTAAATACCTTGGCAATAAAAGTAGGTTACTTACAAAAGAACAAAATCAGATTCACCCACGATTTCCCTCCGTAACACTAAAATCTAGAATTTGTTGAAATATGTATGGAGAGCTTTGAGGGAGAAATCTGAGTGCCCTCCAAAAAACTGTTACCCAGAGAAGTTATTTGTTCGTGTGCATAGAATAGAAAGTATGAATAGAAAGTATAGAATATTAAAGATCTGTTTAATCCTTTCTGGAAAATTATTCAGTCCACTGAGAACTTCAGTTAATTCAGGAATTAGGAAGTTGTACTATAAAGTGCTAGTAATGAATAGCAAAAAGGTAATGAGAAAGGATATATGAATATAAGGCAATATACATATAAGGTAATACGTTTAGAAGTTTAAATGGAGTATTGACTGCTAAAATATAAATGGCCTAACATGACACAAGAAAAAATAAGAGACCTAAGTAGGTAAGTAACCAAAGAAGAAATTTGAAATCTTTACATAAGGAACCACCCACAAAGGTGATTTTCAGAACAAGTTCTTTCAGACTTTGAAAGAGGGTATAATTTCTGTACATCTCCCCCTGTGGCCCTGTAAAGTCTTTTAGAAAAAATATATAAACTATGTAAATCTCTGTATACCCTGTTTCTTAATGGAATTGTATATTTGGTATATTTCTGTATTTTCTAACAGTATTATCAATTAATCTGGATTTAGGTGCTTGTTATATAGTCATAATAAGAATATTTAAATTTTTTTAACTAGGTATCCTATGGTGAGATGGTGGGCTGTGATAACCAAGATGTAAGTATTAAATTTTTCTCTTTAGGAATGAAAAACATCACATATTATTAACTTGAATATTTTTATTTACCATTTCTCTCAGTCTAAGAAAACAGTTATGCAGAAGAATTTTCCTCTCCAAAATAGAATAGTGTCCCTTAATGTGTTCCCTATTTTAACTTTTAAAACTAATTTTAGGGTTTTATACAGATTATATTTCTCAAAAAGGTGTTACGTTGTATGAAAATTAAAACACCCCCTCTCCCTTTGCTAAAGAATATTGTGTTTACTAGAATCTAGTTCACTTATCACAGTGAAGAATTGGACTTCTAAACAATACATTCTTTCAAGAAGTATGATGCTCAGGTGAAGTGTGGGAATGGTGAGGATCTAACGTGAGATTCTTTTCCTCCCATTAGTGTAGCATTTCCTATTGTAGTCTGCAGGTGTCAGCTGAGAAAAGCCACTTCTGATATAAAAAAAAATAAAGGATATTTGACATTGCTCTTTCTTTTGGAAGCTTAATTTTTGTTAGATATATGCTTTTATTGAATGCTGAGAATGTGCGGTTTAGGAATTTTCACTCCCTCCTTATTTTCACATAGCTCTTTTTGTCCATCTTTTACTCCAGAGGAGGTAACAATGCTGAATGCTATAGAAATCCTACTCAGTAAGGTCAGGATCTTAAGGTTAATACTGAGAGATTTAATTTTTAAACAATGTGAAGATTGAGCAGGATTAGCTTAGTACATTAAAATTTGGGCTTTTTCTGACCTGACAGGATCCCAACAGCATGTTCACATAGAGAAATACCCTCTATCTACTTCCTTTTTTAGAATTGCTTGTGGACTGTTTGTGATTATTGCAAAATCAGTTGCCCATACGTTTCAAGAACAGCATTGGAAACTGTCTTCTGGGCAGTTAGTGAAAATGACAAATGAGATTTTTGTGAATACTCTGATCTCTCTCATTCTCAGTTACAGCCTTTTGAATGCTAAGATTTTCTGTGGAAGCATAGAACTGCCTAATGTATTGCAGAGTATAGTGCTTTTCCTCTACATGTCTAGCAGTGGATATAGAAGGAAACCCAGGGCATTCCTTTAGGTCTTTTATTACAAGTATCTTATTTCAGTCTGTATGGGGAAGAATAAGGCTGAATATTAAATAAGATCTTTAAAATACATTTCCTTTCTACATAAGAGACCCATCTCACTTCTTGTCTTTGAAAGTTGGTATCACCCTGGCTGGTGTGACTCTGGATTGAGTGCCTGCCTGCAAATTAAAAAGGCGCCTGTTTGATTCCCAAGCAGGACACTGCCTGGGTTGTGGGCCAGGTCCCCAGTAGGGGGTGCAGGAGAGGCAGCTGATCAGTATTTGTCTACATCTCTTTCTCCTTCCCTTCTCCTCTCTTGAAAAATAAACACATAAAATATTTTTTAAAAAAAAGTTGGTATCAACTTACTCTCCAAATAATTTAGTGAAAATAAAATTACTCTCCAAGTAATTTTAGAGGTAAAATTAGTAAATTTTAGTTCATTTTTTAGGATTACATGAATCTCAGAGTTAACAGAGATACATAATTTTTCTGTGCCTCCATTTCCTTTTCTCTGAAGCTTATCAGTTGAACCATGTGATTTGTGTATCATCTCTTAGATGTAAACATTTTTTTCCCATTAATCTAACTAATACTCATTCTACTGGGCATATGTTAATATACTCCCTGATCTTTAGAGGTACTAAAAATGATTGCTTTGCAATTTTACTTTCCAGTGCCCTATAGAATGGTTCCACTATGGGTGTGTTGGACTGACAGAAGCGCCGAAAGGAAAATGGTACTGTCCACAGTGTACCGCTGCAATGAAGAGAAGGGGCAGCCGGCACAAATAGAGGTGCTCGCTTCATGTGAGAAAAGAAAAACTTCAACTAAACATTTTATATAGGACTTTAAAGAAGAAAAGAGAAAAAAGAAACAATGCATTTCTAGGCAACCACTTAAAGGATTTACATAGACAATCCTGTAAGATCTTGAATTTGAATTTTATGGGTTGTATTTTAATAATGTAAGTAAATTATTTATGCACTCCTGGTGTGCTATGAATATTATTCCAGTTAGCCTTGGATTATTTCAGTGGCCAACATATGCAGATATTTGTATTCCTCAGCCATTTTCTCAAAGTAATGGGCATTCTATAATTTAGACTTCAAAGAATTCCAACGATGAAGATTTTAAGAAAAGTATTTTATATTTAACAGGTATGTTCTGCTGCATGTACTGTACTCCAGAGCTGTTATGTAACACTGTATATAAATGGTTGCAAAAAAAAGTTAGTGCTTCTAAGAAGAATTTAAGATAATGGTTTTTTAAATGCCTTTATAATAAGCTTTGTTTCTTTGTGAAACTACATTCAGCAGGCTGAAGGAGATGGTTCGTGTGATAAAGTGAGCTGGTGTCCTCTAGAGTACCTGGACACTTAAACAGAAACTCCTGTAGGTGAAAACTCTTCTGTGCCATTAGTCTTTATATGTTTCTGCATCCAGACAGAGTGCAGTTCATGGGGTTGGGGCGGGAGGGGCTGAAGGGGAGAGGGTGTTAAAGTGATACATTTTTATACCAAATGTGTTTATTTTTTTGTGCAAGTAATACTTAAAATTGGAATTGTATTAGGTGTTAAAATAAAGTTTTTAAAAAATTACTTGTATTTATAATTTACCCACTTAATATTGAAAATTTCTTGATTCCAGTTAGATTCCAATTTTCATAATGTAAAAAGGGACAGAGACCCAGGACACAGAAGGCTATGTAATCTGTGATTTCTTTAATAATGCTTGAATTCTGTGATGTGAAAATAAGGGAAAGACATTTTTAAAGTAAATTTGAAATGCAATTGTATTTTTTTAGAGCATTCCCAGGTTTTTCTTCTGTTGGGAGGACATGAAAGAAGTCTAATTACAACAGATAAAATGAAAGTAATGGTTATAGATGTTTTGACTTGAGGCAGTGTGGCCAATTTAAATAAAGAGACCCCCTGGATTAGAGCTTAAAATTCAGTTCTACTTTTTATTTTACCATATATTGATATGACAGTTAATTCAAATTTTGAATCACTCTGGGCCTTATTAAACCAGGGAAATGCTAGCTGCAGGAAGTCTCTGAAGCACTTCTAAGGTTTTATTCTACAGGTGCTATTTAAATTATAAATTTTGCATACTGTCAAGTCTGGTTGGTAGAAAAATCCTTAAAGCTTTAAAAATACTTACATTATTATTATTATTATTTTTTGTATACAAACTTACTGGGTCCATCAGATTTTTGCTTTAATGAAAACCACTTATGAGCCTCTTAGAACGTAGTCAGAAAACTGTGAAGTCTGTGCAATGCTACCCAAAGGTTATGGGTTAGGGGATTTCAAAGGTCTCTTCCAGCTTCCCCATTCTGCAGTTCTGAGATGCTGCAGTCCGATTTTATAACTGAACAACCCATAAAGCTATGTTAGGTGCATTTGTGGGTACTCATGATTTCATAGTATCATGATTTCATGGTACTCAATATTTTTATGGAGATTTTATAAACCTTTAATAAATAATATATAATGTAGTATTTAGCTTATCAGCACGTTGCCTAGAGATGCTTAGTGGTATTGTTTAATGTTCTAATGATACAGAATAATTTTTCCAAACTTATTTGTTATTATAGGAATTGGTCAAAGGAAAAAGTCTTATATACAGCCTTATTTTAAGAGAAAGTTCTTTATCAGAGTCAGGAACATCCCTGTTTTCAGCTGCTACAGCCTTTTTCAGTATATGAATTCCACTACCTACCAATTCATTCAGAAACAGTTTCACAAATCTTAAATTCAAACACTGAATATTTTATGAAGAATGTATAAAGTATATAAACCCACACTCTGGGCAATTATTTAATAATAGGTAGAGCCTGTTACTATCTCATAGAGCCAGACATGGAACTACCTCATCAAAGAAAAAAAAAAGTGGCCAGCTATTAACATTCTCTGTGAAATTTATACCAAGGGGTATAATGAGCATTTTTGGTATTATAAAATACACATTCCAAGTCTTTGTTGTACAAAACTTGTAACAATTGGTGGCACAAAAAAATACACATGTGGGTTTACAGTTTTTAGGCAGTGGAAATCGAGGCCTTGCTGCTGTGAAGTGCATGTTAAAATGTTCACGATGACGCACTGGAAGCAGTAAATGGCTGAATTAAATGCCTAAGTGAAGATGAGTGTTTAATGAACATACAATTATTCTTTTTAAGGGCAGTTAGTTTTTTACTCTCCTTTAAAGCAAATTCAACATCTTTTAGATTTTTAATAATCTTAGGCTTGTGCAACATTAGTGCCCTTTTTCCTTAGACCTCTTAAGTGGTCTTCTTGATCTAATTAATTAACTGTTTCAGTATTAGAAAAAATAAATGTCTAATATACTTGGCTTGGAAAGTATAAGATACTCTTTGAATGTGTAGACATTGTAGAATATAGATATTAAACTCTCACATGTTTTAAAATGAAATCTTTCAACAGATGGGCTTTAAAAGAAAAAGTACCCTAAAAAATGTTTATAATTTTACAAACAGTAAGCACCTAAGTGTTGAAAATACAGAAATGAAGGCGTATGTGTGTGTTCCTGTGGGAAGGACAGGCATGTTAACAAACAATTGCAGTATTTAATGCATGCTATAATACATGGGAATACAAAGCTGTCTGGGAACACTGGGAGACTTGACATAGGTTTCATTTGAACTGATGCCTAAAGGCAGATAAGTAGGGAAGGTTTGCAAGGCAGAAGAGATTGTTTAAGAGCCGCATACATTTGGGGAACGTGAAAGTAGCCAGGAATGAGTGGGTACACATCTCTATATGTGGGGTACAGAGATATGTCTGTGAAGGAAGCCAGAAGCGGAACAAGAATCTGTTCACATACACATTACACTGTGCCGTGGAATTGCTAATGTAAATAGTGGTGACCTCTAGACATTGTCAGTTGAATACATTAGTATTGTTATTTTAACAGTTTAATCAAATCATAGCACTTTTATTACGATTACAAATTGGATGATAAAGTTAATTAATTGGTAACTTGGAAATTGTTTTTAAAAATTCTAAATTAAAGGTGAATCTTTTCTCCCAATTTTTGAAATGCCACAAATTAGAATTGCTAGTCAAGATTTTTAGATTTCCTTATTTAGATGATAAAATCTGAATTACTCAGATTGCAGTTTCTGACCCAGAATCTTAATACTCATGATTTGATTCAGCTACAGAGAAAAGTAAGTTAAAGTTTAAAGTAATGAACTGACCTCAGGACTTTTGTTGTTATGTTAATCGAAATTTGACAGAAGAGAGAAGTATACCCCCTCTGGCCATATCTTAACTAATAAAGGGACTTCCATATTTTTAACTGTTTACTTGAAAGAAATTTAATTTCCTAATAAATTCTTCAGAGCCATATGATTCAGTTTTTAATTAATTCAGAGCCACTTTTTAGTTTCTTTACTGATGGTAATAGAGACAGTATAATCCTTCATTTTTCTGCTGTTTATTAACAATTCAGAAGCTGATGTGAGAAGTGGAGGTACGGAATGTATATGCTTGTGTGCATGTTGCTTATTCTCATTCCCCATTTCCAATGGCCTATGTTAATGAATAAGAATAGTTTTCCTTAGGAAAGTGTACAGTTGCTAGTCCCTAATAATGAACCAATTAAAAACATTCAGAAGTTTAATATGTAGGGAAAAACAATGGTCACATTTTAATTCTTTTTTCATTGTTGAATCTACCCCAGTAGAGACACCCTCCATGTTGAAAATAAAAACAATTGTAATAGGTACTAAGCTTTCCAGATCATATGGAATACAAGGAGGCAGCCGGAAATATTTCTAAGTAACTCTGAACATAAATGCAAGTTGGTTCATTAGAATGACTTCACTAATAGCTAGTTAGAAGAAAGTTTTAGTATGACTTCCCCAGTGAGTCTCATTAGAATTTATCAAAATTTATGTTTGTATCCTTGAAGCATTTATGTATTTATCTTTAATATGACAAATAACTGTTTTCTTGATTCGGTTTCCCAAGGGTGCCACGAGATGATTTTGCTTTACCAATGTTTGTCATTTATAAATGTTTAAAAAAGTCCAGTTATCTTGTTGAAAACAAAAATTTAAGCTTATGTATCAGAGATCACATGGTTTAGATACAGAAGCAGTATTTTGACTCTGGTATACATGTCACCAAAGAACCATACTTTTGACAAAGTATTTCCTTTTCGGCCAGATTAGCTAAATGAGTGTCAGCCTTCATTAATGTGATAAGACCAAACCTCCCCACTTTCCATCCCCCATTACACACATTAATTTTTTTAGGAAACAAATTTGAAGCTTTAACAATTTCAAAAGAACTTTTTCTGAAAATAAAAATGGCTGACTGAATTTTGCTTGCATTTAAGAAAGAGAGAAACAAGTTAAATTACGTGGCTTTCCTGAGATGATTTTTACTTGGCCAGGGAGCTCAGTTGGTTCGAGTGTCCTCTTGACACACTGAGGTTGCGGGTTTGATCTCCAGTCAGGACACATACAAGAAGCAACCAATGAATGCATCAGTAAGTGGAGCAAATAGATGTCTGTCGTCTTCTCTCCCCTCCTTCCTCTCTCTCAAATCAATAAACTTTATAAAAAATGTATTATTGTTCCTGGAATGTTGCAGGTCTATAGAGAAGACAAATGAAATTTCTAATTGAGTAAAAGAACATAATTTGATACTATGGTATGACAAAAGAAAGCTAAATTTGTTCATTTTATATATTGATTAATAAAAACTTAGAAATTCTGGCTTTATGCCAAGATAAAACTGTCTTAAAGAAAGTAAAACATAATTCATTCGGTTAAACATTTGTCATTCGACCTGTGTGCTCACTGCTTAAAGAAAGTAGTTTATCATCTATTTGTTTATCTTTTAGAATGTATGTATAAATATATATGTGTGTCATGTATATGAGTATACATATAAATATATTTAGATATTTGTATATGTTGTCCTTTAGAGGATGCAACTCTTAAAAGCAAATTTGAGAGACTTAAAGGAGATTACATGCACAAAGTTGCATTTGTTTTGAGGAGTATTATAATTACACATTAAGGAAGTGGTTAAAAATCCCAGTGTCATTGCCACAAACTTCACATGCTCACTATTCTAATTTAAGTAACAATCTTGGCCACATACAAAATTGTGCAACAATTCCTTTGGTTAAATTTCAGTTCCCCAACCTCAGCACTATGGGCGTTTCGTGCCGGATGATTCTCTGTGGGGGAGGTGCTTCCCTCAAACCTGCACACTAGATATCAATAGCACCTTCAGCCTCAAGTGTGACAACCGAAACTGTCTAGACATTGCCAGATGTGTTCTGGGGGACAGAACTGCCCCACTGGGTTCAAGGTTACCAAGATGTGAAATACTTCTTGTGGGAAGAATGGGAATAATATGGCAAGTATTTGAATTTATGACATGTAGACCTCAAACAAATATGAATTGTTCAATCATTCAAGGGAAGACACTGCTAGAAAACACAAGAATACGGAGTTGAGTAAAGTAGTTTCTGTCATAAAGCAGTCTACTGTAAAGATATAAGTATACTAGTAACTAAAATACAGTACAGTATCTGATAAAAGTAATTTTGGTACTGATGCAAGCAAATTCAAAATGCTTATAAAGAGATCTTGTGGACAATAAGCAAGGTCACCAGTGCAGCAGGTCCTTGAATAGCATCATTTTGTTCAACATCATTTGGTTCTTAACATTGATGAGAAAAATAAAATTCTTCATCTGGCCACTGTCTGTGTGGAGTTTGCACATTCTCCTTATGTCTGTGTGGGTTTTCTCCAGGGACTTCAGTTTCCTCCCACATCCCAAAGATGTGCATGTGAGGAGAGCTGGTGTGTCTACATTGTCCCAGTCTGAGCAAGCGTGGCTGTGTGAGTGGCCCTGCTACAAAGGTTTCCCGGCCAGGGTGGGTTCCAGCCTTGTGCCTTGAGCTGCTGGGGTAGGCTCTGGAATCAGTGGGTTGGAAAATCATTACATGTTTTTATTAATCTTCCTTAAATGTATGTATAGTTCACATTTATTTTTGTGTTTAATATTAGAAATGTTCTGGGTCTTTATTTAGAAGTTTGGTGATGTTTCTATAACCAGAAATATGCTATAGGAACTTAACTCTTATTTATATCAAGTAGCCTATGGTAAAATTGGTCTCATGTTGTTTTCCTTAAAATCGCCGTTCCCAGAACCTCTTGATGGCATTAAGTAAGGACTTACCGTGTGTCGAATTTAAAAAGGCAGTGCCCAGTGTTGTGTATGGGACCTCAAGGTGATTTGTATGCTCGGAAATACTGGTCTTGCAGACAGTTCAAAATGAAAAGGATTTAGTTTGAGGTGCTTGGTCTGTCCGGACTGTTGTTCAAGATATGTGAAGGAACTGTAGAATTGTCTAAGTAAATAAACATTGAACAAAGGAAGGATAGTAGAAAAATGAAGTTTTGCCCCGCAGCACCTTATTTCCATGTGTACATTGAACAAATGCTGTGCCTGAGGGAACTCCTGCACAGGGTGCCCTTTACCCTTTGACATGGCTCCATAGACCGCTGCTGAATCCTGCTGTCAGTAGGTAGCAGCCTCCAGTGGCTTTTGAACCACTGGAAAGGAAGAGAGAAATCTTTACTGAACCTCCGTAAAAGGTTCAGTGGTCTATTGAAACCCATAGATTTATATACAAAAAGTGACTTTACATAAGTGAAATGATTTGAAGAGAAGCAATGTAACTGGGTTGAAAGGAAATTTAGCAAATTTAAATGTTGACAGCATTAAAAATTGCAGGACTGTTTGAGGATTTCTGTTCTTTCTCCTCTGTCATAGAAAGAACCAGGCATGGGCGTGACTGTAGACCGAACTTCTGGTATGTCATGATAATGAAAGGCAAGTGTAAAGCTGTAAATACAGATGAAAGGATGCATGATCCTAAACCTGATCTAAACTAACACTCTATGCCGACAGAACTTCATGGGATAAGGTATAATTGTGACTGAGCATAGCATTTTCCTCCTGAGGGACAGTGAGGGCCCAAAGGCAGGAATATGACACTGCACACAGAATTTTCTGTTAAATTGTGTGTGTATTTTGCACCATTGACAGTAACTACATGAACTTGACTCATGTTGTCCTTATTCTACCTAAAAAACAAAGGAGATTTTGCTCTGACTTTACCATTAAAGTTAATGGTAATATAATAGCATTCTCGAGTAATTGTAAATAAAGGCCAACCTATATCCTGACAACTGTCAACATTATCTTCATTAATGTATATTCTGGGAAGAAACTTTTTATTTTTGGGTTCATACTGTCTGCAGATAAAGGCTAAATACACTCATAAATTTAGAAATATAGCCATCCTTGACCCGACTGTCCATCTTTATCCTCAGTGGTCTTCCACTAAGACATTAAACCTATATTTGTCCTTTTGAAGTCATTGAAATCTTCATGACAATTTAGGGCCTGCTTAAGAAGTAACCGCTTCCCTTATCACTTTCAAAAAGATGTGATTTCTCTATTTTGAGTCTCCATGGCACTTACTGCCATCTTAGTTGTGGCTGGAAGAGCTAGCTGTACGTTTATCAGCTTTGTTTCCTTTTCCTTTTGGGCATGTAGCTAAACTTCATTTCCCAGCTCGCTTTCACTGAGGTGGGTCCATGTTACTGGGCTCTGGCCCAGTTATGTTCAAAGCTAATGGAAGAAGTTCTAAAGTCAGCATTAGATGAAGGGTGGCAGGAGCCGAGGAGAGGGCCACCAAAGTCTGGGGAAGAAGTGCTGAAGGCTGAGCACCGACAGCATCATTGCTCAGCACGGCCAGGATATAATTCCCATCACCATGGTCAAGAGCCTCTTGAAAGGGAAAGACTTCCCCTGTAAGGAAACCAAGGGGGCCCAGAATCTGTAGATTTCACCTTGCTGCCAGGTTGTAAGAGAGAGGAAATCCATGTCAAAATGCTTCCTTAGAAGGATAACTTAGAAGTCTCAGGTACCCTTTGAGGTCTAGTGATCACTGAAGTTGATACTCAGAGGAAGTATTTTATGAGGAAGCTGATACTCAAAGAGGTACATTATTTTCCCAAAGTTCCTGATCCCACACTGGAATCTTATCTATTATGGATATTTTTACTGCTCCTGTTTAAAATGATAAAATGCCTTCTACAAACAATGATTATTAAATAAATCTGCTCCCTTCATTACCACTCCATACTAAAAGCTAAACTGAAGCATATGTTATAAAAGGGTATATTTTGTGTTGGAGAGGTCTTTCACTCTCTTGTCCCAGGTTGATGCTCCTTACATAATAGCCCTTGGATACTGAAATGATTTAGTGGAAGGGCTACTTTATGAAACCAGACACACAAAAATTCACTCTGAAACACAGCCAGAATCCACAGGCTCATAGTTCTACTGCTTATTTATCCTCCTACTCTCCACACTGAACCAACCTTTTCTTCATTCCTCCCTCTTCTGATGCCTCATACTCTAACACACGCTTCCCTTACTACTCAGGCATAAATCCCTCCCATCTGCAGTCTCCACCTACAACTCACTCCCATCCCACCCTTTCTCTCACTCTTCCACACTAGCGTCTGCCACCCACTTCCATCTCACAGAGTAACGGGGATAGATCTAACACTAAGTGCACATGCTTGCCTTCCGTGCTTCTGTGTCCCCAGAACCCCATTATGCTGGTAATTATCTGTTCAGGTGTTTGACACCACATAAGACTGAGCTCAGTCTCAGGATCCAAAACATAACAGACATGAATTCAGCATGTCTTCCAACATATGCGCACAGAAAGCTTAGGGGCTTTCCATACAACATTTCATCTAGTCATGCCCAATAGGGCTTCAACAGAGGCATTAGTATCCTCATTTCATGAACCACATGCTAAAAAACAATTGATAAAAAGCAACATGATTCATACTCAGGTTGGGTTAATTCTAATATCAAATGTTGTTTATGGACTCCCTTCGTTTGTTTGGAGCTGATTCCTGCTCTTCTTTCTGCCATCCCACTCTAATTAACTTTTTTCTCTCTTCTGCAGATATCCCTTTATCTGCTGTCCTCTCCCACTCTCTCAGACTAATGGTAAAATAGGAAACTGGGTTCTTCAATCTGCCAGCATTATTTCTAGAACACTGATTTTCCATCTTCTTTCAGACTTCTTTTATCTGAAGTCTAGCTCTAAAATTATCTCTGTTGTTGTTTTTCTCTTCTCCCAGCCCCAAGGCAATATTACTATAGCATCTGATTCATTGTCTCCTTTGTATCCTGTAGTCAACAATTTAACAATTCATAAAAATGACCCTTTATATTCCTCAAACTTGGTTTTTCAGACTTTTTACCTTAATAAAACTGCATGTCCATTACTTTTCATGTAGTAAATAACTGTCACACCCTGGATCTCATCGACACAGGGACAATTATGACTTACAGATATCATAATTCCTATGATGTCTCAGATCACATTGCATCCACCAAAACTACCTTTCAAAACACTATTGTTTAGTCATTTCTTCTAAAATTTCTCTTGGCTTCCTAAAGTCAAGTGCCACTTCATTTTTCTCTACTTCAGTTGTCATGAGATTGAGGACTCTGACACTATAAATTAATATTAAACACACTAAAATATATGCAAAGACTTTGGATAAGTCTAGATTTAGTGTGAATATTTATTCTGCAAAACTTAAGCTGTTTTACAAGGAAGGCATTGAAATTGTTTCCTACCTGTAGATGCCCATTTTTCAGTCTACAGTAGCTGGGCACCCCTAGGGGGCGCACCATCTCACAAAATCTAAATGTCTAACGGGAGCGTGCCTAAAGGATGGGGTCACTGTGGGGGTGTGGCCTCACAGGAGAACCTCAGCCCACAAAAACCGACTTTGAGTTAAAAACAGGTTACAAATCTATTTAGATTGAGAGCCTTTGGAGATGACTGCTATGAGCCTAAACCGATTCGCAAAGAGAGGGCTGGGAGAGGTGAGCACCATGCACAAGGCAGATTGCTTTCCCCCCTGAAGTTCCCTCAGTTGACTCAGCAGAAGTGGATGGAGTTTGCAGAATCTCCAGACTAGGAGTGTTTTTGCGGGTGGTCTATATAGCAGCAATAGATTGAATTGAATTCTGGACAAAGGATGCTGTGTACCCCTTTCTGCAGAGCAAAAGTTACCTGATATCTGTTACAATCAGCTATTATAAGAGCAGTGCCAGCAATTAGCCTTTGAAAGGCTCAGCCATTGGTCCAGGAAAGGACTAATAACTGTGATATGAGTTAGGTACTAAAACAGAAAGGTCACTTCCAGTTATTCTGTGCATACAACAGGCTTGCTGTTCTGAGGTCCAGACAGCAGTTGTGACCCCATAAGAGTGACGATAATTCTCTGAAGTGAAGATACTCCCAATTCACGCAGTCTTCTTTAATCTCACCCTCGACTTTTGTCATCAGTTGACGAAGGGCTATTTGTTTTTGCAATATTATATTAGGAAACAGAAATCACATAAGGCATCGAAAATGAAATGTGTATTTAAAATTCTGCAGCTCTGGAGAGGCAGACGCATTTCGGGGGAAAAGGAGAAATGCTGTTCCCAGACCGTGGAAGCCCCCGCTTCTTTCTCATCCAGAGCTGACAGCGCCGCTCCAGCTGCCCCAGAGGACCCGAGGAGTCCGGGCGTAGTAGCCCCGCCCCGCCTCGCCGGCCTGCCGGTGTAGCTGCGGTGCCCCGGCCGCTGCTGCCCTCCCGGAGGGCGGCAGGAGCGCGTGGGGCTCTGTGTGTCTGTGTGTGGGAGATGAATTGGAGTCACACGACTGGGTGTTACCTTCTGAGTGGTTCTGATCAACAATCCATTAGGGAGGGGGTCACGGAAACTTTTTCTGCCTAAAAGGATGAAAACCAAGTAAGTACACAGAATTTTGAACTTCAAACGGAATGTAACAAATACAAGCAAAACCCTAGCAGTAGCCAGGTCCATTCAAAGCGTTCATTCCTTTTTTTATATTAAAAGCCATAAATGCTTACAGGAAAGTGGCAATTTAAAACTGAATGAAGGGAAGTAGTTAAGGAACTTGAAAGGCGGAAAGCAGGACTGCTTTTAAACCGGAGGAAAATGAGGAACTGCTAAGGCAAGCTGGCCTGCGCCCAGCTGTGCAACAGGCGCTTTTGGTTTTAACCTATTGCGTTCTTCAACGCGGCTCTAAGGCTCCAGATTTACTTGGGTGTTTGCTGTCTTCTTTTCCTGTAAAGTCTTCACTGTGAGTTTAAGGATGTTGTGGAAATAGGGCATTACCGGAAGCAACAGTTTGGCAGCCTGGGGTGCATTCAGGATATTAGTTACAGCTATTATCATTTTGATGTCTTCTTCTTCTTTTTTTTTTTTTTAACCCAGGACAGACACTTTTTACTGTCATCCATGGAAGGGCTCTTAGTAACCGCCTCAGACTTTTTGGACCTATAATGCTTTGGCTTGATTCTTCGGAAAGTTCTTAAGCGGGATGGAGCAATCTTGATGTAAGCTGTGGAAAAAGAAGACAGATTTGTATTCTTCATGCTGACAAAAAATAGCTGCTATGACTTTTCCGGCAACGTGGACAGGGGCCAAGTGAAGCTGAACTGGTCATGGTCTGTCGTCCAGTGTTCCTTTGTCGTCGGCGATTTTGCCCCCGGCCTTTCTTGGTGGGCTTGGTGGTGGCAATCTGTCTTTTCTACCAGACCCTGACACTCCGAGGGACGAAGAAGGTCGCAGGTACTGGCCCTGGGGCTGCCCCAAGCACACCCACCGAAAACCAGGCAAGCAGATGCGAAAAAGGATTCTCTGCGGACAAACAGTGCTTCCTTCTCTCCGGTAATGCGCAGGAAATCAGAAAGGTAAGACCGTCATCAGTTAACCTTGACATTTTCTGCAAAGTAGTCTCTCTCTGTCCTCTCTATAAAACTAAAATTAACTTCCATGAGGGCTGAAAGGGAGCCAGGGTGTACACAGCCCAGAGAGTGACCTTATGACAGTGAAACACATGTTAGCTTCAACTTCTTACTTCCAGAAAGCCCAGGCCATTATTTTATCTCTTAGAATTTCACTTCATTTCAGCTGAATGAAATAGACAGTTTGGAGGAGGTGGGAGTGATGTGAATGCTTTCTATAATATTAGTATTCTAAGAGACCTAAAGATTTAAAGTTTAGGAACATAAATTAAAGATTCCTAAAATTTGATAACCATCGGTGTCTCTTTCCTCAGGGCAGTCAGTATGAGTGACCAGACCACTTCAGATTCAAAGATACTCCAAAACTTCAATTCGTAACAGGTTAAATCAATTGTTAATTGGTGAACAATTTTCTAGAGCAAATATTTATTTCTGAAACATTTAAAAGAAAAATATAATAGGTTTCTTCAAAAGAACTGACACACTATTTTATTGCTTATAGAAACAGGAAGATATAGGTTGTTCTATACTTATATTATGCTAATTAACTTTACTAATCTAAGTTGTTGGCAAAACAGATAGAAACACTCAGAATTTCTGTTTTAATATACCACTCTCTTTATGCTTGTCAGTGAAATGATGACATTTAAAATAGTCCAGTCAAAAAGAGAACAAGAAAAACACACAGACAGAATTCATAATAGCAAAGTCAATGATTTCTATGCTACAGCAGGTATTATAGCAAGATAATTTAGGAATCCATAAAGTACTGTCTTATTTCTGCAGTAAATTCTATGATCATGGTTATTGCTTGGAGTAGAATTTCTTGTTAAATATTGGCAGTACTTCTACTATTATTGCCAACACCTACAGCACCAGCACCATCTTGCTTTAAAAACTCTATGGATTTCATATCACACTTAAAACCCTGTGAGAAAGATAAGGTAGGTCTGAGTGTCATTATTTTATAGACTAGATGACTGACATTCGAAGGTGTTCAGGCAGGCCACTGGGCCAGCATTCTGACATGGTACATCTACCTGGTTTCTACTGCAGGACTGATGCTCGAAATAAAGATAAGTTCAAAACTTCTAATAATAAATTGTGAAGCCGCAACTCTAGAACTTATTGAACTACAAAATAGTATTAGGTTAAAACAAAGGAAATTCACACTTTTTTATGACTTATTTTGTCAATAATGTCAAGAAACATCTTAACCAAGAAATATGTGATGTAAAAAATAGCAGATAATAACTTAGAAACACTTTTGGATGAACTTCAACTGCAAGTGTGAATCAATTGTTAAATACTCTAAAGTAATTGAAGAATGTGCATTTTTGTTCATTTATACTAGCATTAACTTAACTCTTGCAGTTTTTGTGCTTTTTTGAGTACTTCAAATTTATGGGTGTAAACTAACTTTTGAAAGTTACTTCTTGTTTGTTTCTAGTATCAATAAATATAATTTCTTTAAAAATAGTTGAGATGGTTTTGCTCTTTAAGTGCCTAAAGTTTTTGCTGAGAATTTTGGACAAAATGGTTTTTATTCATTACCTTACAGTCCTTCTTATCCCTACTTGAGTTTACATGAGTCCTGCTTTTGCCTGTAACGTAGGCATATGTTAACTGTTATTTCTAGGCTGTCACAGAAAATTCCATTTGAGCTTTGGATCTCCTGCTACTTAAAAACCATCTGAAACTTATCGGCTGCTTGTGTAAAACATTCACTCTAGAATTTTCTTCACAAAAAAAGACAAATACATGATGATTTTTTTCAAATTGTTGACAGCCTTAAATATTTTAATTATAAGCAAGATTCTAAACTCACAGTTACAATTCAGAAATCCAGTAGATATGATCACTGAATTTCCATTTGCCACTTAACTCACTATTTTTAATTTAACTTGTGCCAGCCATTGGTTTAGAGCCATTTTTTAAATTAGAGATAGAAAGGAAGTTAGATGTGGAAGTTAGCTTAAATCAGGTATAAATTACTTATTCTTGTGGTATATGACACACAAGAGAATTGAATAATAATCTAGTTTTAAAGATTAATATTCTTTCTGATAGTTTACAGTGAAGAAAGAAATGCTTTTGAGGTCAACATATAGATCATTCTCATAAAAAGCTACTTATTAAACTTTGTTAACTGATAAGATGCTACACAGATTTTCTTTAAGACCCTTAAGACCTAAAATACAGCTTTTAGGACTTTTGTAGAAGAAGCATTGCTTCTATCTATAAAATTCGGATTTTGTTTTTACTTTGATTAACATACCAAAATATGCTTGTCACTAGGGCTTTTCCTTACTGTGTCCATCAATCTTTAAGTGATTTTTAAAGTTACTGAAAATAGGTGGATTTGACCTGAGGTTCATGGATTCCAGAAAGTATTTGGATATATAAGGTGTCTACTGAAATCAAGCATTTTGTGGAAAATATTATTGTGTGTATGTGTATGTGCAATTCTCTGGCAAAAGTCATGATTCTCTTCAGATATTCACACCCAAAGAAATATCAAGACACATGAAAAATGCCTAAAAAGCAAAACATTTAAACTTTAAACTAACTGCCTCCCCAGAAAGTAGAAGTTGCATCTGGATTTACAAGTCTAACAGAAGGAGAAAAATTCTTAAAGACTCCACCAGAGGACATTTGAAAAAGTAATTTAATGAATGCTGTAGAGTCTGCAGGAATGTACTTTCAGAAACCAAAGTGTATCTCATGGAGTATTTTATGAATCATAGTTTTCATACTTTCATGAAAGAGCCATGAGTATGTTGCAGCCTTTTGGTTTCAGTTGTTTCTAAGAGAAGACCTTTTGTACGGAATCAGCCCAGCAACAGAGGGCTCTGCAGTCGTAATATTTAAAGGTGGGTTCCCTTTACATCTTTACAGCTGGGATCTGGTTCAATGTCTAGAACTATTTTCAGTAGAGATTGAGATCATGGCATACAGTATATGCCAACTTTCCAAAGTGAGGAAGTACTCTCCCTCTTTCTGGCCAAATTTTAACTCTTTTTTCCATTTTAACTTCCCAAGGAGCCTTGCTAAGCTGGCATACTTTTGTCATTTCTTCTGGGTTTTTTCCCAACATAACTTGTTTGAAGTTTGGCTGGTAATTTGATGTGTCTTAAAATTACATCAATTTAATATATAAACTAAAGACAATTTCAGTTGTTTCCACTAAAGTAGGTCACTCAGTAGATTTACTTATTTTTATGGAATCTAACACTTTAATATGTATTTTGTAACATAGGAACACATAAAGTATAAACAGAAACAATGGAAGAAAATCTCCTTAGTTTGTGCTCCTCTAGTGGAAACTTTGCTATTTGGGGAATACGTTTGTAATTACCCTAGCCATGTGTTTCTGATTATGTCCTGTTGATGTTCTAGAAGGAGAATTACCATTTCTTTGTTGCTTGACTGTTCATTCTCCATTTCTTCTTGACTTCATTCTCCTTCTTTACAACTACTCTTTCCAGTACCCAACCGTAACCCAATGCAATTAATGAATGTTTTCACCACAAATGTTTTTTTTTGTTTTGTGCTTCTAATAATTTGCTACGAAGTATCTTCCAAAATAGTTAATATTTGAAAATTTCTAAAAATTACTTGTTTAGATCAGCTTTTCTAGAAATGGAAGCAGAGGCACACACTTAATGCTAACACTTTATTGAATGGTACAATCCTAGAATGCAAGAGTGGGGGCGGGGAGGAAGAGGGAGAGCAAACACAAATGGGTGCATTATTGAGAGACATTTCCAGAGAAGCTGTGCTAAACTATTTTGTATCAGAACAGGCACTGGGGTAAGTGGGCAAGAAGGGCTAGTAATTGTTCTTCTGGCTTTCCCTTTCTTCTGTCTTCCATTGGCTAGAGTTTGTCCCATCCTACTTCCAAATAGTGTTACCTGGAGTCTCTGGGCAGCCATTGGGGAGCCAGGGCCTCAGTGGTACAGTCCTGCCAGGGCAAAGGTGAGCTGCTCCCTCCTTTTATATCTGTCTATCTCTATCTCTATCTCTCTCTCTATCTCTACCTCTATCTATCTCTGTCTCTATCTCTATCTCTATCTCTATTTCTATCTCTATCTAGCTATCTCTATCTCATCTGTCTCTATCTATCTATATACCCCCTCACCCAATGACATTTTATTTTCTATGCTTTTAGAGAGAGAGGAAGGGAGAGAGAGAATCATTGATGTTAGAGAGAAGTATCGATCAGTTGCCTCTGTATGCACCTGGACTGGGGATCATAGGTGCCCTGACTAGGAATCAGACCTGCAACCTTTTGGTTATGGGACAATGCTTCAATCAACTGAGCCTCACTGGCCAGAACCGCCCTCCTTTTCCATCAGAACTGTTCATAGGAGCTCCTAAGTCTGTGGCAGCTGAGGTAGCAAAGAGAGTTTCCATAGCTTACCACAAGAAATGGCCTGAGCAATACCCACTGGAAGGGTATGTGAGGCAAGCTGATCTAGTGTCTGATACAGTAGTTATGCTAATTTTGCTTTCTAAAATCCATAGAAAATGCCAAAATATGCCCTTATTTTTGGGAAATGGCTTTGCTTTCTTTAAATGAAATGTTTGTAATTATCTCACTGAGAACTCTCCTCTTTTTCCTCTTCTTCCCATTCATTTATTAATTTACTTATTCATTTTCTATATTCATTAAGTAAATATTTATTGAATAGTTTACATGTGCATGAATGGTTTTATGTTGTAGAGAGAACACTCCAGAAAGCACATTGATGGATGGACTGGAGCGGGTAGAATTGAAGCTAGGTAGAGCAGTTGGGAGGCAATTTCAAAATATTAACACACCTTCTTTGCCAAATCTTCCTTTCCTCTTGTGTTCTTAAACATGCTTTTTCAACCTTTTACAGACCAATTCTGGTGTTACTCTCTCTTAGTTACAATATCCCAGAGCTACTCTCTGTTAGTTACAATATTATGATATGTTATGTTATGTTATGTTATGTTATGTTATGTTATGTTATATTATGTTTTGTTATTATGTTATGTTATTTATTTTTAAAGAGAGGGGAAGGAAGGGAGGGAGTGCAATATCAATGTGCATGAGAAACAGAGATTGGCAAAAAAACATAGATTGGTTGCCTCTCACACACCCCCAGCTGGGGACCTGGCCCGCAACCCAGGCATGTGCCCTAGCTGGGATTTGAACCAGTGACCCTTCATTTCACAGACTGGTTCTCAACCAACTGAATCACACCAACCAGGGTGACAACATTACAATTTTATATTTAGACCATACCTTCTGCTAATAAACATGTTCGTAAGTGATAAAACAACAAGCTTTCACTGTTCTTGGCAATCCACCTCACCCAACATGCTCCTTCTTTGTCTTTGCCTTCAGAGAAACTGTAGCTCATTCTCTCTGGGTGCACTTCCGGCCACCCCTACCCATCCTTTTTAATGTGGTCTTTTCTACTGAAATGTCCAAATTGGTGACTCCTTGGCTATCAGATTAAATTAATTTATTTTCAACCTACATTTTTTCTTCTTTGAAGAATTTTACACTATTGGGCAACAACTTTTTCTTGAAACTCCCCTTTTGATTTCCATGACACAATAACAGGGTTATTCTCTGACCAATGTGAAAACCTGGCAGCCTCCTTTCAGTGTTCCTTTATGCAGTCCGATGCTAAAAGTAAACATTCCCGATTTTAGTTTATTGGGCCTTTGTTGTCTTGTTTTATACTTTCTTTTGTTGATTATTTCAACTTTGCACATTTTTAATTTTTACCCTTTTATATACAGATAACCTTTCAGGTATATTTGTATCTTGGCTCTCACTCCTGAACCTCCAGATGTGCTTCCACAATTTTATTGTTATCTTTCATTTGGGGAGTTACGAGAGTTTTGAAAACTCAAATAACTTTCTCTCAAAATTTTCATGCCCAGATCAATGACTCTTCTTGACCTATTTCCATAAATAGCACTACCCTTCCCACATTTCTCTGGATGCATAGGTTTTAAAACTTAGAGTTATGTTTGATAGTTATTGCTCTTTCTCCATACCTTGCCCATCACCTAGTCTGTCTAGCCTGTCTCCTCACCAAATCTGTAGGCCTGTCACTGATCTGCATGGACAACTCCAAGTTAGAAAGGCAACAACATTTTTCAGATTATTTTTTCTTTTTAAAAATTGTTATCTATTGAAAAATTTTAAATCAAAATAAAAACACAAAATATAAAATTTACCTTCTTCACCATTTTTAAAAGTACAGTCCAGCAGTACTGATCATATTTACATTGTTGTGTAAAGGCCACAATATTCTTGCCTTGCTCACAGTCCTTATTTGGAACCGTTTTTCTCAACCCTACTCAACTGGAATGTTGCATTTCCCTGGCTTATGGCCCACACCTAGATTTCCTCTGTGTGGTTTATATGCTGCCTTTAGACATGCTGTTCCTTTTCTAGCTCTGACTTTGAACCTGTCTCTGAGACCATGGTATATGCCTTTGGCCCTTTATCATACCGAGTGACTTCAGTAAGTATTACCTAACCACAAGCGTGTATTGCTCTGTAAAGTGGGCTCTTCTCTAGCTCCCCAAATGAATCTAGGGAATAACTGATCAATATTTTAAAAGCTTAGCATCTTCTTCCACAATCTATTCTGGGTCCTCATTGTGAGCACTTTAGACTATTTCAGTAGTCTAATTGGTTATCCCTCAATCTACCTTCAAATTCTGTGCATAACTTCTATAATATTGCTTCTGAAAAGCTTTCAGTAGTTTTAATGTTGAGTGCCCACTAAGTTGAGTAGAAACTATCTCTTCTGCTCCTAGCATGTCCCAAGATGGTTTTCCAGCCTTGTCTTTCACTCTGCCTTTATTCATAATCCATAAGCCAGCCCATACCCTGTTCTCCAAATGCCAACATCTCTACCTCTGCCTGAAGTCTCCTCCAGCAAGTCTGCTCTAGTCGACACCTCTAGTAACCTTTCTGATTATTCTCAAAGCATTCTGAAATCTATGGATTTTCACCTTTTCCATGGTGGCAGGCCTTATCTCCATAAGTTGATACATACTAAACATGCCTAATAAAACTTATTTTTCATTATAATTACTTAGAAATGAATAAATATGAGAATGTTAGAACTGGAAACAAGTTAGTGATCATTAAGTTCACTAAAGTGAAGAAAATGAAGCTCACAAAAGACAAGGGCCTCTCTGAAAGTAATACATCACGCTGATGATGATAACTGGATTAGGTTAAGACTTGTGCTTTTCTCTGTGTCCTCTGTATTTCCACATACTATCCCCATTTATTGGCATTATGAATGTATACATTGAAATTCTAACCCTCAGTACCTAAGAATGTGATCTGAAATATGGTAGCTGTAGATGTAATCAGCTAAGATGAGGTCACACTGGAGTAGGGTGGGCCCCCAATCCCATATGACTGGTATTATAAGAAGACAGTCACATGTAAACAGAGACACAGGGAGACTACCATGTGATGATAAAGACAGACATTGAAGTCATGCAGCTGCAAGCCAAGGAAACCCAAAGATTGCTGGCAATCCCCCAGAAACTTGGAAGAATTCCCCTGCAGTTTTCAGAGGGAGCATGGTGCTGCTGACGCCTGATTTCAGAAATGTCCCCAGAATTGTGAGACGGTACATTTCTGCTGTTTTAAGCCACCCAGTTTGTGGTACTTTGTTATAGCTGCTCAAGGAAATGAATACAATTGGGGAGGCAACATAGTTCTGCACATGAGCTCTGGAGTCAGATTAACAGCACTTGCTTCCTCACTACTTGGGCACATTTCTTGCCCTTTTTAGGATTTTGTTTGCTCACCTGAAACTGGATATATTTTAATCTACCTTACAGGGCTAAAATGAGGCTTAAATGAAATCATGTGAAGCACTTAAAGTATCTGGCAGATAGAAAGTATCTGGCTCATTGAATATTAAGTATCAGAACAATTATGATTTAATATCCTTGAGGATTTATCCATTTCTGTAATCCTTACAGATCCTAACATGTTTCCACAGAGTAGGTGAGCAGCAAATAATTGTTGCAGTGAACATAAGTACTTGGGCAAGAGCGTCTGAGAGGAGAGCCTTGTCGGTTTTCTTTCCCTGTCTGCCAGCCCCTAAGCTGATGCGTTTTCGCAGGAAAATGAACCATCAGAATCAGAACAAAGTTTAGGGGGGCTGATATGTTACTTCAGAGTCAGGCCTGCCTATCTGTAGGTAAGGTCTTCAGTTTGGGCTGAATTCCATTTTTTTTTTAGCTTGAGATGTTGGGAAAATAATATGCTACACCTGGGGATGCGGAAATAGTTGGGGAGCAAGAGGAGAAAAGGTTAAGATGTCAAGATTTTGGACCTTGAACAAATTTGCACACAGGTTGGGGCAAAAGTAGGTTTACAGTTGTGAGTATGTAAAACACAGTTTATTTCTGTATTCTTATTTATTAATTATCACGTTATTTTCCATATGAACAACTGTAAATCTACCCTGTATATGTACTGTCTGCCTCCTTTCACAGAATACAAGCTCTTCAAGAAGAAAGACTTTATTTCACTTACGGCTACATCCTCACTGCCAAAACAGTATCTGACACATAGTACTGAATAAATACCTAGTCAGTGAGTGAATACATAAATGAATCATGAATTTAAGGGTCAGAGAAGGCCTACGTTAGAGGCCTTCTTTGAGGCCAGGAAATGAAATGAGGAAAAACTTCTCCCTTTTTCTTCACTGACTCTGAAGTTCTCCACTCCATCTTTTTCCTGTTCCAGTGTCCCGTGAACTCCTGTACCATTTCTTGCACTTCTGATTAATGCTAATCATCCTGTCATTTTGCTACATTGAATCTGCTTCTTCAATTAGCATCCATCTCTCCTGTTCTTGTCAGCTCATTTGTCATGCTGGGATCCTTATCCTACAAACATTCTGGAGGACCTACCATATAAAACAAACAAAAACGGCATTCTTTCCCAACTACTTCCCATCTCTGTTGGCTTCTTTGTCACCATCATCTAACCTCATATTTGAAGGTAAAGATTTTAAAATCATGCTGGGAGCATGTAGACAGGCTCTCAGGAGATGCTGTCAGCACACTAACAGTATACTCATAGAATTAGTTAGCATTTAATGCCTGTAGATTTCTCTGAAATAGTTGATTAGAGCTATGTTAAATTTTTATAATGAAATATGCACATGGGTGAAAATTGTTCATGCTGAGAGAATTTTAAATTCAAATTTGCTTACATTAGATAAATTTTAATGGAGCCTTGATGAAGCTTATATTTAAGCAAGTTATATTAGGTTTCCTGTGAATCAAGGAATTAAGTTTATAAGAGTCATTCTCTCTTGTTTTTTCAAGATAGTGTTTTTTTCAAGATAGCTTCTGCTTCCTTCTCTAACTAATTCTGTTTCTCATTCTAATGCAATTAGTTAGAAGGTCACATAAGATAAATCCTTTGAAATGGGAACCAGTGACATTATAAGAAGAGCTTCCTGTTACCAACTTTGAGTGTGTGGCCTTTGGGGTGAAGAAATGTTTTGGTTTCATTTTTCCCTTTGGTTTCCTTTGGATATTTTTTCGAGGGAGCCATGGTCGCTGAAAGGATGAGCTCATGTTCTAAAATAGGATTCATACTCTCTAACAGAAACTATACCAAAGTTGGACATTTGCAAGATAAACAGTACTTGGTCAGCTGTGTTCAAAATGTAAAACAAGACATTTTGATCTATTATGTACAGGGTTAAAGATGGAATATACTGATAAAATAGGAATTGAGTCTTTGTTGTATGTAAAGATCTTAATGAAGAAAACTTTTTCAATTAAATTCACTAATGGAGGCTAAGAGTACTTACAATTCAAAATAAAAGATGAACCAAAATCATTATTAAGAAGAGCACATGGATTTGGAGGTACAGAATGGGTCCAATCATGTATTCTGAAATATAGCTATATTTGGTATCTCTAATCTTTACTTGGGGACTGGAGAAACACCCCTTCCCACCCCTCCGCACCCCCGCCCCCCGCCAAACCCATTTGCTTGTAGTTCATCCCAACCAGAACAACTTGCTGCCAAGCAGGAGTCCTCGTGACTCTGAATATTGCTGATGAGAATAGACCTAACTCTCTCCAGCAAGGCTTTCTAATCTCAAAACTTTTAAGTATATTGGATTAGAAGTTTAATAAAACATAGTTATGTTGTGAAACAAAAAAGGACTTTGGTACCTGTTGGTTCAAATTCCTGCTGTCATTTACTAGCTACAGGAAGCAGGCCAATTTTACCTGGATTTCTAAATTCTCATTTTCTCACTGAAAATATGGAACTAACTAAGTTCTCCTGATGAGAACTGGATATGTGGCTGAAAACACCAAGTGTGGTGGCTGACCACTGTTAGCATTCAATGTGCCCTGCCTGCCCCTGAGAAGCTGGGTGTAAGCTCTGGCATGAAAATAAGCACTTCAGATGGCTTATTATATCCTTGTTTCAAGAATGCATATGTAGTACGTATTTTTGATCCTCAGCCTATGTGTTTTCTTCATCAGCTTTCGCCCAGGCAAATGTTTAAGTCAGTGTGTCCCTATACTAACAGTCTTCAGTTACTTTTCCCTGAAAGCTCTAAATGCAATCAAATGCAGACACATTCCACTGATTTTTCCAGGGCTCCGCATGATACTTCCTTTCTCTCTGAATCAAGAAAGCGTTTGAGTTCAAGTAGTGGGAATGTGACACATTTTCTCTGATTTATAAAGTGTAAATTATTTACAAATTTTGATACTTTAATTCTTTTTGTAGCCAATTTCTTATAGCACACCTCACAGCTGATCTTAAATTGAGCTGATTTCTGCTGCTGTAAGTGTTTTCTGACTATGACTAAGAGAGGGATCTGGGAAAAAGTGGTCAATTCACAATGGGAGAATCAGGCAAGTGAAAAAAAAAGCCTGATGATAATAGTAAATAACTTATGGAGAGAAAATAGAATTGATTTAAACAGTAATATTTCTCCAGGGTCCTGGTGACATAAGAAAAAGAGGATGTTGTTGGGGTAGTGGAAATCTTCTGAATCACCTGTCAAAGGTTCATGTATCTGAGGCAGATCCTGCTGTGCCCCACTCTCTCCAAAAGAAAAAGCACCAACTGGGGCCCAGTTCCAATACTGAAGAGTTGAATGAGCATGGGCAAGTGGCTCACTTGGGTTTCATTTTCCTAGATTGTAGCACAGGGGTGGAAATGTCTGTTGCAGAGATGTTAAGGGACCGAATTAGACACTGTAACTGAATGCTTTGGAAAACAATGAAATTATACCAAGCAGGGGAATAAACATTATTAAAAGGGAAATAGGCATATTAAAATTTTTAAGAGTTTATTTGAGGAAAAATCTATTCAAATCAGGCAGCACCAAACCAGAAGTGGTGAGGAGCACTACAACAGCAGGAGATCAGGGAGAGACTTTTATACAGAAAAGGAAGAAGCAAAGCCAGGGAATTATTGATGGGCTGTAACTTAAGGCCTAGTTGGCTGTTTGTGATTGGTTGTTCTTAGGTTCTGATTTCATAACTTTGAGGCATTTTTAGACTTAGGTTTTGGTGTGCTTAGATAGCCTGATAAGGAATTAGATCCACATTAGTCTAATGACTTCCTTGTTTAATTAATTTAACACATCCCAAAGGATAACATCATGAAAATATTCTCATTGCAGCCCCTGTTGAGGAAAAAGAATACATATTAGCAACATAAATGGGAGTACCAGGAATACTCCTTTCTTCATTAAAAAGTTATAACATAGTGTGCTATTTAAATGTCAAGTTATACAGTTATGTTTCAAAATGCCACTAGGAATCCAAAATTGGGCTGCCACAACTGAGTTTCCTCTTGATGTTTCACTGTTTCTTTAACAAGCAGTAGAAAGTGAATAGTTTCAGCCCTCAACCTGGTTCTTCCCTAGTGGAAAATCTAGCATTAATTTAGCCAAAGTGCGCAAATGCTTCAGGAAAGATGGAACAGGAAATTAACTTGTCTGTAGCAGTGCAGGAACTACCTACCCTTAAAAAAGTATCAACCAGAAAGTCGACTTACTGAGCAGTAAACCTTCCCTACTGCACAGACCCAGAAGGCAGAAGCGATTTCAAGTGGGCTTTGCCTCACTACTCCCTTTATTATTAACTATCTTTATCATTTTTTCTGAGTAAAGAGTGAAAACCTTAACAACACATTTGAAGCTTCCTAAACACAAGCTAAATCTATTTATCTAGGTATTTTAGTGCAGAGAAACTAATTTAAAAGCAGGCATATTTGGGACAGAGTTGATTGTATTTTTAGTCAAAGAGTAGATAAGAATAAAGAAAAAAAGATAAGCTGATTATTTTTCTTTTAAAAAAGCAATGGCTAAAGAAATACTATGTCTGCTTTCAACAAATCTGATTGCTGGAGGGTAGATAAAATGTATTTGTGAGAATATATTCTATCAGAAATAAAATCTAAAGAAGCTAAAATTGTCTCTCCTTTTTACTACAAAATAATGATATTTTAAAAGGAAACCCTCTTTCTGTGATGTAAATATGAGGATGTCTCATTAGCCAGTTGATGTACTCATATTCTTAAACGCAATTCTTAGCAAATCCCTAAGCAAAGTCACCAGACATTTACAATAAAGTAACCAACCTCTCCCTGTGAAGTTTACCATTTAAACAAAACCTAATTACTGGCAGTAGGATGAGGACAGGGATCAAGTTTACTCAATGCTTGGCACAAAACAGTTGGAAGGGATGGATAAATGGGATCTAGTATAATCCATGCTGTGTGTCCAGTGTAGGACTTCCTGTGGTGGCCAGCAGTTTTTAAATTCTTCTTTTGTATTTTCAATTGGATTCTTAAACTCTGGTGTCCTATCTAAGTCTTCCTTCATTTATAAGATGTCCTTACCTCCTGCTTTCCTGAGAAGACCGAAGCAATCTGTGGTGTTAGATGAGACGGTGGTTTCTTCTTTAGGCTTGGCCTCTGAGGCCTCTCAGCTGGACCTTTTAAGAATAAACTGGATTTCCAGGAGGGGAACTCATTTTTTAGACAGTCACAGAAGAAATCCAAATGCTATTCTGCAATGATTCATCCTCTAACAGAAGAATTAGAGTTTAAGGAGTTTCAAATTTTATAATAGTATTGGATGATGTTTTATTCTTTCCTTTAGACATAGTGCTTATGTTGTGCTATTACTAGGTATTGTCATCCTGCCAATTTTTTATTTTTAAAGTGAAAAGTTGGCCATCAAATATGTAAACATCCTAGATTGAGTGTGTAGTTTTGAGAGCTCTAAAACAGAGTTTGAAAGGAATATGTGAAGTTGTGTTATGTGTTGGCGTAACAGTGCAACATCTGGCAATATGAGCAGGATCAGGAAAGACTGGGTGGAGGCTTCTAGGATTCTTAGGGCTTAGGCTGGGAAAGATGTTACCCAGGGGAATCACCAAGGAGAGCCAAAGTTGTGTACTAGTGCTGGCCAGTAGGCTGAAGAGAAGAGATGAGGAAGCCATGGAAAGTGAGCAGCTACAAGGGTACTCAAAGTAAACAAAAATTCAGAGTAAGTGCTAAGAAGTAAATGTGTACTTAAGGAAACTTGCTCTAAAATTTGGTATAAGGCAGGGTATTCTTTTATACCAGGTAGTGTCTGAATCTTTTACACTCTCTCCCCCATTCTTCTTAACACTTTGGCCCTCACATGGGTGCAATGAAAGTTTGTGAGATGTGTGTCTCTGTCCTGTAGCTTTTCATTCAACCAAGAACTGGAGCTAACCTTTGCTGCCCTGGAGCTGTGGGGCCACCTCATGGAGGATGTTGGCTTTCTTTCTTACCCATCTGTGCAGTTCCTGGGGACCCTGGGCTTCTGGAGAGAATCCAGATGAACTTGTTGGTATAGGGATGTGAACACTGAGGGGAGAAGACAGGAGCTAGATATGCTATGGGCATGGGATTGACAAATTAGACACTTGAAGTGGGCTTAGGAACCCATCCTCCTCCCTGGGAGGAGGGGGGAGGGCTACGGATGTAGTGACTGGGTAGTCAGTGGATGGAAAATCTTAATCCCCTACTCAATGCCTGAACCTTATGTCCAAAGTTGTTTTATTTGGCTAGACTCTCTGTCCAGTATAAGGCATGTTCACTATGGTACTAAAAGAGGTTCCAGGCTGGCTGCCCCAGATTCTTTCTTGGTGGCCTACTGCAGAAGCCTGGGGTCTGAGCGTGTGCAGTGGTGAAATTCAGGGAAGACCTCAGGCTCAGAGGAGTGCTGACGTCACAACAGGGTAGAAAGGGTAGCGGGGGAATGAGCAGCAAGCCTTGTAGGGAAAGCAGAGAGAAGAGAATGAAGAATGAAGTGGAACTCAAAATGGGAGGTTCATCAACTTAATGGGTGCATACTTTTAAAGGTCCTAAGATTGGACAGTGGTGACCATATTTTCTAAGCCAAAAACAGGGAATGTAATGAAGGACTTTTTATATTTCAAGTTGAATTTGTTTATACAACATTATAACAAAGTATAAAATTAAATCATATTTAGTTGTACAGTTAACAAACTGCCTAATTTTTATTATTCCAGCACCCAAACCTAAGAAGTATGTTCATTGTATACATGGTATCAATGGCCATTTTTTTCATATGATATGTTTTCTCTACCACTGGATTTTTATCAGAGAATAGTAGAGATGGTGATCCACTGATTATGTAACATCAGATCCAGCTCAAAATGGTCCTATCCTATTTAACCAGATACTCAGTTGCTTTTTAGAGACAACAGACCAAAACTACTGGTCATGCAGCCAACGCATGTGTAGAGGAGAGAATTTTGGCCTCCAGCTGTACCTGGAACCAAAGTATCATCATTGTCATGTTCCCCCACCTCATTCCCTACCACCGCAGTCACCACCACAGGATGGTAACATAACAGGAACTTGAGCACCAGAGTTTGGTAATAATTATTTTTATCTTTATTGTCCCTAAAGGTGAAGGGATTAAGAAGTATAAACTGGTAGTTACAAAATAGTCATGGGGACTTCTGGCCAAGGTGGAGGTGTAAGTAGATAAGCTTTGCCTCCTCACGCAACCATAAGGATCACAACTAATCTCAAAACAAAGTACAACCAGAGCTTCCAGAAAATTGAACTGTACAGTAGTCTGACAACCAAGGATTTAAAGAAGAAATAATCATCCAGATGGATAGGAGGGGTGGAGATGGAGAGCTGGGGCAGAGAGGACCAGGTGCACTGGTGAAGAGTGGTGGTGGTGGCCAGTTGACCAGAATGTCCCACATTCACCTGTGGTAGATAAAAATTAGGAGGGACACCCAGGGAGCAAGTCATCCCAGGCCCAGCCAGACTGCACAGCCCAGGGTTCCAGTGCTGGGAAAATAAAGCCTCATAACTTTTGGCTGTAAAAACCAGTGGGGGTTGGGGCAGTGGAAGAAACTGCTGGTCTCTCAGGAGAGTCTGTTTAAGGGATCTGCATGGATCTACTCTGGGATTCAGCACCAGGGCAGCAGCTACAAGGGTACCAGTCACTTATGGGAAGTGAAGGGAGGGACTGGAAATGGAGTGAGAGCCAAGCAAGCAGCATTGTTCGCTCTTGGATGCTTCTCCCACATACGGAGCCACAAAAAGGCAAAGTGTTTTGCCCACCCTAGCGACTACCTAAGGCTTCTCTCCTTACAACATAACTGGTACGTCAAGACAGGGGTCAAACAGCTCTACCTACACAGAAGCAAACACAGGGAGCCTGCCAAATTGAGGAGACAAAGAAATATGGCTCAAATGAAAGAACAGATCAAAACTCCAGGAAAAGAACTAAGCAAAATGAAGATAGCTAACTCATGTGATGCAGAGTTCAAAACACTACTGATAAGGATTCTTAGAGATCTCATTGAGTATGGCAAATGTATAAGGGAAGAAATAAAGGCTACACTAATTGGAATAAAGAAAAATCCACAGGGAACCAACAGTGAAGGGAAAGAAGCTGGGGTTCAAATCAATGATTTGGAACATAAGGAAGAAATAAACAGTCAACCAGTACAGAATGAAGAAGGATGAATTAAAAAAAATATGAGAATAAGAAGTCTCTGGGATATCTACAAATGTGCCAACATCCAAATCAAGGATGCCAGAAGGATAAGAGGAAGAGCAAGAAATTGAAAACTTATTTGAAAAAATAATGAAATAAAACTTCCCCAATTTGGTGAGGGAAATAGACATACAAGTCCAGGAAGCACAATGAATCCCAAACAAATTGGACCCAAAGAGATCAACACCAAAATCATCATAATTAAAATGACAAAGGTTAAAAGATAATGAGAGAATGTTAAAAGCAGCAAGAGAAAAGCAGAGAGTTACTTACAAAGGAGTTCCCATAAGACTATCAGCTGATTTTTCAAAAGAAGCTTTATAGTCAAGAAGGGACTGGTAGAAGTATTCATAGTTATGAAAAGCAAGAACCTAGATTACTCTGTCCAGCAAAACTACAATTTAGAATGGAGCGGCAGATAAAGCACTTCCCAAGTAAGGTCAAGTTAAAGGAGTTCATCATCACCAAGCCCGTATATGAAATGTTAAAGGGACTTATCTAAGAAAAAGAAGAAAATCAAAACTTTGAACAGTAAAATGACAAACTCACAAATATCAACAATTGAATCTAAGAAAAATAAAAATAAAAGCAAAACCAAAAACAAGCTAGTCAAACAACTGGGAACAGGAACGGAATCATAGAAATGGAGATCAGGGGTGAGGGGGAGAATGTAGGAAATGGTTCAGGGATTAAAAGGCATAATTGGTAGGCTAAAAATACACAGGGGATATTAAGAATAGTATTGGAAATGGAGAAGCCAAAGAACTTATATGAATGACCCATGGACATGAACATGAGGGTACCAGGCAGAGGAGGGCAAAGGGGAAAAAGTTGGGACAAATGTAATAGCATAATCAATAAAATATACTTAAAAACTGTAAAAATAGTCATGGGGATGTAAAGTACAGCATAGGGAATGTAGTCAATAATATTATAATAACATGTATGGTGCCAGGTAGGTACGGGAAATATTGGGGGGACCACTTTGTGAATTATGTGATTGTCTGACCACTGTTCTGTACACCTGAAACTAATACAAAATAACACTGAATGTAAGCTGTAATTGAAAAATAAAACTATAAATAAAATAAAATAAAATAAATGCTTTATTGCCCCTAATATACAAACACTAGCTTTTTTCATATTCTACCTTAATTTGACACCCCTTGTGAAATCATATGATTCAAATTTTTTTGACATGGCTGGTGTGACTCAGTTGGTTGGGTGTCATCTGCAAAGTGAAAAGGTAGCTGGTTCAATTCCAGGTGAGGGCACCTGCCTGGGTTGCGGGCTCAGTCCTTGGTTGAATATGCATATGGAAAATGACCAATCGATGTTTCTCTCTCACATCAGTGTTTCTCCCTCTCTTTTTTTCTCCCCTTCCCTCTCTCTAATAGATAAATACATAAATTTGTTTAAGAAATCTTTTTAAGTTTTTATTTTGTTGAACTGATTAACAAGGAGGCCATTAGACTTAGGTGGCTCTGATGTTGTGGCACCCTATGTAAGCAACCAAAATCGAACCCTGCAAATGCCTCAAGAGAGAGGCAGTGAAGTAATTTCCTTTTTTTGCTTCCACACTTTATATATAAAGTTTTCCCTCTGGTTCCTATGGTGGATTTAGAGGTGGGGGAACACTCCTAACCACTTCTGGGTTGACACTGCCCAATTCCAATTGAATTTTGTGTGAGTAATCTTAAAAATTTTAATATCTTTCAGTTTATCTTTTAACAATTTCAAATATTTTAATTTGTCAAGAGGTTCTTCTGTGCGATAACTTCTTTAAGAGATATCGAAATGTGCCTTATATTTATGAGGAGCTATATGTTTTCAAATGCTTTTATCTTTGCTGTTTGAGTCTCCTTTGACCCCTCAATAGCATGAAGAATAAGATGGAAGGTTAGTGCTCATTTGCTGAGAAAAGTGAAGTACATCAGGAGGAGCTTAAGTGGTGTCAGGAGATAGTGACCGGAGAGAGAGAAACAGAGGGTAGACCCAGGACTCAGAAGGCCTTGGGGTGTTACCGGCAAAACCTGGAACCTAGCTTTAGAGTGTCTGGCATCTGTGAAAGTGTGTAGATTATTTGATGCTTAGGTAGTGACATTGTAATGAACTCAGTGTTCTCTTTTTTTTTAATGTTGCCTTTGCATGGACTATTTTAAGTCTGAACTGCTGAACTAACTCATTGTTTTGGCATCAGGGGACAGAAACTTGCTATTATTTGAACGTTTTTTTTCCCAAAAGAACAAGGTCTCTCCTTGTGCTCTGCTTGGTTTTTTGTAATTGTTAGTTGTTGGTTTTCCATTTTCTTCATTATAGAGGTTGTTTACTGTTGATACTGTGGTAAGATTCAGGGGGCCAGAGAACATTTACTGGAGAACCAGCAAATGCCCTCAGGGCTTAGAATAGAAAGACAATAACTTCTTCCTCCTCTTAAGCTCTGTGTAAGTTGCTGAGGAGGATGGGGAAAGGATGGGGGTGTTCAGGGAAGAGGCAAAGAAGGAAGGCAGGATGAAAGAAAAGGTATGAAAGAGGGACACCAGAGTGGTTCTGGTTTGCTCCAAAATAGGAAGCAAAATTGAACCAAAGGAGAAAGCAATTTACTTTCTCTCTGGATTGCATTTAAAGCTTTATCTTATATTTAAAGATACTTTGAAGGAAGCTATCATGACTACCATCTCCCAGCTATTCCCCTGTGTTTATAATCTTAGTTTAGTTTGTTATGTCTGTAAAGTTACAGCAAATAGCAAGCTGATGACCCACAGCTGTGCATCATGGGTGGCATCTGAAGGAAAATTAGTTGGAAGAAAAGCCTCCAGAGGAGGCTGAAAAAGATGCTTAATATAACTTTCAAAACAGATAGAAAAGAACATGGGAGAAGCCAAGAAGGAAGGGACTATGAACTCCTCCATGTTCATTGAAATGGGTGAGCATTTCAGTGGGGGCAAACAGAGGCAGCCAACAACCGCTCAGGTCCTGGGGAGGCCAGAAGTCACAGCAGGAGACTCTAGATAGGACTAGAGGAGAAATCACTCTTCTTGTGCCCTTAGTTTTGTTTTGTTTTTAATTTCTCCCCATCTCCAAGATTCCTGCTCTGTGTGAGTGTTAGCCTGGCGAAGGGATGAGCAGCACACAATTGAAGCAATGCCCAGAATGATTGAAGTGCTGAGCTGTTCAGTCTGCCTGTTTTCTTTTTTTCAGCCTTGCAACTTGCTCTTCTTTGCTTTCTCTTCTTCTTTCAGTTGCATAAGCTGTACACTTTGTGCCCTTTTTACTTTTTATTTTTAAAACATGTCTGTTGATCTTTTTATTTTTTATTTTTTAAATATATTTTATTGATTATGCTATTACAGTTGTCCTATTATCCCCCCTTCATTTCCCTCCACCCTGAACACCCTCTCCCACCCACATTCCCCCCTTTAGTTCATGTCCATGTGT
>CM052549.1:61044902-61120319 GCA_028533065.1 Trachops cirrhosus
TTCTAAATGAAAGCTTTGCTGGATAGAGCAATCTGGGATGTAGGTCCTTGCCTTTCATGACTTAGAATACTTCTTTCCAGCCCCTTCTTGCCTGTAAGGTCTCTTTTGAGAAATCAGCTGACAGTCTGATGGGAACTCCTTTGTATGTTGATTTTAAAGAGAGAGAAAAGGAGAGAGAGAGAGAGACAGAGATTGAGATCAAAACATTGGTTGCCTCCTATACATACCCTGATGGGGTGTCAAACCTGCAACCTAGGTATGTGTCCTGACTGGGAACTGAACCCCCAACCTTTTTGGTGTATGGGACAGTGCTCCAACCAACTGAGCCACACTGGCCAGGGCTGTGCACCCTTTTTTGAAGGCACTGCGTGGTTCCAGGTTGTGCCTGAGGAGGATGGATGTTAAATATAGAGGTTACCTAAGAATTCTTAGAGCTTACGTTCAGATTATAGGTTAATATTTTATAGATTTCATGGAAAGTCTTTTCTGATAAGCAAACATTGTAATGTATCTCTTAAGTCTCAGTATTTTAGATGTTCCTAGTGGACTGAGGAAACTTGACATTATTTATCATTATAGATTTTTGAGCCTAGGATGTCCAGTCTAGGGTCTGGCCTGCTGTTCTCATCTGTTTTCCCCTTTTGCCCTGGGCTCTCTTATTCTCACAGTCAGCTTACTGACTCCCTCTTGGTTTACTTAGTGTATTTGCAGCAAATCCTTTTTGGAACTTTTCTCTTTGCTCCTGTTATGTTTCCATCCTCTGTGCTTAGCTCTCTCTCAGCCACACAGACCATGACTCGTGATTTGATTTGACAGTCCTGTGGCTGCTTCTCTTTACTCTTTCTAACCAAACCAGGCTCCCAGTGCAGCGCTTACTGTGCCTGCCCTCCTGATGCAGGTATTCCAGGGGTCTGGGCACCCGAGGGTCTATGACCCACTGTAGGCTCTTGGATTCACACAGGAAAGAATGCAAAGATGAGCCAGCATAGAGTTTAAAATGAAAGTGAGTTTGTTAGTGAAGCAGTGAGATAGAGAATGGACTACTCTGTAGACAGACCAGTGGCCCTTTTAGCTGAATTTGCTTCCTTTACAGTTTCATTTGATCTGGGGTAGAGTATTCAATGAAGGGGAGGAATATTCAGGATCTTTCTAGGAAAGGGGTGGAGATTTCTTGGAGGAGCTTTATGGCCATTATGTATCCTTATATGGGCTTTCCATTTCTGATCATGGTGGTATGTGGAGTGTCGTTTAGCTTGCTGATGCATACCATGAACATATAATCAGGCTAGGGGTTACCTGTAGATGAAGTTAGTGGCCATGTTGGATCGAACTGGTCTCTGCTGGTTTAAGCCATAAACCTGGTGGTTTTCCTTCTTCTCGATAGCTCCTATAGATTTTACTGATTATGGCTATTCTGCCACATACCCTATCTCACCCCCAGTGCTTTTCCTATCCTTATTCCTTCTTGTGCGATGAGATTACTCCTTAGGACAGGTCTCAGCTCTCTCTCTTATGACTTGATCACTCAGGTCTCTGAATGTTTCTTTTCTTTTTTTTTTTTTTAAGAAATCTCTTCTTTTCATTATGGGAGCCCAGTGGCATATAGTTACTGGGAAATCCTGTGACTTAGGTTGTAAAAGTCTGGACTTGTGGAATCTCTCAGGATACCCACCCATTCAAAAACAAAATAAAACAAGAAAAACACCCTCCCTCCCTATAGTAAGTCCAGTTTTTCTCATCTGCCTCTTCTTTGTCTTTTAGTAAAAAAAATCAAAGTTCATCAAGTTGGACTTAAGTAGAAAGGTCAACATAAAATTATTATTTTTAAATTCACTTTTACTCACTAAGTTTTGGTTTCCAACTAGCTACTTAACATGATAATAAGTAATGTTTCATGACCTCTACTTTTATTCTCATCGCTAGTTATCTCTTGTTACTTGCCTGATCATATTTACCACTCACAATAAGAAGTACCTACGGTGCTGACCTTCAAGGAATTTCTGTTTTAAGTTTTTTTCACGTCTTTTCTCTTCCTCTAAGAATTGTCTTTCTCCTCTCATTTTCTTTCATATACAACATTCATAACACAGGCAAGAACAGCATCGTGCCATCTAAAAGAGCTCCTGGGTCATTCTTTAACACTCCTACCCTGACCTTTTATCTCTGCAGGAACTTACATTGCATGATTTCATTGTTTATTGCTCCTCCCCCTAAAAAGTAAGCTCATAGAAAGACAGAAATTTGTCAGGGTTATTCACTGTTATATACCTCACAGCCTGCAATTATGCCTGTCACATAGGAGGTGTTTAAAATATTAAATAGGTTAATGAATAAACATTGGAAAAGAGTCACTGGGAGAGAATGGAGAGGGAATATTAAGGATTCAGGAGGAAGAGCTAAAGATGAAGTTCTCAATGATTTGAGTGTGGACATAGGGAAGAGGTTTTTTGCCTTGGGAAGGAGGAGTGTGGAATCTGAAAAATAAGCAGAGTGATTAGTCATAAGTAAGTGGAGGACAGGTTTCTTCTATGGAAATTAGAAGAAAAGAGGAAATGTTCGTTGTGTCAATAGCCTACAGGTTTGCCAAAACAGGCTGTGTAACTCAGTGTGTTTCCTTCTAATAATGCTGATTCCCTCTATGAATGGGGAGGCGGTTATTTATAGATATAAGAGACTGCTGGAGAGTGGAAAAGTTTTGTCACTGTGGACAATGTAAGAAAGAATTGACCAGGGATGCATAGCAGAATGGTCTGGGGAGCCTGAAGACTGAATTGGCTTTGCCAACCAGAATCTGGCCAATTGGGCACTTTTCTTCAGCAGTTCACTTTCTTGGGTCTTATAGCTCAGTTTGCATAACATCTTATCCCTCCTGGTTTACCTGCCTTGTCCTGACTTCTTATAACTAATTGCTTATTTCTGTTTTCTTTGATAAGCTGTGAACTCTGTGGGAGTAGAGACCTGTCTGTCTTGTTTACTGCTGTATCCCCATCTTTTCCAAGCTTAAGGTTTTGCAAGTAAATGTGATGGAAGTACAGTGGAGAAAGGGAATTTAACATAACAGGCAGACAGGGTTTAGGATGCTGAACCATGGAATCTGAGCTGCAGAGAAAGAAGGTGGAAAAGGAGGCTAGTAGAAAGCTGGCATTTGAGGGAGACTGGTGGTTGCAGACCTGGTGTTTTGGGAATATATGAGAAGAGTTGGAAATATATTAATGTGATTAGAGAATGAAATAGGTAATTTTATAATTTCAGAGGTGGGGCTGTGAGGGGACCATAGAGTCCAGGATGTAGACATTGGAAAGGATGTTTGCAGTGATGTAGAGAAGATAGTCATTGTGATGAAGAGATCATGGATGTATTATGGCTTGAGATGCAGATGCTGAAGCCTCCACTGAGATTTTCTAGGGGATTATTCACATGATAGTAAGTAAAATAATTAAAAAGCATGTGTGTGATTACAAATAATGAACTCATGCTTTGCATTCATGCATTAATTCAGTTGCTCATTCATTCATTCATTCACTCATTTCCTCTTATTCAGAACCTGGCAGTAAGTTGTATGTACAGTGACCTAAGCAGACAAGTCTAGATGCTTATGGAACATACAGACTAGTAGGAGAGGCAGATATTAAACAAATTACAGATAATTATAAATTGTGAAGAATGCCAAAGGGAAAATTAGATTGAGGAACAGTGATGATGTATTTTGGCAGTGGCTATTTAAATAAGTGCCATTTTCTCAAAACTATATTTAAGATACATTTTTTAAGTCCTCACCCAAGTATATGTTCATTGGGTTTTGGGCGAGGAGAGAGAGAGGAGCATCGATATGAGACAGAAACATCGATCAGTTGCCTCCCATATGAGCCCAACTGGGGATTGAACCTGCAGCCTAGTATGTGCCCTGACCTGGGATAAAACCTGCAACCTTTTTAGTGTATAGGACAAGGCTCCAACCAACAGAACAACCCAGCCAGGGGTGAGGATACATTTTTTGATATATTGAAACTTTGTTACTTTTGTTCTTTATTATTTGTTTAGATCTTACATAGAGCCACAAATCAGCAAACTTACCTTTCACTGGATGTTGAGTGTTGGGCTAGCCCCAATGTCAGTTTGGAAGTACAGTCAGAAGGTGCTCAGTGTTATGGAGTAAGTTCTGAGAACTGTGTGATCGATCATTCTATGATGGGCTTGAAATCCAGCTGAGTTAGCTGGGAGATTCTCCAGAGACTCTGCTTGCACTTCCAGGGAACCTATGGCTCCTAAACCATCCTGAAGTTACAAGTAATTTTTAAGTAGAAAATGTGTAAGATATATGCCTTAACAAACTTTATCCATTTTATTTTTTGAATTCTCTAAAATAAGTGTACACTTCATCATCTGAAAAAATCTCTTTTATTCTTATAGTGGAAAAATTAAAACATAATTCCTAATAATAGGCTCTACAATATTTCTAAAATGTCAAAAATTGAGACCAGCAAGGCAATTTGACTTTTAGTTACATAAGACACATATCTTAGGTCTACTATATTTTTGTAAAAATATCAAAAGATGTCACAAATACATGGCTACTTTAACAAATCTGAAAATCTTTCCATTGTATAGAAAAAAAGTTTCATTTTTGATTCCTACTATATTTTAAAGAGCTGTAGTTCCTGATTTTCTGGTGATTCTTGGTGAAAACTTTTTAAAAGTGTGACTGCAAAATATAGTATTTTTATAACATAGCTTTTAATTTATTTTTCACTGAAATTCATTATTTTGCTCAAATATTTAACTCTATTTTTGTCATTCTTGTTACCATTCAAAATTCTACTGAAAGAAATTTCTTAATACAAATTTTTTCCCTTTTTTATTCCCAATATTCTATGGTAATATTTATAACAGAGACTTTTACACATTGAAAAAAAGATGTTTGCATTCATTCATTTAAAGACTATTTATCATGTGCCCATTATGTTCCAAATACTGTTCTTAGGTTGGGGAAACAAAAGTGAACAAAACAGACAAAAATACATATTGTCATTTACCTTCTTTTATGGTGTATGGAGACAGAAAATAAATATATTAAATAAATAATTATACCCTGTATTAAAATGTAACATGTACTACAAAGAAAAACGTATCAGGGCATATGGAAGCATATAGTTTATTGTGGAATTTTTTTTCTTTTTGACAGGGACTAATTATATTAACTGAAAAGGTTACAGAATTCCTAATATAAGAGTTACAATATATTGTAACTGATTATTATTCAATTTTATTCATATGTATTTAACATCATTTATTGGTCAGACATTACGTAGCATACTTTCACATGGAAACTTCATGGAATTCCCAATACGACCTCACAAAGTAGGATTTGGTATTACATCTATGAGAAAACTCTGATAAAAGATTCAGTCATAACTAACCCCAGGGGATGAAGTGAGCAATTGGCACAGTCAGAATTCAAATTCAGATTTTTGATTTTCCAATGTTTCTCTGTTCTTACTCTACCTTGCTGCATTTAACATTCCAACTACTTTATTACAACACTCTATCCTTTGCTTTCTTGAAGGTGGTGTAAAGATTTCAGATTTGGAAGACCTTCAAATAAAAATGTGTTCAGTTAATAAGACAACAATCATGTAACCCAGCAAAATTATTTCTGAGGGAATAGTCTGCAGATCGCTCAAGGAAAAGGGAAAGAGGGAAGTGACTTAGAGATTAGATTGCCAACATCCAGAATTTCTAAATTCTCATCAGCAGGCTAGCAAGTCTCAAGTTTAGTTGCAGTGGTGGCCAGGTTAAATGTAGTTTCCACTAAATATATATCTTTAAAATTGTATGAGTAATCAGAAGCTTTTATTTCCCAAAGTGCTGCTCTTGGCATTTTCTAATCCCGCATTTGCTGGTGCGGTTGACATAACTGTTCACATAGTTTTTATTTCACATACGCAGTGTGTGCACCTGTTGTCGGGCTGCTAAAACTGTTCTTGCTTCTTGGTATTGGGCCATTCTGCTGATACGGTGTGTTATAAATATTGCAAGGACAGGGCAGTTCATATGACAGGATAAAACAACATAATTTGACTGACAATCTCATTTCCTATTTAATCCCTGTAGTCTGAGACATGAGTTAAAATTTCAGCTATGTGAAGGTTATTACAAAATATGGCCAGTTTTTTACTTTATTTAGAATATGATCTACGTAAGATATATCAGTAAGGGCCACTTTTGTGTTGCTTAAACCGATCCTGGTTAGGGGAAAAGGAGGAATGGCATCTTCCTAAATAATAACTTAAAGTTTGAAAATACAGTCTCTATATGTGAAATCATTGCTGTACTTCAGCCAGCTGTAATAGAGAGACACACATCCTGTGGTTACATAAGAAAATAATCAGAGAAGGGAATTCTGGGCACTGCGTGTTTTGCTTGAGTGACACTGATATATTTGGAAGCATCTGTCTTCCCCTTCTACCTAGATGCATGTTTGTTTATTTTGGCTTCCAATGGGCTACTGGTTCCCTCTAACTCTTGTGTCCAAAGGCTTAAACTGTATTTGGGTTCAAGTACTCCTTCTTACAAGTTTATCATTACAAAGTATTGCTAGATTTTGGGGAGAATCATGTCCCCACTTGCAGTTAAATTCTTGACTTTAAATATTTTCATCAACAATAAAATATAATATCCTTTAACAAGGAAAAAGATCTAATCAGTCATGTTTTGCTGAAGTACCATGCACAGACAGCATGAGTAGGTAAGGCTCTATTCTTTTCCATTATATCCATCACACGTGTAGTAAGTGCCTATGATAACATGTGGCAGGCAGAGCTCAGAATCAGAAACCTTTTTCCTGACTCTTTGCTCTTTATGACACATTATTATTTTAAAAACACATATACTTCCTGTATGCCAAGCACAGTTCTAAGCAATTTACAAATATTAACTCCTTAATTCTCACAGCACCTTAGGAGGAAGGCCAAGGTCACACACATGGTGCTGGTGGAGCCAGGGAATTTAAGCCCAGCATTCTGGCTCCAGAGTTTGTGTTCTGTACTGCACAACACTTTGTCTAGTGATTTTCAGGTAGAAATAATTTGTGTGCAGTGCAGAACAGGATATGGTTTCTTGCCTTCAGAGGGTTTACAATCTAAATATGTTTCTTTCTTCTTTCCATACTTACCTTCAAAGATCCAGATATAGTACTATAGCTCATTAATTTAGCAGATACCTTCATTTATTACATATGTACGATGTGTACTGAAAACTGGGACAAAGCAGGTGCCTCTTAAAGAGCTCACATCAGGGTGAGACACGATTTCATGAGTGCTAATTGTAGGATGTACTTCAATTACATCCTTTTTTTTTGAAAATGTACAGAATTTTTCAAAAGGAATAATGTTTAACTTGGAGTTTACTAGGTGGATGACTGGAGAGAGAGGAAGGAACTGCAGGTGAAGGCACAGTGTTGTGTATATGAAGGTTCAGGACGCATTCAGGGATGGAAATTATTAAGAGCATGATATCACCAGAATCCCAGGAAATAGGGTCTAAGTTTGAATGGCCTTGTGTTCCTTGATAAAGATGTGGAATTGATTCTTTCAGTAATGAGAAATAATGAAGAAATTTATTGAAAGGTATGGTGCATACTGCGTTTTAGATCCATATAATAGACAGTTTGATTCAGAACTTCACTAAAAGTAATTTGGATTCCCAGTTTTGTTGTTTACCTTTTCCCCCTTTTATTATTGTGAGAAATAGGAGTACTTATTTGGAGGACAATAAGCTGTTGAAGGGAGAACCTGAAATTATGATATTTCGGTAGCTTTCTTCACACAAAGATCATCCAGTCTCATTGATATGCATTGTAGTTTTGCTGCATCCCGAGAAAAGCTGTAGCAATGTATGTCTTTAAAGAGCTCTGGGATAACTTCTCAGCTCTATCTACCGTTTCCTGAATAGTTCCTTCCAGAACAAAATCCATCCTTTCTCTCTCTGAGTCTGTTTCCTCCACCATGTTTACCTAAAAGACCTGTTATAAGGTAATGCAGCTGGAACCACTTTATAAAAGCACAATGCAGATGAAAGGCATTGCTATTAATTTACATTTTCAGCTAGAGTTGAGCTTTATATTTCTGTCACAGTATTCCTCTAGGAGTTTTATATTTTAATGTCCTCAAATTTCCATCTTTCCATAACAGTGAGAAAAATTCAGTTCTCCTTCATTTCTTTCATGTGAGGTTGTCTTTGACCTTGTCTGCCTTTCAGAGTCTTTCACATCTAGAGAAGAACTTAAAGGAGAACTTTCTGAATGGCCCTTGATTTGCATTTATGATGTTCTTCAAGAGAAATGTGCAAATTCTTCCTCTTGTGTTTTTATGCCTTCTTTCCTTTTTTAGATCGAAGAATCAATTGAGACACACTTTGGCAGCCATGGCAGAAGGGCCATACTCTATGGGCGTCCTTCCTACAGCAAAAAGGAGCTTTGGCTTCACCGGCACATTCTCGCTCAACTTCACTACACAGTGCTCATTGCTGAAGAAAGGCCCGGTGATGACCGTGGGCTGGAGCTGCTAGAAAAAGGTCAGAATAGGAAAGTAATTACCAAAATGTCTTGACATAGAATATTAAATAATTTCTGGAATGTGCTACTATCTTCCTCTAAAAAAAATTCACTAAAACAAATTTTTGCCACCGATCAGCTGTCTTGCACCTTAGAAAACTTGGCTCCTTTTCTACTTCCTCTCAATTTTTCTTCAGCTATATGTCTTTATTCTTGACATTATTTAGTTTATACTTTTGTAGCATTTTAGAGTTGCATAGTTCATGTTTAAATGCTACATAAAAAATGTTTATGTTTATGAGCCTGAATACATGTTCTTCCCAACAGCAAACTGCTCCATATTTTAAGAAAATTACCAATTCATCTGACTGCAAGTAGAATGTGCTGGAAATTGTTTCAAGAAACTAGCTTAAATGTGATTCACAGATTGTCTCTAAATGTGAAAGAAGTGCAGATATTTATCACACATGCCATTACTAGTCAAATACTTTTATTTCTTTCATTTGAAGTGAAAAATAAAAGACAAGTGTTTCAAAAAGTTATTTGAAAAGGGTGCTGAAGAGATGATGAGTGTCAAAAAGGTCAGTGACAAGAACAGCTCACACTTGGCAACTATCCCCATGACAGACACTATGTTCTATTCTACATTCATAATCTCATTTAATCCTCACTGAAATCCCCTGAGTACTCTAAGATTAAGAAATATTAAACCCTGTCCCCCATATTCCAGAAGAGGAAACTGAAGTTTTAAGAGGTAAAGTAACTCACTCTGTTTCTTAAACCTGGGGTGAGGAAAGGGCAGGATTTGAACCCCTTTGTTCCAGCTCTCACTTGTGTGCTTATCCTCTTCACCTCCTTGTTGCGTGAGTCTCACTTTTGGCCCATTGTCCCGCATGACTGTATTGTTATTAGATCTACAGGGATGTGGAATGCTCATTCAGCCTGAACAAATCACACTTTTCTCTTTATAAGGGAGGGAAGAAAAAGCAATTTGAATCAACTGCTGATCTCAGTGGTGGTTTCCTTTGGAAGAGAATATGTAGACCCTGGTACCATAGTAATATTTATTTTTCAATTAAGTTTCAACCCTGCCATCATCATAGCACTTCTTCATCAGTGGCCTCTTACTCTTTAATGTGCTAGGTTTATGCTGGTGAATGAAAGAGGCAAGGGAAAAATTTGGACTTCTGGCCAAGATGGAGGTATAGGTAGATACACTGTGCCTTCTTGCACAACCAAAAGAAGGACAACAACAAATTTAAAAACAAAACATGACCAGAACTGCCAGAAAATTGAACTGTATGGAAGTCTGACAACCAAGGAGTTAAAGAAGAAATATTCATCACAGACCAGGAGGAGAGGTGGAGATGGGCAAACAGGGTGGAGAGGACACATGGCAAAGCTGTGGCTAGTGGACTGGGGCAGGCAAGGTGGTGGCTGGCAGAGTGGGCTATCCCACATTTCTGTGCAGATAAGCAGGGAGGAGCAAATGGGGAGTGAGACAGACTGTGCAACCCAGGGTTCCAAAGCAGGGAAATAAAACCTCAAAACCTCTGACTGAAAAAAACTGTGGGGGTTGCAGCAGCAGAAACTCCCAGCCTCATAGGACAGTTCGTTGGAGAGACCCACAGGGTCCTAGAATGTACACAAACCCACCCACCCACCCACCCACCCAGGAATCAGCACCAAAAGGCCCAATTTGCTTGTGGGTAGAGGAAGAAGTGACTGAAAGGTAACTGAGAGCTGAGCAAGTAGCATTGTTCCCCCTTGGACTCCTCCCCAAGATACAGCACCACAATGCAGCAATGTGGGTTCCCCCACACCAGTGAATATCTAAGGCTCTGCCCCTTACTATGTAACAGGTGTGCCAAGACAAAAAAAATGGCCCAAATGAAAGAACAGATCAAAGCTCCAGAAAAAAAAATACAACTGAGCAATGAACAGATAGGTAGCCTATCTGATGCACAGTTCAAAACACTGGGAATGAGTATGCTCACAGAATTGATTGAGTATGGTTGCAAAATAGAAGAAAAAGTGAGGCTATGAAAAGTGAAATAAAGGAAAATGTTTAGGGAATCAACAGTGAAAGGAAGGAAACCGGGACTCAAATCAACAGTTTGGACCAGAAGGAAGAAAAAAACATTCAACCAGAACAGAATGAAGAAACAAGAATTCAAAAAAATGAGAAGCTTAGGCTCCTCCAGGATGACTTTAAACATTCCAACATCCAAATCATAGGCGTGCCAGTAGGAGAAGAGCAAGAGCAAGAAATTGAAAGCCTATTTGAACAAATAATGAAGGAGAACTTCCCCAATCTGGCAAAGGAAGCAGACTCCCAAGAAGTCCAGGAAGTTCAGAGTTTCAAAGAAGTTGGACCCAAGGAGGAACACACCAAGGCACATCATAATTATATTATCCAGGATTAAAGATTAGGAGAGAATCTTAAAAGCAGCAAGAGAAAAGGAGACAGTTATGTACAAAGGAGTTCCAATAAGACTATCAGCGGCTTTCTCAAAAGAAACTGCAGGCAAGAAGGGGCTGGAAAGGAGTATTCCAAGTCATGAAATGCAAGGACCTGCGTCCAAGATTACTCTATCCAGCAAAGCTATCATTTAGACTGGAGGGGCAGATAAAGTGCTTCCCAGATAAGGTCAAGTTAAAGGAGTTCATCTTCACCAAGCTCCTATTGTATGAAATGTTAAAGGGACTTGGCTAAGAAATAGAAGAAGATAAGAAATATGACCAGTAAAATGACAACAAGCTCACAACTGTCAGCAACCAAACCTAAAACAAAAACAAACTAAGCAAACAACTAGAACAGGAACAGAATCACAGAAATGGAGATCTCATGGAGGGTTATCAGTGGGAAAGGGGAGAAGGAGGATGGGGGAAAAGGTACAGGGAATAAGTAGCATAAATGGTAGGTAGAAAATAGACAGGGGGAGGTTAGGAATAGTATAGGAAATGTAGAAGCCGAAGAACTTATATGTACGACCCATGGACATGAACTAAAAGGGGGCAGGAATGTGGGTGGGAGGGGAGTACAGGGCAGAGGGGAATAAAGAGGAAGGAAATGGGAGAACTGTAATAGCATAATCAATAAAACATATTTTTTAAAAAAGAAAGAGGTCAGGGGGAACATTTAGCCATGATCACTCCTTACTATGCTCACCTTTTACCTCATTGGCTGTACAGTTGTAAACTACTTAGCTAGCAAATCCCAGGGATTGGAGACCCCCAAAATTCACTTCAGTGAATAGAATGGTATTAAAAGTGTGGAGAGTGTGGGTTATGAGGACAGGCTTTCAGGAATGTCATTTGCTGGTCCCTGCCCCTAAGTGATAGTATGGAAACATAGAGCACTGGGCTTCTGGAAGCAACTGAGAAAAACAAAAGAGAAGATGAAAGTTCCGGCATATCAAAGAAGGCTGGAAACAAATTTTATAAACCTCATTGAGGTCGGTTCTAATAAGATGGACCAATCCAGAGTTCTAGAACATCCACACATGATATTGTCAGGAAACCATTTATCAGAATAGGTGTTAAGGAAACAGCCTCTCATCCTGGGGAATAGTTTAGCCCATCACTGAACCAGGTGGTTGGCCGTATGTACTGATATAACCACCACCTGCATGCCATGTGAGCTGTGCTCCTGAGTCGTGCAGAACACCACTGTTGTCTGAAATTCCTGTGTTCCCCTCCATCCTCGGAGGTGCTACCGGCTGTGTATGGGCACAACATGGATCATCTGTGCATTTCAACTTCATTCAACTTCAATTGTCAGGTTTTTCCAGTTGTAAAACAGAGGGAATATGTCTCCTCTCTCCCTTGACATCCTTGGGTCAGTTTTACAAGAAAAAGGATTACTTTGCAGCTTCCAAATATTAAGAAAGTGCAAACACAGCCTGAAGGCAACAGAATGTAGTTGCCAAAGGAGCTCGTGGGCCCAGTAGCAGGAGCACAAACAGATGGTGTCACCAGAGTTTGTCATTTGTAAATGCTGTTTCCCCTGCTCTCCCCTACATTCCCTCAGCTTTTGAAACATCCATTTCCTAACTCTTTCTTGGTATTCTTTTACTGTATATAGTGAGATATTATTCCTGGATAGGCCCCAGGAAAGGGCAGCAATTTCACCAGTATAGAAAAATGTGGGTTTTTTTGCTTTTCACTTGATTTTGCAGTTTGCAGTTTTCACTGAGATCAATATGCACTGAATCCCAAAATAAAAAAATTCTGTGACTGCAATCTAACATATTCTTGATTATCTAACATATGAAAAAAGCCCACTTTTTTATTGCAGTTTATTTGCCATGGCTACAAGTTTAATGTATAAATTATGTTTGAACTAAGGAACTTACTACAAAAAATACCTTCTAGAGAACTGAGTCTTGCAAAATTTGTTTTGCTTTAGTTTCACTTATTCGCCTCATGCCTATTTTAATGTATGAGCAGGAGCAGAAAGTCTGATGCTATGTTGGCTCAGTGAAGCTTAATCTCTGCCTGGAGGAAGTGAAAGCAATTCAGAATGATCTAAAAACCTACCCCCCTGTCTTTCAGTTTACCATTGCAGTTTCTGCTGTTTGCTATCCTGAAATTTGAATATTACATTAGAAACAATATAAGTACTCCCACAAAAGTCACTAAGTACTCAGGTACAGACTTGACACATTTATAAAATATATTCTTGTCATAAGAAATTAAATACAAAACACATTGTTCCTGTTCTACCTATCCATTCCACCTACTTTCCTCTCTTTTTCTGTCAACCCCCTCACTTCTGCTGACCTCTTTCTGTACTATCCTTTGAAGCACAGGTAGCCTCTTTCTAGTTTGGGTCATGTTTTTAAAAACTTTTAAGAATAGAAATAGATAAAAGTTAGAAAACAATAAAAGAGTCATAGGCCAGGCAGGCCACATGCCACTATTAAAATCTGCTCTTGTGGAGTGACATTTGGAGTTTATATTTTATTTAATTTTCCTGTGACTTATTTAGTAAATACTCATTGACAAGAAAAGAAGTCCCAGGTTCTAAAGAAGAATGTGGTTAATTTCATTCTAGTGACCTAACAGAGGTTGGTGGCTCTCTCCCGAAGGATAGGGCTGTGGCTACTTGACCTTAAACAAGTAAAGTTCTCTGAGCCCTAGTTCTCTTATCTGTTAAAGGCAGTAACGATATTCACTTCACAATAGGATGTGGTAAGAACTTAATCACTTTGTCCACCCCCATGAGAGTTCTGGGAGGAGACACAGTAAAACCCGGCCAATATGTTTCTTGTTCAATAGTCTGGGAGTTGGGCCCAGAAATTTATGTGTTAAAAATAGAAACAAGTAATTCTGATGTGTAGCCCAGTTTGGGGAGCACTGTCCTAGGGCTATTCTATTGGTTCAAGGAGTAACAATATTTAGGGTTAATTTTGGGAATAAAATGCAAAAAAGTCAGCTTGCTATAATGCCATTGCACTACTTAAGATTTAACTGTATAGGTATTTACAAGCAGTTCATATTTAGGCTGATTTTGAGAACAGCAAAAAGACAATTGTCTTTAGATTTAGTCCTACAAAACTTAGAATGTAAAACATATTCTTTTTTAAAATTTAATTTTATTTTAATTGTTCAAGTACAGTTTTCTTCCTTTTACCCCCATCCTAGCCCACCCCCACAGACCTCCCCATTTTTTAAAAATTTTATTTTGATTGTGTAAAACATATTCTTTTATGGTCCTTCAAAGCTTGCTTTGGAAAAATATATCTATGTCTCTGCATTTATAAAAACATATAATTCTCTAAAGGAAAGATAGAAGAACCAATTATTCCCTTTCCTAGTGTCTAGGTAGTAGTTAGTAAATCAGTGCTTTAGTACATGGAATAATATAGTGGTCTGAAAGAGAGTAGATGTTTCCCAAAGTTTTTAACTTATTCCGTGGTAACATTCAAGTAGTATGTGGTCCAAGAGACTGACTCAGTATATTTTATCATTGGATAGAATTATTTATGTGTGTGTGTGAAAAATGGAAATTGAAGGAGAGTGCATATTTAGCAATTTTCTGTCCACTTTTGAATGAATCTTGCACTTTTATTTTTTTATTGTTATTCAAGTACAGTTGTTTCCACTTTTCCCCCACTACTCCCCTCCATCCTACCCATCCCCACCTCCTGCCCTTGATCCTACTCCCTTTGGCTTTGTCCATATGTCCTTCATACATGTTCCTCGATGACCCTTCCCCTTTTTTCCCCATTATCTCCCGTCCACTCCTCTGGTTACTGTGAGTTTGTTCTTTATTTCAATGCCTCTGATTATAACTTGCTTGCTTGTTTGTTTTGTTGATTAGGTTTGACTTATAGGTGAGATCATGTAGTACTTGTCTTTCAGCACTGGGCTTACTTCACTTACCACAATGCTCTCCAATTCCATCTATGCTGTCTCGAAGGATAGGAGTTCTTTCTTTCTCTCTGCTACATAGAATTCCATTGTGTAAATGTACCACAGTTTTTTGATCCACTCTTTTACTGATGGGCACTTAGGTTGCTTCCAGCACTTGGCTATTGTAAATTGTGCTGCTATGAACATATGGGTGCATATGTTCTTTTGAACTGGTGTTTCAGGATTCTTAGGGTATAATCCCAGCAGTGGAATTGCTGGGTCAAAAGGCAGTTCCATTTTTAGTTTTCTGAGGAAATCTTGCACTTTTAAATTAAATGCGTTATATAGTTCACTGAAAAAAATGCCAGCTGCTATCAAAGCTACAGAATAGGAGTCACTCTTATAGTTTGAAATTGCTCTTAAGAATTTGGGGATTGTACATGGAATGTTTTCTGAAGAAATATAAAACGTGAAAGATCACATTGATTTTCTTGCCAGGGGTTGGCAATTGGAGGCCCACGGGCCAGTTCAGCCCGATGGCTGTCTTTGTAACACAGTTTGGTTGGAACACAGTCACACATCTATTTTTGTCCTGGCTGTGCCGCTTCTGTTCTCCAACAGTGGAGCTGAGTAGTTAGTTGCAGCAGAGGCTGCATGTCTCTCAATGCCTAAGATGTTTATCGTGGGATCCTTTATAGAAAAAGTTTGCTGCCTGATACCTAGACTAATTCTATGTCATTTGCTCCCTGACCAAGCTGATGATCAAAGTCTGGGACTGCGATAGTTTGGTATTTTTTAACTTATACCAAACCTTATTCAAAAAGGAGTTGATGGTTTACAGTAAAACATGTAATTGTAAAATTACTAAAATGAAAACACAAAAATTGGGCTCACACTGGATATTTTAGCTACCATAATTTAGGCTTAATCTTGGCTTTGAGATTTTGAGTCCCTAGAGTAACACGGAAAGAATTTAAGCTTTACTCTCAGGAAGAAGGGAACATTATAGTTCCTTCCTGTAAATCTTCTACATGCCCAGGTAGTGCATGTAAAAAAACGTTCTCAAAGGGATTATTAAGTAGATAACACTGTGTTATGTAACAGATCAAGGACCAGAGCAACAGTTGTATTGCAAATAAACGAACATCATATTTTGGTTCATACAGCGACCTTCCAGCATGAGCTGAAAGAGCATCACAGTGTGGTATAGTGAAGGCATATCTCTGAGGGCTAGAGTTCAGGCTGTGATAAGTAGTGCTTATTGATATTTGTATTGACATTACACTTGATATATTGTATTCTGGAGAATGGTATTTTAAATAACATTGCTCATAGCATCTTCCCCCCATAATAAGGACACTATAATTTACCAAACTACGTTCTTGGGAAGATAATAGAGCAAGAGATACAGATCCCTACTTAATATTGTAGAAAATATATTAGAAAAGAAAAAAAGGCTATTTCCTCTCTCGTGTATAATTTAATAGATTTTCATTTTCTTTTATTTTCACTTACATTCACTTGCACTCAAAAAATTTCTAACACATCCATGTATCATTTGAAATTTAGTCTAACTTTGAGGGTTTATTTATAATGGCTGCTTGCCAAAAGCTGTTTCTGAAGTTTATATGGAAAAGAAACATCAACAACAGACCAATCTTAACTTTTGTAATGAAAAACCCATTTAAAATTTTTCTTTCATTTATTTGTATTCAAAAAGAAGCTACTAGGAAGTTGCAATTTGAATTACCCATAAGTAAAGAGAGCTTAACCACAAAATTGCTTTCTTGGGGAAGTAGTAGACTGTGGTAATTAAAAAGAATAAGCTTTAGAGTAAGATAGAACCAGGGTTGCAGTCCCTAGTATTACCATTTTATAGTTATATAACCGTGGGCAAGTTACCCTCCCAAAGCCTTGTTTTTCTCCTCTGCAAATTGCTTATTTCAGATTGTTCTGTGCCTGGGACACTGTAGGAAACCACAAACGGGAGGAGATTATTGTTACTACTATTACAAACTAGCTACAGAAGGAGATTGTGAAGGTTCCTTAGTGGGGAGGTGCATTTAAAATGGGTTCCATATGAAGTAACCTAAGGATGCTGTTGCTGGATAGTTGGGGATATATGAACTTTTTAGGTGTTTTCAAGGCACTCTGCCTCAACTTACATATTCTCATGGAAAGGTCTGGGTTGTAAACACTCCTGAAATTCCAACACACAGAATTCTGGATCATTTCATTTGGAAAAAACCCTCACTTCCAAAAAATTTGTAAGCTCCCTCAGGTCAGAGACCATGTCTCCTCTGCTTATTACTTAAAACCATGTCTTCCACATAGGGGCACACAATGAATATTTATTGAATACACGAATAAATGAAGATAAAATGCTGCACCAATATTTGGGCCCCTTAAGTAGTGAACCACCTGAGAGAATACACATTAAAACATAATTGATAAGCCTTTAATTTTTACATAACTTTAGAGGAACACTGATATTCTCCTCATGCTCAAATCTGCTCTTGTAACAAAAATAATGCACCCACCCATAGAGTGGTTTACAGGGCTGGTACTTCATACCACAATGATTCTAGACAGCTGAGGCTTTTAAGTGCTTGTGTCCATTTTTTAGGAGTTCCTCTCTTTTGCTTTTTAGACTCTCCTGTCATTTACCAGCGTAACTCAGCCTGTTGGTTTTTGGGGACGGTGGATGAGTTTAGGTCTACACATAATACAGTATCTGGTGCTGTGAGCTTTTCACATGAGTGTATTTAGCAGAATCTGGAGTAAACAGACACCAGGGAAGGATATGAACATTGGTGTTGATGGGCTATCTGCTCAGAGGTGATAACCGGCTCACTGAAGGTTTCATATTCCATAATACAATGGAACACATAGCGTTACTTCAGAATGCTCTCCAGTAAAGGACACATAAAAGTAAGCATATAGCTTTGCTATTTGAGAACATAGGAAGCATTAAGGACCCCCGTCAACCTCACCCCCATCATGTCATTTAGGTCCCTTTGTGTCCTCTACATTAAGCTCTCTAGTTCTTTACTTAGCATAGTGTAAAATATTTATTTTTATGCTCTTCTAGTCCCTTGTTTTGGAAAAATATATCATATGGCCCAGGATTTATAACATATACTTCTCTAAAGAAAAAGATAGAAGCACCATCAAATTATTGTCTTTCATATCATTCAGGTACTATTTAGCAAGTCATTGTTCCAGTTCATAGAATGAAATAGTGGCCTAAGAGAGAATAAATGTTTTTCAAAAGTTTTAAACTTGCTCCCAGGGTAGAGTCTAAATAATATGTGGTTCAAGAGGCTCTGCCCCAGAATGTATGTTATCATTGGGTCAGAACTATTTATGTGTCCTTGAAGAGGGCATATTTCTACAGTTGCAGCAGAAACAGAAGTGCAGTAGGAATGACACAATCGATTGTTCCAACCGAAAATGTTTCCAGGAGGCTCTGCAAGTAGTTCCACCAGTATTTTTGTATTCCCACTGTTTGATGGAATACTTGAGTATAAGATTTATTTGTAGTAACTCTAGAACGTGTAACCAGGACCAATTTAAGGATGAATGTTGTATCAGTCAGCATTATCCAGCAATGGAACAGCCTATCTCAAAAAAGTAAGAAGTTTTGTTGGAACAGAAGCAGGTCAGGGATGCTGCTGAGAGAGTTGCTTTATTACTCAGGAGAGTGAGTCAACTTACCACCAAAGTCTTTTTCAGATTTGTAGTTCTGTGATATGCTGTAACATTCACACATCCAGACTGAGGGAGAGCAATCAAGATTTTAAACCTCCATCGTTCTAGGAATTCCTTTCCTTCAGCCTTTGCTTTTAGTCTTGTGTCCTGCGGGCAGCAGAGAGGAGTGGGTTGCAAGGACTGGAGAAATGTGGATCTGGAGGCAGAATTGGCAGTGGTCCCTTTTGGCTAGTAGTGCACATTTACAGCAGATGCTTCTACTGATAATTTAAAGCTTGAGAGCCTAATGAACTTCTCTGCTCATTCCCTTTCCCCCTCCGGCCCCACACAGCACCCCTGCTGCTTTCCTGAGTTTACTATGGTATATGACTATTTAGCAGGAAGACAGAAAAGTAAAGGTCACATTTAAAAGGCACAGCATGTTTTGCTTTGGCAATATTTCGCCCAGAACACATTTGACATACGTTTTTTATTATGCAAGTAATAGGTTTTGCACAATATCAGAAGGGCTTCTGTGCCTTTAGTTAATCAAACTGGGAAAAAAAAGAAATTGAATCAAATAAACTTATAAGCCTGCACCATTCTATTTTATTGTATTATGGTACCCAGTAATTGTGTGTTCAGGTTTATTGTTGTTTTCCTCCGTGCTTATAGAATTACTGATGTATTTACGACCAAATAGAATGTGTTCTTTAATTGGCACACTAGAGCTCGAGGAATGTTTATTTAACCTTAACTCAGTTGAGTTGTTTATACTACAGGGACCTGAGTTCAATTTACTTTAGCTTTTGAAAAAAGCTTTTTTATTTATAAAAGTTGAGTTTCAAGTGACCTGGCTGTTCTGATGTTTCCTCTACCCTCCACTGTGCAAAGAGAACAAAAAGCTAGTGTCTCATTTTTACTCCAAAGGAACTAAACTGCTTCCTTAAGTGTGTTAGTTCTTACAATTTAAAATGGTAACCAGATGTTTACTAAAATCCCTAGCATTTCTCCTTCAAGCCCAGCTTCTTTCTAATTGTTTGATCTTTTTAAGTTTCATAGAAACCAGATTGGGTATGTGAATTTTCCCAAGCTGGGAAATGTTTAATATAGCTTTGAAGATACATTCTCTGTCCTGTTTCTTTAAATGTACTTCCTGCTACTTTTATATTTTTGAAAAGATGCAGCACTGAAATTTTTATGAATAACTTATTTCATTCAGGTCATTGTTCTTTTCATATTCTTTAAAATTAAAAAGACTTACCTTTTATAAAAGAAATTAGAAATTTTTGTTTGGTTTGCCAAAGTGTAAACTGTACTTTGAATGGCAGATTTAATTTGTAAAAACAAATAATATTCATATTATATTTAGATGAAGAAAGACTCCAGGAAAGAAAAATAAATGCTTTCATATGGGACTTTTTAAATGAACGTGTGGATTAACTCATAGGGAATTTGGGACTCCAGATATGGTCTGTATACTATGCTTGTATATTATTAGAATTAGCTGCTTGAAATACTTTAGACATCTCCAATTCGGGAGAAGTTTGGGAGGGTCTAAACCATATTGTCAAGACTGTCTCTTGGTGTCTTTTACAACTAAACTACAGAACACTCACCATTCACAACTGCCTGAAATCTGGCTGAATGGAAGTCCTACAACTAGATAGTTAAAAAAAGAAGCCACACCAAGACAGTTAGGAGGGGTGGAGATGTGGAATGCATTGTTCCCACACTCACAAGTGGCAGATAAAAATTGGGAGGAATATCTTGGCTGCAGAAGTCCCCTGAGGAGCAAAGGAGTCCAGCTCCACACCAGGCTGCCCCAGCTCAGGGTTCCAGTGTTAGGAAAAGAAGTCCCCATAACTTCTGGTTATAAAAACCAACGACGATTAAGACTGAGATAGATGTAAGTTCTGCTAGAGTCCTAGGCAGTTACTTTTAAAGGGCCCATGCACAGACTTGCTTAGACTCACTCCCCTCTGAGCTCCAGTGCTGGGGCAGCAGTTTGAAAGGCACCAGAGACATAGGGAAAGGAAATTAATTATCTGGCATTTAGGTGAGAGCTAGGGGTGGGGGGCAGCTTTCTCTCAGACAGAAGTGCTGGCAGATGCCATTGTTTCTTTTCTGAGCTCTCACCGCCACAGATCTGGCAGGTGGGTGCCATATCTGAGTTTCCATCAACCTGGCCAACACTGTTTGCACTGCCCTGGTGAATTCCTGAGGCCCCACCCCACCCAGCTTGTAGGCTCGCCCTAGCTATTTCCAATGGCTTTTCCATATAAATAGCCTGTGTTGGTTCATGCTTCAGATTTTCCTAAAATCTCTCAAATAAGCAGCATCTTGCCTCAGCATGCCTTGTATCAGTCTCTAAGTGATCCCATCCCTGACACTAGCAGCAGATGGCCTTGGTTCACAGCTTGGTCTTGCTTTGGCACTTTCAAGCCCAGCACAAGTAGTAGCCATCTGCAGACAGATTTGTAGTTTATGCCAGGTGGCCCCAGGCAGAACACAAGCAGCAGCTCAGGTTGGCCTGCACCTCCCAGGAGACCCCAGAGCCAGTGCACCCAGTGGATAGCTTCAAACCACATCCAAGCATCACCACCCAAGCACCCCCCAAGCAATGCTCTCAAGGGGTGGACTCAGTGGGCACCAGAGCCTTGCTGAACTAAGTTCTTCTCTGTGGCATGGACACCTGCATAGCTGATTTTACATAGGGGTCAGTGGTTGGTGGTTGCAGCCAGTCCTGGCTGCTGATGGGCCTGGGGGTAAATCCCTCCCACTGATGAGTCAATAGCAATCAAGGCTTAATTACAAGCGGAGAGTGTACACAGTTCACATGGGGCTGCACCTCGAGCACCAGGCCTGGGTGGGTGATCAGTGAGGCTGTATCACTGGATCTTACAGAACACCTACTACATTAGACCACTCTATCAAGCCAAAGAGACATAGCAGCCTTACCTAACACATAGCAACAAACATGAAAAGGCTGCCAAAATGAGACAAAGAAACATGATCCAAATGAAAGAACAGAACAAAACTCCAGAAAAAGAACTAAATAAAATGGAGACAAGCAATCAACTAGATGCAGAGTTCACAACACTGGTTATAAGGATGCTTAGTGAACTTAGTGAGGACCTCAGCAGCATAAAAAAGGACCAGTCAGAAATGAAGGATACACTAACTAAATGAAGAATAATTTATAAGTATTAATAGTAGAGTAAATGAAGCTGAGAATCAAATCAGTGATTTGGAATAAAAGGAAGCAAAAAAGCAAAAAACACCTCTCCCCCCAAAAAAAAACCACTCAGCAGTGAAAGAAAAAGAATCAAACAGAAAAAAATAAAAAAGGAGCCTATGGAACAACTTTGAGCATACCAATGGTCACATCAAAAGGAGAAGAGAGAAGGCAGGAAATTGAAAACCTTTCTGAACAAATAATGACAGAAAAGTTCCTTAATTTGGTGAAGGAAATGGATGTAATAACTCCAGGAGTGCAGAGAGTCCCAAGTAAGATGAATCCAAATTGTCCACATCAAGACACATTATAATTAAAATGCAAAAGGTTAAAGACAAAGAGAGACTCTTAAAAGCAGCGAGAGAAAAGCAATTACCTACAAGGGAGCTCTCATAAGTCTGTCAGCTGATTTCTCAACAAAAACACTTCGGGCCAGAAGGGAGTGACAAGAAATGTACAAAGTGATGAAAAGCAAAGACCTACAACCAAGATTACTCTAACCAGCAAAGCTATCATGTAGAATCAAAGGGCAGATAAATAGCTTCCCAGACAAGAAAAAGCTAAAGTAGTTCATCACCACTGAACCAGTATTTTATAAAATGTTAAAGGATCTTAATACTGTTTCTTTAGCCATACAGAAGCTTTTTATTTTGATGAGATCCCATTTGTTTATTCTTTCCTTTATGTCCCTTGCTCTAGGGGACATATCGGTGAAAATATTGCTATGTGAAGTATCTGAGATTTTCCTGCCTATGTTCTCCTCTAGGACTTTAATGGTGTCATGGTTTATATTTAAATCTTTTATCCACCTTGAATTTATTTTGGTGTATGGTGTAAGTTGGTGTTCAAGTTTCATTTTTTTGCATGTCCAGCTCTCCCAACACCATTTGTTGAAGAGGCTATTTTACTCCATTTTATATTGCTGCCCCCTTTGTTGAATTTTAATTGACCATAGAGACTTGTTCCCTATTCTGTTCTATTGGTCTATGTGCCTGTTTTTATGCCAGTACCAAACTGTTTTGATTACAGTGGCCTTGTAAGAGAAAAGGGATCCCTAGTGCACTGTTGATGGGATTGCAGACTGGTACAACCACTATGGAAAACAGTATGAAATTTTCCCAGAAAACTAAAAATGGATCTGCTTTTTGACCCAGCAATTCCACTGCTAGGATTATATCCTAAGAACCCTGAAATACCAATCCAAAAGAACCTATGCACCCCAATGTTCATAGCAGCACAACTTACAATAGCCAAGTGATGGAAGCAACCTAAGTGCCCACCAGTAAATGAGTGGATCAAAAAACTATGGTACATTTACACAATGGAATTCTATGCAGCAGAAAGAAAGGAGTTCCTACCCTTTGGGACAGCGTGGATGGAACTGGAAAGCATTATGCTAAGAGAAATAAGCCAGGTGGTAAAAAACAAATACCATATAATCTCACCTTTAACAGGAATCTAATCAACAAAACAAACAAACAAGCAAAATATAACCAAAGACACTGAAATTAAGAATAGGCTGACAGAGACCAGAGGGGAGAGGGGAGGGAATTTCAGGGGAAGGGGGGAAGGGTTTGAAGGAACAAGTATAAAGGACACATGGTCAATAACCAGGCGGGGATGGAGATGGGAGGGAGGTGGGGAGGCCTGGGAGGGTGGGCTGGAATGGGGGTGAAGGGCAGAAAATTGTACTTGAACAACAATTAAAATAAAAAAATGCTAAAGGATCTTCTTTAAGAAGAAGAAAAAATAAAGATATGAACAATAAAATGGCAATGAATACATATAAACAATTTAGTCTAAAAAACAAAAGAAACAAACAAGCAGAACAGAAACAGATTATAGATATGGAGAACATTTTGATGGTTTGCCAGATTAGGGGGTGGTTGTGGGAATGGGTGAAAAAGGTGAAGAGGTTAAGAACTGCAAACCGGCTATTACAGAACAGTTATGGGTATGTAAAGTACAGCATAAGGAATATAGCCAGTAATATACTAATAACTATGTGTGATGTCAGATAGGGCTCTAGATTTATTGGGATGATCACTTAGTAAATTATGTGATGTCTAATAACTGTGGTATACACATAAAACTAATATAATAATGTATGTCAACTGTAATTGAAAAATAAAATTACTTAAAAATGAAAAAGAAAGAGAAGACTGCCCTTTAATATTTTTACCACTTTAATTTTTCACCTTTCATGTTATAGGTATTGTTGAAACCTGATCACTTCCTTTTCAGACTTGACTTTCCCCAGTTAAACAGTATTTCCCTCTGGATAACCTTTGCAATTTTTCTTCTTATTCTAGCTAAAGTTGTTTCTTTCTTATTGTGTCTCTTTATTAAATTTGGGAAACAAAGACAAGGAAAAATAGGTATTTTTTCCTCAGCAATATCTCTCTGATTAATTCTCAATATTCTTTTTTTAAAAAAAGATTTTATTTATTTATTTTTAGACAGAGGGGAAGGGAGGGAGAGAGAGAGGGAGAGAAACATCAATGTGTAATTGCCTCTCACAGGCCCCCTACTGGGAACCTGGCCCACAACCCAGGCATGTGCCCTGACTGGGAATCCAACTGGCAACACTTTGCTTTGCATAGGCCAGCACTCAGTCCACTGAGCCACAGCAGCCAAGACTCAATAGTCTGACTTTCACCCTGCCCATATGCCTCCTCCCAAAAATGTCCTTTCAAAATTTTCCAAGAAACTTCTTTTTTGTTATAAAATCTAGTCACTATTATTTATGATTGCATTGTTTTTGGTACAAGAGCAGATTTGAGCAAGAATAGAATGTCAGTGTTTCTCAAACCATATAAAATGTTTATAAAAGTATAAATTAAGCTTAAAGTGAATTCACTGAGGAAATTTCTCAGCTTTCTTTATCTTACTCTAGCAGTGTTTTTCAAACATGGTGAAGTGTATGTTAAGAGTGAATTAAACACCTGTCCTTGCACAGAGGGTGTGCTATGGGGTCTAGAATTTTCTTATAAACCCTTTCCTCTTTTAGTTTCCTTATTACTGCCACCTCCTGCTTCTGCCACCTTTCTGACCCCTCTTTTTTATGTTCTCTCTCTAAATATGGCATTCTCCAGATACTTATCCCTAATTATCTTTTTGTACCTTTACTTAATGCACTCCATGAAGAAATTTTTGTACTCTGCAGATTCAATAAGCTTCTCAGGGGATATAACCTTTAAATAATGTAGAATCCTAACCTGTCTGCTGTAGGCAGAATTTTGAGAGTCCAGACTTTTAAGGTGCCTGTAACATGTTTTGATTTTTGTGTACAAATGTATTTAAAACTGAACTATCATTTTCACCCCAGTGTTACCGTGGTTCTTGGCCACCATGTTTCTGTTGGTACCACGTTCCCTCAGCTCTAAAGCTCACAGAGTCGGGTCCTCACTGTCCTTCAGCCACAGCACACATCAGGCACCAAGCCCTGACAAGTGTGCTGCTCCCAGCCATCGCTCCACATTCCTTACAGTTACTGTGTCTCTCTCCTGTGCTGTCACAGTACCTACCCGATACTCTCCCAGCTGCTGGCTCAGACCCAGCACAACCGCCAGTTTAATTTTCCACAGGCACAGGAGAGAGACATCCTGTTCACATCGCATCCCTGTGCAGAAGTCTTCAATGACATCTCATTTCCTCCTACACAGAATCCGTATTTCTTAGCCCTGCATTTAAAGCTTTCCATGCTCCGTTTCAGCCTCCGCCGCATCCCTGCTGTGGCATGGTTCTCCAGCCCTCCTCACTCTCCAAATATCCGGGGAACTAAAAAATTAGAGAAGCCAGTGCCCAGGCTCCATTTCAGAAAATGACATCTGGACCTTTGGGGAGGGGAATGGACCTGCTCATCACTGTATTTTTAAAAATTTCTCAGGTGGAGGGATTGAAGCTGATGGTTACAAAACAGTCATAGGGATGTAAAGTACAGCACAGGGAATATAGTCAATACTATGTAATAACTATGTATGGTGCCAGGTGGGTACTGGAAATATTGGGGGGACCACTTTGTAAAGTATATGATTCTCTAACCACTTTGCTATACACCGGAAACTAATAAAATTACGTTGACTATAAACTGTAATTAAAACAATAACAAACTTTCCAGGTGATAGTAATGAGTAGGCAGGTAGCTGAACTAATGTAATTGGCCTGATCATCTGATCACATTGGAAAGTTTTCAACTGTGCGATGCTGTTGAGATTTTTGTCTACTAAAATCACCTCTTTTCTGCCATCTCTTAAAATCCAAATGTATACATATATACATGTATATATGTATACATGTATATATGTGTATATATATTCCCCCGTAAATTCCCCTCAAACTGGAATTGGTAAACAAGTTATCTGAGGACTCATCAAACATTGTTCACACATCTCTAATGTCCAGAGTATGCTTGTGCTACATTGTTTATAATTATGTTTTCACCTCATTTGCTTTTCTATGTTTTTAACTTCTTGTAAAGCAGAGTGTTTTATTGGTCCATTTACACACTATTCTGCACAGGACAGTGCTCTGCATATATCCAGTAGGTACATAATTAAATGAATTAGAAATTTGAAACAATAAACCTTACAGATACACAAATAAAATAGCTGAGGTTTTTTTTCAGATATTCAAGCACTATTTGATTCTTTTGAAGTTTAGGGAAAACAGTTAGCATGACTGGAAATAGCTGTATGGTAGAGCACATGAAATGAGCTCTAGGCTGTATCTGAACAAAACCAATGGAAGAACAGAACTCATGCCCTCTGTGTTCTCTGCAACCTTGTTTCAGAATTGGTCAAGTCAGTGATGTCTCAGGTTTCGAAAAAGGAAGAATTCCACTAATTAGTTAATAGCCTTTTAAAAGTCATGATAAGTCATTTCAGCGCTTTCTCTAAGGAAAAATATGAAAGTCATATGTGAATCTCATGATGTGTACAACGGAATGGTCCATTTAAAGCAGGGAACTCTTGGAATTTAAAAAATCTTGTTTAGCATTCCACCTCATTATCAGAGTCACCAAACAAGTGATTAAGGGTGTAGAGGGCAGAGATGACTTTCAGGGGACCCTGCTTCTGTAATAGCTAGCTTTATATATTGCACTTATCAGAAGGAAAAGGGAATCCCTGTCTAAATATTTGTGTAAAGAACATTGTTTTGGCAAAGCTCCACCGTAGTACCTATACCGATTTGCTAGACTTCAAACTTAGTATGCTCAAACTTAGTATGCGCTAGAATTGTCAGGAAGGCCTGTTAAGTCACAGATTTCTGGGCTCTACACCCAGTAGATCTGATTCAGTAACAGTGGAAGGCTGGTTAAGAAATAAGTTACCAAGTAATGCTAATATGCTGGTCCGGCACCGTGCATTGAGAACTGCTGTGCTAGGTACTTCTTTATTACAGGTTGTCACTGTTCCAGAAGCACAAAGAAATTCTGCCTATTTGCTATTGAAGAAGTTTATTTGCTTCTTCAGATGATTCCCCATTTGCCTTATCCAGACCCTGAATCAACATTCCACATTGATGAGAAGCCCCATTACTAAATATACATAGATGCTACACCCAGTAATTATGAGTTGACATGCAAAGCCTTGGTACATCTTAGCTCAGTTCTTTCCAGTCAAGGCCAATGACCTCATTTGAAAAATAAGTTAAACTGTCTTTTGGACATGTTGGGCTTGCTGGAAGATAGTGGGGTCAAAGGAAAAATATGGATGCATGACTTTTCTCAAATACTGCCGTAAAAACTTTTTAGACCTTATTTCAATGGCTATAAAAAGTTATATAGATGTATTTAATGTTCATCTAATTTACTTTTCTTAATCCAGATATTTATTTTCCAATGTTCTGTTGTTGTAAATAATGCACTCACAAAATTATGTGTATACAAGTCTTTGTCCACATTTTAAATTATTTCTTTAGCATAGATGTCTAAAATTAAATTTACTGGTATGAATGATGAGAACCCATTTTAAAGCTCTTCATTCATGTTGTCAAAATTCTATCTGAGGTTAAAGCATTGTCCATTAGATATGCAAGAAATGTCCCATCTCACGAAAACTCACTGATATTAAAACAGTCACTTTTTTAGGTGAGGTTGTTTTAAGAATGAGAACTTTACCTGTTATTCTAGGAAAGTATAGCATGGAAATCCAAATTCACAGCTGTAGTGTAAAACAGATTACTTTTTTGCTAGAAACTGTTATTAGTGTCATGGGAGGAATGCTGGGAATGCCAGAATGGCAGGCACATTCCGTGGTAATCTGAAGGCTCATCCAGACTGGCAATGTATCAGGCAAAGCGAGTGTTTGCACTTCCGTTGGTTTGTTTGCTCAAGGATTTCTATTCATTATTTGTCCATTTTAGAAGAAATAGCATTTTAAGTTTATCAGCAAAATCTTATTTTGTATGGTGCCTGATATCTCTAACTCACAACTGGACACAGCATGACTATAACACTCTCAGACTGATTTTTGTTTCTTATGGGAAGAAAAATGCATTCTCTGTTACATCAGAGATGTTTTTAATTTTAAAATGATCAAGATCCAAATTAATTTTCTATATATTTTTGTTTCTATATAAATTCATTGACATTTTACAGTATCTTGAAAGATGTACAATGTGTGAAAAGATTCAATTTTTTTCTCAAAAAATTCTTTGTACATAAATGCATATTCTAACTGCATTTTTAAAAAATAGGTTTTCCTTTTAAAAAGATATTACATGTTTATATTAGAATATGGAATGAAATATTTACAAATATAAAGATGAAAGTGAAAATTACTGTAAGTCCCAGCACCCACAGATAACATGGTTAGCAATGCTGTGCATGTTTCCAGGTGTCTCTCTAAGGGTAACACATTCATACACACTCACAATCTGTCCTTTTGCTTCCTGCCTCTTTTCCTCATGTTTTAACAGATAGAATTTTAATATTATGATAAAAGTTTTGCCATTGGAACAGCTTAAAATTTTTAATTAAATTTTCATATCAATATTTTATAGCCTTTAAAAATTTTTTCATTTATTTATATTTAGATAAATAAATAAATTTATCTAAATTTATCTGGGGAAGGGAGGGAGAAAGAAAGGGAGAAAAACATCAATGTGTGGTTGCATCTCGCACACCCCCTACTGGGGACCTGGCTGGCAACGCAGGCATGTGCCCTGACTGGGAATCAAACTAGCAAGCCTTTGGTTCTCAGGCCGGTGTTCAATCCACTGAGCCACAACAGCCAGGGTGTGCCTTTTCTTAATTATTAACTAAATGCACTGTGCTATTCACTTTACACACATTAACTCATTGACTTCTCACTCCTAGTCCATAAGGTAGGTATTTCTGTTTCACTAATGAGGAGTTAAGTCATGCATCTCATGAATGGTGGGACTGAGGTTTGCTCCCAGGACTATTTCTCTCCAGGCCTGAGCCTTTAACTATAATATTGTTCTAATTTCCTGAAAATGTATGAAAAATATTTGCTTTATGATTTTTAGTACTTTATTGTATGAGTATAGCCTAATTTTTAAGCAAGTCCTGCTTGATACATACTTAGAATATTTTCACTAGATTCTATACAACTTTCCTACAATATTGATTTATATCACATTTGACAGATTTGAGTATAATGGTGAATTACTGGGTCAATTGGTGAAAATATGAAAATTGTGGTTCTTCCTAAAATTGTAGAGGTCTGCCACATTCCTCTACAAAAGGATGGTTACCCATTTAATGTACTTTCATCAACAGTACTAGTTCTCCATGGATCTTCAGTAATAGATGTTAACACATTTTAAAATCTGATGAGGTTAAAAAATGACATGTCAGTTTGATTTTTAATAGAAAGTTTTGCTTGCATATTAAATTAAAAATGTCTTTTATGCACCACTTTAACTTAATATTCTTTTTTATACCAAGAATTTGAATAAGCTGCTTGAAAACAAAGATCATGAAATTCAGAAAAAGTTACAGAAGGACAATTTAAATTATAGCATGTCATTTTACATTTATAGGGCTGCCAAAATCTAAAACTGCTGATATCACCTACGGCTGGTAGGAGTTCTGGGAAAAGGAGCTTTCATACATTGCATGTGGAAATGTGAAATATAGCCTTTTGTGGGGAAAACAACCTGGGAAAAATAAAATTTTAAATACTTATACTTTTTAAGCCAGCAACATTTTTCTTGGGAATCAATTTGATAGATGTCAAAGCATCAGAACATAATAAAATATATATGTAAGTTAAAAAACTTTCAATGTTAATGGAGTAGAGGAAATGATTTTAAATAAGGGAAATGAGATTACTATGCAAAGTTTGAGTAGTAAGTAGTTAGGAAAAAAAGCAAATTATGTTCCAAACATCTTTAGAGAGGTGAAAAATTAATGTTTTGAGTATAGAGCAATGATAATTTTTCAGAATTTTATTAAATTGTTGGGATAAAATATGCTTCTTAGATGTGTAGAAACAACATACTTTAGGTATGGCACATTTCAACAGTACTTGGTGCAGTTTCACATTGACCTTCATCTCATGGATAACAGAGTTATTAGGTTTAAGACACACTTCTGATATCCTGTTTGCTTCTGGGAGCAGGGCCAATTTTAGGAAAATTGTGAAGTGGATGTAACTTGTCTTAGGTGCTATCCCTATTTACTCGTTGTCCAGGTCCCTCCTTACCTAAAGCACCCACTTTGGGTCCCACAAGGTTTGGCCTAGCTGGCCAGGTCGTGCCTACCACTTGGAGTTTGTTGCTACTTATGCATGAAAATTTACATTCCTTCATTTTTAGTTTGAAGGCTTCAGATGCCACCTATTCTAGCAAAGTCACTTATAGTGCCAATGATGGAAACCTGGGGAACTCAGTTCTAGAAAATGCGCATGGGTTTAATGGAGCCTGCTATTAATGAAGTCTTTTCTTTTCCTTAGATTGAAACCTCCAATGAGTGTCTGTTAGGATACCCTTCTCCTATGGTAGGAAGGCTTTTTCAAGAAACATGAGAGGGTAGCATTGAGTTCAGGGAGAAGATTATTGCACGAGTTTTCTAAATTACCTTTGTATCATTCTATTCATAAGTTTTTAATAGGCTGCTAGACACATGGAAGTCACATTTTGTTTCTTGAAAGTTCATCACTTAAATCTGGAATTTATCTGCCTATGTATTCCTACCATCCACCTATTTCTTCATTAAACAGATACTGATATAAAGTTCATTAAGCCCTGGAAACTGTTCTAAACAGCTCAGAAATATTAACTATTTTAATCCTCCTACCATCCCCCTAATGTTGGTATTATTATTAGTGGAAGGTCTGAGTTTTATGCCCATAGGTGATTTTTAGAATGACCTTGAACAGGCTCATCAGATTATCTATTGCTTGATTTTAAAATGGAAGATAAAACTGGCCCCACAAATACCTTACAGAAGTATTATGATTGGATTAAATAAATCTCCAAAGATTATGAAAATAATGCCTTATGAATAAGAGATGTATAATCCTAAAATACTTGTGGCATTAAGTAATAAGCCATTGAGAGAGTTGATTCTTTTTCCCATGTTAGTGAATTATATTTTCTTAAAATGTAATTCTCATCTGTGTTAAATTAGTGTGAAATTATTCCTAGAATAAATTTTAAATCAATGACTGTCCTCTCCTCTCAGATTACTCAAAGTCCCCAGTGCATTATTATGCAATGTTAAGCCAGCTCTGTCTAGGTTTTATTCACGGTATTTTAAAGAAGTCATGCAAAATGACTTTTAATAAAACAGGAAGAAGGGATAATATTTGGTTAAATGAACTGTCACAATGCTAATTAAAAACCTCCTTTGCCATTTTGTGGAATTTGGTATAAGGAGTGTCTGTCAAAAACTCGTGTCAAGCACTCAAGTAACAAAAGAACCCAATTTAAAGCACCAACTTCATAACAAGAATTATGAAGAGGACATTGCAGCAAGGCATCAGGATGTTTTATAATTACCCTAAACATTTAAGTTTTATTTAACACAAGAGCTAATTGTTTGTGGGTAGTGGGAGAGCATTGCAGAGGTGAGTAAGTGAGACTTTTCAAGGAACTCTAGGACAGAAAGGTATATCATTGCTTCTCAAACTCACAGTTGCATGGAGATCACCTGGGGATCTGGTTGCTGACAAATTCTAATTTGGTAAGTTCAAAGTCAAGGTTTTAGTTGATGAAAATGTTGTAGGTCCGAGAACTATTTCAGAGGAGCAAGGATATACATGCTAAATTGTAATATTAGATAAAATAGAAGCAGTATGAAGGGCAGAGAAAATGTGTTGGGGAAACAGAAAAGGAAGCAACCATTTTGAATGTGGGTACCTGAGAAAGTGTCCCAAGTACAATTCTTGGCATGTAACAATGATTTTTTATTCATGTTTTGGAGGGAAGAACATTTAGCAGCATGAGCTGTATGTTGAAAACACACAGGTGTATAAAGGGCTTAGAGTCTCAGGGATAACAAGGGGCCAGTGTGGCTGAAGAGGAAGGAGGGGGGCTGCTTTGAGGGAAATGGGACTAGAAGAATAGGTTGGGGCATGTATTGTGCTGGCTATTGAGCTGTGTTTTCAGAAGATAACTGTGGCTTGTAGGTGGGAAGATGAATTAGAGAGGGAAAAAGTAGAAGCTAAGAGACTAGGAATCTTTGCAGAGATGGGAAGATCTTCAATTTATTGAATATGATAGGATTTGGAAAGGTCAGGAAATGTTTAAGAAATCCTACATTAGGACTGATGGGAATTGGAAATCAGTGGGAAGTAGAGTGAAAGACAAGTACAAATTAAAGAGGAGGTTATGCTTTCTAGTTTGAGAGAGAGAGAGCAGCTACACCTTTGATGGTAAGAACAGAGGAGAGACAGGTTTTCTGGCAGAAGATAATGGGTTCAGAATTGTACTTGTTCAGAAGGGCATCTAGTCTAGAATTAACAGGAAATCCTTCTCTGAAACAGGAAAGGTCAAGAAAGGTAAATTTGGTAGTCAATGGCAGAGAAGCAAGAGCTAAAGCAATGGATCTAAATAAAATCACCAAAGCAGTTGAATTCAGACAGAGAGTAACAGTTGTAAAGAGACGATTGGAACATGGGAGCTGCATGTGTTAAGAGGAGGGTGTCAAACTCCATACCAGATCTATTTTTCAGTTCTCTGTATTTTAAATATCACTGAAATTTCTGTTAAGAGTGCAGTTTATATAAAAAGCGATTATTTTTCACTTTCTACATGGTAGTGCTGAATTGTTTTATATACAACATTCTTTTTAATTTTTTTTTATTTTTAGAGAGAGGGGAAGGGAAGGAGAGTGAGAGGGAGAGAAACATCAATGTGTGGTTGCCTCTTGCATGCCCCCCACTGGAGACCTGGCTTGTAATCCAGGCATGTGCCCTGACTGGGAATCAAACCAGTGACCCTTTGGTTTGCAGGCCGGCACTGAGTCCACTGAGCCACACCTGCCAGGGCATATAATAAAACGTTCTTAATATAAAATACTTGGGGAGACATGTAACTAGTATTTGAGAGTTTACCTCTGGCTATAGCCATAATCATCACCTTATTTTCTTCTCTAGAATTTGTTTATTCTGATTTTTAAAAACCAAAGTCTATACTTTATTCAGATTTTCTTAGTTTTTACTTCATGTCCCTTTTCTGATCCAAGATCCCACTCAGGATGCCACGTTACATTAAGTCATCATGTTTCTTTAGGCTTCTCTTGGCTGCGACAGTTTCTCAGATATTTTTTTATAGCCTTGGCTGTTTTGAGAAGAACTGGTCAGGCATTTTGATATCCTTCAACTAGGATTTGCCTAATGTTTTTCCCATGATTGGACTGAGGTTGTGGTTTTGGGGAGTAAGACCATAGTGGTTCCCATTCCCTCACATCAAGGGTATATACTGTAAATATGACATTGCGGTTGCTGCTAACCTTGTGTCCTGACTGTGGGGTGTTAGTCAGATTGTCCACTGTGAAGTTCTTCTTTTAATTCCACTTTCCTTACTGTATCTTTGGAAGGATGTCGTTATGCACAGCCCACACCAAGGGAGTAAAAAGTTACACTTCTGATCCTTTGCTGAGGAGTAGTCATGGATATTATTTGGAATTTTTCTGAATGAAGATTTGTCCCTTCATGTCCTATTAATTATTTATTTATTTAATCATTTGTTTTTATCAGTATGGACTCATGGAATTTTTTTATTCTTTGGATTATAATCCAATATTACTTTTGTTACTCGAATTGTTTCCAGTTTTGACCATTGGCTCATGTGACCCTTTGACATGCCTTCATCATTGCTTTTGTTTTTTGTTTGTTTGCTTGTTTGTTTTGAGCTCTTTCTTACTTTCTAGGATACTCCAGGCTCATCTTGTATATTTACTGCTCCAGCCCTTGAACCAGCCAATTCTCCAAGGACCCTTGATTAATTTTATTGAAAAAAATATTAGAAACCAGTATCTGGGCACTAGATGCAGTATGATTTTTAAATTGCTGCAGTGTCCATTTATTTTAAGTGTTAAGAATTGCAGACATCAGATATTTGGAAAAATGCAGTAATGAGTGCTTTCTTTTAGACAGAAAATTATCTTGAAAGCAATGAAATTTTAAACACACATACACACATATACAATCAGCTACACTTCAATAGAAAACAACAGAAGTGGCAAAAAAGTCTTTTAAAAAGGCATTCAGCACTGGCCAGGTAGCTCAGTTGTTGGAGCATCATCTGGATAGACCAGGGTTGCAGGTTTGATCCCAGGTCAGGGCACATACAAGAATCAACCATAAAATTTCACTTATTTATGTAAATGCATAAATAAGTGAAACAACAAATCGATGTTTCTCTCTCAAATCAGTTAAAAATGTTAAAGTCATTTAAGAAATGTATGGAAGGAACTTTAGCAAGCCCTCTAAAGTAAAGTAAACATTTCTTGAATTTATTTCATAAGAATAAAATCTATTTCCTTTCATGCTCTTCTTAATGGAAAATTTCTTCAAAGCAGGCATCTTTTAAACTTTTGCAAAACTTTAAGCATAATAATTCATTCTTGAGCTTTTGCATAGATTAGAAGATTCTCAAAACCTCAAAACAATTCATGGAAACCATCTTATTGGCCTTCACAACCTCTCACGGGGCAGAAAGAGGATAGATATTAGGACAGAAAAGCTTGATCCCTGGTGTAGATATAGAACAATGAGGGAGAGAATGGTTGAGAATTTCTCTATGATAAAACCCAAAAATTTAATCATCAGCTCTTAAACAATAAGAAGCCAGAGGCACAACAAGCAAAAACCTACGACCAGTAAGGAATCAGATTTAATTAGATTTTGTACTGTGCTGTATAATTCATTGAAGACCTGAAGGTTCTATATATATATGGTTTCTCTTCAAGTGAGTTCTGAAAATTGAAATAGTCAATTCAATAAACATCTGCTAAATGTCTACTATAATCAGTGTTAGATACAAGAAGGTAAATGTTTTTTGTTCTTAAAAGAAGCTATGTTCATAGCAGCACAATTTACAATAGCCAAGTGCTGGAAACAGCCTAAGTGCCCATCCGTAAATAAGTGGATCAAAAAACTGTGGTACGTTTACACAGTGGAATACTACGCAGCAGAAAGAAAGAAGGAGCTCCTACCCTTCACAACAGCATGGATGGAACTGGAGAATATTAAGCTAAGTGAAATAAGCCAGGTGGTGAAAGACAAATACCATATGATCTCACCTATAATTGGAACCTAATCAACAAACAAACAAATGAGCAAAATAGAACCAGAGACATGGAAATAAAGACCAAACTGACAGTAATCAGAGTGGGGGTGAGGGGGATAACAGAGGAAAGAAGGGGAAGGGTCATCAAGGAACATGTATAAACGGCCCATGGACAAAGACAATGGGGCAGAGGAAGATTGAATGTGGGAGGTGGGAGTGGGTAGGGCAGGGGAGAGTAATGGGGGGAAATGAGGACAACTGTAATTGAACAACATTAAAAAAGAATGATATGAATAAATGTAGTTGTGGGTGCTCTGTTACTGCCCTATAGATTCATGTTAAGAGTATAGTTAAGGGAACTAATTAATGAAACTTAACAGATGCAGGAAAACATACATGTATTTGCAGTAGCTAATTTATATCCAAACAATGTAGTGGTGGAATCAAGCATAGAACCTAATTTATTATAAATAAGTTAATAATGCATTCATAAATGTAATACCATATACTAATCCTCATAAAGGATGGATACAGGGAGAGTAAGACTTTGTTATTCAATAAGAATATTATAATCTATTTGTGAAGAGAAGGGTATACAGATGGAACAGTGCAATATGAAATACACTTATGTGATAAAGGAATATTATATATTATTTAGGAAGTAAACTTCAGTATTTCATACTAAAAGAAAACAAATTTTAGGAAATCACACTAGTTGTATCCTTACGGATTATAGTAATCGATACTATGAATAAGTAAACGAGGCTTGGGTTTTGTAGCTATGTATCTTGGAAGCTCATGGACAAGTTTATTTTTTGAGTCATTCTCTGTAAATCTTTTCTGCTTCAGTCTAACCTGTGTGCGTTCCCAGAAAAGTTTCCAGTAAGTAAAAAACTCTTGGAATCTGCTATTTGTTTTTTTAATTATTTCAATGCAATGAATAGTTAACTGTTTTTATATTTACTTCCTTCATTCTACTAAAAGAACATGTCTGTATGTCCTTTCAAAACAACTTTAACAATTTTTTCTCACTATCTTTCATCTTTAATTTTTACAAAAGGGTTTTAGTGTACTGGCTTTTGATTTGTAATTGTTGGCTTGATACTCACATTGAGTTATTTACTTATTTGTGCATTTATCAAATATATAGCAAATATTTCTTACTTCCCAGCCCCTGTTATAGGTACTGAGAATGAGAGTACAATGTCTGTCCAGCAGATATCTAGCCATGTCATATGTAAAATAGTGACATTTATTGAAGAAGATACAAGATACAAGAAATATTATACATAAGACAATGGTGCCTCAGTCCCCTTCAAAGTAGGCACCTTGAGACCATACACAGTTCTCTCAGTCACCATCATCTGTCCTGTTATATTTTCCTGAATCTCACAGATGGTCTGAAATCTCTTCCTTTTCAAAGATGATTTTGGTTTTGGGAAAAGCCAGGAGTTGCTGGGTGCCAAATCTGGGCCGTAGCGGGGCTGAGTCACCTGGGTGATTTGATGTTTTGCCAAAAAACTTTGCATAAGATGTGATGCATGAGTTGGCGCATTGTTGTGATGAAGCTGCCAATCACCAGTTGCCCATAGCTACAGCCTTCTGAATCATCTGAATAGTTTCTGCAGACAAATGTTCAAGCTTAATACAAAATTTGATGCAGATTCATTGCTCTACTCAGTCATTTTGAATGCAATGGCCACACAGTGCACATGCTCACTCAGTGGCATCTACCACCCCCAATGACTAGTACAGTGAAGTCACCATTGTTCACTCATGAGCATTCCAGTCCACTCTCCTTGGCTGCCAGGTTATATTGATGTCATGTAAACTGTTTTCATTATATTAACAATGGCTGGGCTTTTTCTGGACAGACCTCATACAGTCATGAACAAAACAGCCCTGCCCTCATGGAACTCACATTCAAATGGGGAAAGCCAGGAAATAAACAAATAGACAAATATATAATCTGTCAGATGATGATAAATGCTGTGAAGAAAAATAAAGCAGGAATAGATTTAATATCCTGAGATTTTTATACAATGTGCCAGGAAATTGCAGTTGTCACTCCTTGAGAATAAACAGCATTGATATAGTGCTGCTATCTGAGAATTCTGTGTTGTTCTCCGGATTGAACGACTGATCCAGCAGATCTTATCAATGAGGGAGGTCATCTGGGAGGCAGGAAATGATTGTTTGTTTTGCATGGCAGCCTGCCTGTGAGAGGCTGGGAATATTCTAAAGGCAGCTTCACTCCTTAGGACAGATGCATGGTTAAAATAAAAACAAAAACAAAAGCGAAAACCTTTAAAACCTTTAAAATTTTTTTCTTACTTTTAACACTGAGATGTCAGCTGGTTTCTGAGAGTCCTTAGAGAAGGACAAAAACAACAACCAGTGCTATTTCACGTGTGAACTATAAATCTGGACCCTGACAAATCCTCCTGAAGTTGTGTGTGTGCCGTCATGCTTTCAGAGCCGACACTGTGCAGATGTGATAGGAGTGGTGTTATCAGCTACTCTGTTTCACAGTTTATGGAGAACTGCCTGTAGATTTTTTCATGTTTTTTTGTAATTTTGAGATGGAGAATGGAACATCTACATCCTGTTTTTCTAGAACAATGTCCCATGACCTCTCCATTTAAGGGCTTGATTAACTCAGTCTCAGGAGCTAGTCCTGCCCTGGTTTCTTTGGGAAAGAAACTTTCACCATCAAAAAATCAAAGCAACTTTTAGAGATTTCTTTTCAAAAGTAGGTGGAGGCCAAGTTAATATGTATAGTTTCTGAGTACTTGTGCAGTTGAACACTGTCTCTTTTACATATGAAAATTTTACTTCAATTACCAATGGTATTGCCAATAATGTTTTGCAGTGTGCCATTGCTGAGTAAGAGTCTCATGACACCTGAGTTATCCCTGTTACAGTATTTTTTTTCTTCAAGGTCCCAATGGAAAATAGATGCATGGGGCAGGAATTGGAAAAATACTGAAGCTAAATAATTCCTTTTTGTCTCAGTTTCCTCTCTCATAAAGTATATATAATAATTGTTTCTACCCCACAGTGTTGTTGGAAGTTCTGTATAAGTTACTGTATAAGGCATCAAAAACTAAGTTTCTCTGTTGCTTCCTTGTTTTTTGAGGGGATAATGATGTCATGGTCTCAAACATGGCCCCTAGAACTAGACTTCCTATACTCAAATTCTCTTCCCACCTCTACCTAGTTATTTAACCTTTCTGGTCTTCTTTGCCTGTTTTTCCCAAATCCACATCTGACTTCTCAGCTCTTACACTCTAACGTCAACCTTCTGGGGGCAGAAGAATCACACCAAGTAAGATGAATTCCAAGAATGTTTGTCCCAATGCCTAGAAAAAGCATGGCATAGGCCATTTATAACTGTTGCCACAGTCTGAGGCAGGCTGTATGTGGAAAAGAGTCCAAGAACAGAGTGTGAGTAAGAAAAAGATGAGGGCAGACCAATCTTGGAGTGGGGCCGGGGCCACTTTGGCAAATCCAACCAGAGAAAAAGACATAAGTGAAAAAGATGGTCACAGGCCACTCTTGCCTTTTCTAGGCTCCTGAGAGAAAGATAACTCTTAAGAAGTCACGTGTGAGTCCTTTCTAACTTCAATATGGCCAGTGAAATGTCTTTCGAATTGAGGTGACCTTATTCAACATTGTGGGAGAGCATGACCAAGTCTGGAAATCAAAGGGCATACTCAGACATCCTTTTAAGACCAACTGACAGAATATCAATTTGCCCGAAGTCATCAAAATCAATTTACATAATAAAGAGTGTAAATTCATCAAAAACTAAAACATGGAGCATCAACTTGCTGAAGAGCGATTAGTGGGACACTGACATACTGGTATTTTACATCAGGTCTATCACTGTTTTCTGCTGCTAGAGACAGAGCCCGCCAGGCAGCATTAGGACCAGGCAGGACCAGTATGGTAAACGGGAGAACATGTGGGCAGCTGTACTTAGCTCTAGTTAGTGGCTGCCATGTAGGGCATGGATCAAGTATTATTAGAGCTTCCCAGTTTTCAAATGAAGGCTGACACCTGGAGTTTTATGTGAATTGTGATGATATTTGCATTTTGACTAATACTTGAATTTAAAACAAAACCAAAACAAACACTGTGCAGGCCAAATGCACCCCCACACATGGGCTTGACTCTCCCTGAGCGCCCGCAGTCCGCAGTCTCGCTGTGCACGCTGGGCATGTGCGGATCCAGTCTCTGCTGCCAGCTCAGTGAGCGTGCCCTGAAGCTCCACATGTCCATTCATTTGTAATTTTGCTGAGGCAAAAATTTGTATTCCAAATGCTCCAAGGTTGATTTCTGAATGTGATTTCCTTAGCTAGTGCTTTGCTTTCTGCCCAGTTTCTATAATTCCATGTGGCTTTTGAGGTTTTAAAAATCAAGTTTGAATATCCCATATCACTTATGAAACAAAGTTTCTACTCTCAGAAAGGGCTGTGGGAGTTGGGAAAGGTAGTTGGCTTCTAATATTGGAGAAAGAAATGAAAAGAAAGTGAAAAGGACTACTAAATATTTAACTTTTGACTGGAAAATAGTTTGAGGTAGAATTTGATGAAGGCAATAATAAGAATTTTGAGTGGAAACAATCAGCATTTTTTCAGACCATGGTAGCAAAAATTAGGTAAGAAGTAAATATTAAGAGATGACTTGAAAATTTCAGTTTTACTTTATTTCATTTTAAAGGGAAATTTATGTACTATAAAGTATTTTTAAACTGTTAATTTAGAATACTAAATATTAATTAAATATTTTTGAGAGATGATGGTAACTTGTATAAATAAAGATTAAAAAACTGCAATGCTTTATGAGTTATCTTAAATTCTTTTTCATGTTTACATCCCTCAAATAGATTGCGGACGGCAGTGACTGCTTTCTTTCTTTCTTTTTGCTATTTACTTTCATATTTCTAGTATAATATTCTGCTTATTGGAGGTTCTTTATAAATTGGGTGCTTTGAATTATTTAAAGGTATCTTCCAGTTTTAAACATTTATTGCTTAATTTTTTTCCATCAAATCCAGTCATTGTGTGTATGCACTGGGTAGTGAGGGAGGCCATGCCTCAGACTTGGAGGAATATAAAAAATGTACTCTGTTTTTAATACCTGAACAATACAGTTTAAAATTTGAAATCCTCTATTTGTATGCCTTTATCTTAAAAAATATTTTTTATTGTTTATTCTATTACATTTGCCTCATTTTTTCCCTTTTGCCCCCCTCCACCTAGCCCATCCCTCTCGCCCACAGTCAATTCCCTCTCTGTTGTCCATGTCCACCGGTCATTCATACATGCTCTTTGACTAGTCCCTTCCCCTTCTTTCCACCACTATCCCCCTTTCTCCTCCCCTCCTATAGCCATTAGTCTGTTCCATGTTTCCATGTCTCCAGTTCTATTTTTCTCATTAGTTTATTTTGTTCATTAGATTCCAGTTATAAGTGAGGCCATATAGTATTTGTTTTTCACTGATTGGCTTATTTCACTTAGCATGATAATCTCCAGTTCCATCCATGCTGTTGCAAAGGGTAGGACTTCTTTCTTTCTACTGCGTAGTATTATTCCATTGTGTAAATGTACCACCTTATATTCTTAAAATATTAAGTTGAGTATATTATGACAGGAGGTTTCTTCTAGGGTTGTAGTGTTTCCTGGGCTAGAAATAAAATAATATTGAGTGAAATTGTCTTTATGGTTTTCCTTTTGAATCCATATCACTAGCTTTTGGCTAAAAATGTAATGTGCACGTTTAAAATTAAGTATTAGAATCATCAGAGTGTTTGGATTGGGCTAATGGAATCTGTAGTTTCCTTCCACATCAGGGTGTGTGGAACAGGGTAGATACTTTAAGCCCAAGGCTTGATGGCAATTACATGGAGAGATTTTTCCCACTCCCAAATTACCTGCACCATTTCTCCTTGTCCCTTTGAACTATCGTATGATCTTTCAGCATTTTGGGATACACAGCAAACAGAGAAGCTCTACGACAAGAGCTCATATGTTAAATGGAGTTCAGTTGCCTGGATCCTGTTTGGCAGAGAGGTTTCTCTTCTAGCAACAGAACAATCAGAAACAGAGGAACCAATAGCCCAGACAGCACAGAGCTTGTCAAATTGTAAAAGACTTGATTAGGGAAGTGTAAAATTTCATTCCTAATTGTCGCAGTTCACTCTTCCTTATTAATCTTTTTCTCTATAAAGCCCTTCTTTGAAGTTATGCTCTCAAGTGAGAAATTCTTCTGGGAAAATTTTAAAAGATAGTATTTGGCCCTGGCTGGTGTAGCTCAGTGGGTTGAGCATGGGTCTGTGAAGCCAAGGGTCACTGGTTCAATTCCCAGTCAGGGCACATGCCTGGGTTGCAGGCCAAGTCCCGGTTGCGGGTGCACGAGATGCAACCACACATTGATGTTTCTCTCCCTCTCCCTAAAAATAAATAAATAAAATTTAAAAAAATAAATAAAATCTTTTAAAAAAGATAGTATTTGGAGATGTTGGTTATTTCTCCCTTTTAGAGACCACTAATACCTAATGTGGGAGGTGACTTGGGAGGTCTGGAGTAGTGACTTTAAGGAACATTATCTCACGAGAAGTCAACAAAAGACCATGTGTATAGAAATTGCTTAATTTTTTAAACTGGGTTTCTGTCCAAAATATGGAAGTTTTCCAAGTAATATCAATTCTTTTATGCATAACTTTCTTGGTTATTTTTGAGATACATATTTGTATATCTTCTCTGAAGTAGTGTGTTTGCCACCCTGTCATGGGCTACTTATTCATTCATTCATTTGAAAAATATTTTTAAAGTACCAATTTTATGCAAAGCATGTTGATAAAAATTTGTATAAATAAATCAAAGAGAATAAGTGAAATATATGCAAATGTTAATTTTTAAATGCTCAATTATTATATAAGAATGTACTCTCCTGAGATTATTTTGGCAAGTTACTAGGATTTGTTGGCAAAGAGCTTTGTCCTTGGTGAAATAATTGAAATATTATTTTCAATGGTCCATGTTATACTCTGTATTTTGAACTAACTCTGTGCTGTTTATAACCAGATCCACAAATTCCTTTTGGACAAAATCTGTCTTTTAAATTTTTCATTGAATTTTATTTTCTGCCTACTGCTAGTTTTGTTTGTAAGAAATCTTATAAAAGTATAATTGATGTTCAAGATCTGTGAAAAGTAATGGTGTTGCTTAAGGCCAGAACAAAAAATTCAGTGTTTTGACTTCTTATCATTATTTTATTTTGCAACTATCTCCAATCTTATAAGCTTCATGATCTTCTTTTCTCCCAGTCTCCAAATAAGACTACAAATTTATACAGTTAGTTATTTAAACATTCCAATTATAGTTTTTAAAGGAGTTTGATGATATTGCTTCAGATAATTCAAATTTCCCTATGATACAATACTAAATATAAAATTGCTAGGTCTGCTAAGTTAGAAAAGTTGAATTTTAGTTATTTTGAATATTGACTTTTAAGTATATTTGGAATCATTGTTGCTTGTGTTCTAGGATCAAAGTAATCACATTCTCTAACCTGAAGAAGTAAATATTGCCTTTAAAATGATCATTTTTTTTCAATGCTCTTTTGCTCTTAGGTGAGTTGGGCTCTTGGGATCTGCTCATTTGCCTGTCTTCTAGGAAAGCTGGTGGAAAACCCTGCATATCCAAGGAAGACATGTGCCAGTTAGGTTTACATCAAAAGGTAAAAAAATTTTTTCAACTGTGCATAGATCACACCAGCCCTATAGATATTACTGTCTTGTTCTATAATGTTAAAGAAAGAGTCTCAAAAATTAGATTCATTGTATATTTGGAGAAATTTCCATGGCCATGACTTACACCCTTTACCATAAAAAGTTTACCACATTTTGTTTGATAGAATCCCCCTCAACTTCAGCTGCTACCAGTAAGGACCCAGTTTTACCTAGTAAGACCCAAACTTGATTGAGAAGTCTGTAGCCCGTGGATGGTTGCTTACCTTGACCACATGCTCATCCAAAGTAGTAAAATCTTTATTTTCCAGATCACTGTTTTGACTTTTTCAAAGTTAAAGTGGTATCTTGAATTATAATAAAATTCATACAATTTCTTATTAACTGTAAAAATTATCATCCAATATTTACTGTCTACTTTGTGTGAATTTTTGTAAATGCCTTTAGAAAAGTTTAAAAAATTATCAAATACCTTTAATGTGCTAGTCACGGTACTGGAAAATTTGCATATGCTCTATTTTGATACCTATAACAAGTCTCAGGAAAGTGTCAAAACCAATAGCTATATTTCAGTGGTGTTAATAAAACAGTATTATGGTAGCAATCCCAGTCACTTGGTATTTCTGCAACTGACAGTCTTGGTAACTCCTTCCTCCTTCTAACTTTGCATTCCCTTGGCCTTTGGGCTGAGCACATTGTTTTGGTTCTTGTACATCTTTGGCCATCTCTTCTCTCCCTCTTTTTTTTTAGATACTTTTGATTTTTATTGTTGTTCAAATACAGTTTTCTGACTATCCCCCACCTCAGCCTTCCCCACCTCCCTACCCTGTTTGCACTCCCCCCTTGTTATTGTCCTTGTGTCCTCTATATTTGTTCCTGTAAACCCTTCCCTTCTCCCCTTCCAAACGTAAAGCCCAGTCATCAGAAAACTATTTTAACCAAAATTTGTTCTAAAAAATCTTCATAAATGTTATTGCAAATCCATATATGTATACTTTAACTTATAAAGATACAATCAAGGTAATTCTCTCCTCTTACGAATTTGCAGATTGATTAACTAGCTATTATCAACAAAATCTCAAAAATAACTCCAGGCATGGTAAAGCATTCTTAAAACCAACAAAAAGGGATCAATGTAAACTTGAGTATCAGAGTTATTTTCAAACAGTTACTAATTACTTTCAAATTAATTCACTCTACACTAATAAAATACTGTACTTTCTGTACTGTGTCCTGCTGGCTTGATTAGATAAAAAGAACTCATCTCCCCTGAAATAAAAGTATTTTATTAGTGTAGAGTGAATTAATTTGAAAGTAATTAGTAACTGTTTGAAAATAACTCTGATACTCAAGTTTACATTGATCCCTTTTTGTTGGTTTTAAGAATGCTTTACCATGCCTGGAGTTATTTTTGAGATTTTGTTGATAATAGCTAGTTAATCAATGTGCAAATTCGTAAGAGGAGAGAATTACCTTGATTGTATCTTTATAAGTTAAAGTATACATATATGGATTTGCAATAACATTTATGAAGATTTTTTAGAACAAATTTTGGTTAAAATAGTTTTCTGATGACTGGGCTTTACGTTTGGAAGCAATAATGCCCTTCAATACAAAGTGAAAACTATCATGAAGTTTTGAAACAGGTTTAGCACTGAATTTCCAGTAAATGTCTGTGATTCAAATCACTGAGTGCCATTGGAACTTTGGACTTTAGTTGACTTTGAGGTGTGTTTGTATTATTTTTTGCCAAAGCTAAATTTGAAACTATGAAGTTACTCGTGTTATGCTATTTGCCATAAGAACATAGTGTCTCCTTTTATTTCTAGCAAATATGGCTTTGAAATATTGCAAGGTTTTCCAAAAGTATTCCCAAATATTTCTGAAGATTTCTAAAAGAAAGGCTTTAATTTTATGTTACCAAATAAACCACTTTATTATACTGGATCGAGGTGTCGACTTGCAGACACTTGAGGGTTGGGCATGGTTGTGTGTCATATCTGTATACCTTCACACCTGTGTTTCCTTTGCTTTGAGTTTAGCATTTATAAATGCCCAACTCACTAGAATCTTTTTCATTCCTTTCAGGTAAACATATTACCAGAAATACAGCATCAGCTTTGCAGAAAGGAAGGATTATGTCAAATAATTACAAGATTTCCAGGTAATCTTTTGTTTGCTTCTTCAAGCATACATGTGTGAGATGTGTAGGCTTCTTTAGAGACACCTTCTGACAGATGAGATCTCAGGTCCGCATATTGATATCCTTTGTCTACAAATTCCTCTATCACAAATCTTTTAGAATCCACAAAGTTTTGCCAAAGGGAGGAGCTCAATAATAAGAAATATGAGTGCAACATTAATATTGTTTCTTTTAGTTTTACTTTCTATTTTTTATAGATAAATATGACTTTTCTTTCTATATGTTTGTCTTCAATACCCTTGCTGCTTTTTATTATAATACTTCTTAATTAAAGAAAACTTGACATTTAAAAATATTTTTCTTCATGATTAAGTGATTCTGATCCTAAGAAATATGTTTCTTCTTTCTAAAATCCTCTCAATTTGTCCATGTTTTTAAGACAGGATACTGAATTAGTAAATTTTATGTCTTGACAACATCAGAAGTTTGGGATAAAAATTACTATCTCCTTTTCTCATAGATTCCCCAAGTGGAAAAACAATAACATCAGATGTTATATGAGTCTTCATAGATGATATTATATCCTATTTTAAAAGTTATCAGTGCAAGGTTCTTCAGATTTCTTGTTTAAAATCCATTTAATGTTTAATAGGTATGCCCTTACGAAGTTTTTTACTATATAATTAAAATTTAGATCCACATAAATTTAATTATTTCAAAAATCAATTAGTGTCCAAATGGAATCAGAAAACTAATATTTTAACCCATCAGATTTCCCATGAGGTTTCTGCTTTCACACCAAATATTAACAACATTGGTTATGTTCCATTATGAAAACTAGTTTTCTTACTGTTATTTACCAAGGATTAAAATAAATTAAAATGAATTAGCAATTAAACTTCTTTTTCTAAGATTTTATTTATTTATTTTAGACAGAGAGGAAGGGAGGGAAAAAGAGGGAGAGAAACATCAGTGTGTGGTTGCCTCTCGCATGCCCCCAACTGGGGACCTGGCCCACAACCCAGGCATGTGCCCTAACTGGGAATTGAACCAGTGCCCCTTCAGTTCACAGGCCGGCGCTCAATCCACTGGGCTACACCAGCCAGGGAATCAATTAAACTTTTGATTTAAGATACTTGTCTAATAAATGATAGCTGTATAAACTTGGTTCTGTAGTTACTGTTTTACATCACAATTGTACCTGACTCTATACTCTTTAAATTGTTTTGTTTTTGTAAATGTCAGCTGGATAGTTCTTTATTTTATAAAAAAAGAATTATGTTGCTGTGAGGAGCAAGTAAAATAATTATTTTCACTAATACACTTCTAATAAGTACCTGGAAATACAGTTAATGCAATTTGAAAAAAAAGGTTTACATTTTGAAAAGTGCCTACAGATTTTAAGTTTTGTTATTGTTGTTGCTATTTACATTTCAAAGTGGTGGACTCGGGACTTTAAGCTTATTTAGCATTAAAATAAACAGAATAGAGTCATAGGAATGAGTGCCCATTTTTGGTGAGAAATGTATTACCAGTTTATAGGTTTATAGTTTATATTTTGCTCCCATAGAACTAAGAAGTTTTTTTGTTTCCTTTTACTTTAAGCATTTTTTATTCTTCAGAACATCTGTAAATTCTAGATAAATGTCCTTTCTCCACTCTGTCTAGTGTGTTATTTCTTATTTATCTCTGTGACTAACAAGGTATTTTTATGGGTTATAAAGCCTTTTAAATGGAATTATTTCTCCTGTCATATTTTCTTAGCTGTGTAGCTTTAATAGAATATATCTACAGCATTGTTTTATGATTTAAACCTTATAAACCATAGCTTTTTGTGGTAGACTTTTCTGTGACTATATTATAATATAATATAAATTCAGCATTTATAAGATTAGGAGCATTGTATCTATTATGAATACCGAATAGTTAATATTAAATACATATTAGATAGCAGCATGTCACTACCTAAACATATAGTACTATTAAAAAAGTAAGAGAGTAAAACTAAACACAATACTATATAATTTAACCATTTTATTTAAAACCAAAATGGCCCATGCCATTTTAGACTGTTTTATTTGGAGGTAGGTAAAACACAAATTTGAAACCAGAGGTTTTAGCTCTGCTACCTATTAGCTCTGCTACTTGACTTCTGTGGGTTTTCTTTAATCTGTAATGTGAGGATAATGAGATCATTTCATAAATTAAATTAAAAAAATAAAGTAGATATTATGTGTGTGTGTAATTTGAGTGGATATTATAATATCTAATCTAATATATAATATTATATATTATAGTTAATACATAATGCTCAAAAAATGGTAACTGGATCATCCTAGATTTGAAAAATCAAGGAAAGGACCTCTCATTAGGTATTTTTTACATGATTGATTATCCCTAAAATTTTATGTTTCTGTCAAAAAGTGAGAATAGTCTGAGATTTCTTCCTACTTCCAAGCTCACAAGTCAGCCTGCCACAGCTTCATGGATGCTGGCAGGAGACATGGGACTCCGAGACTCCTGGGTCAGAGACAAATGACTCTATTATTTACAGCAGTAGCTGCAGTCAGACTCTCAGCATTTGCGCCAGTTCACTGCCTCCCAGTTCCCAGAGGGCGATGTGAAGAGCATAGATGACACTTGTATACTTAGTGGTTTGTGGTTCAAGAGAGGAACTCCTAGCTTAGGGACTTTGACTATTTTATACTAAGCAGTGAACATGTCTACGCTTTGCCCCAGAGGGAGACATTATTTTTGTCGTATTGGACAACATCTTGTGTTTGCTCTGGAGTCAGACACCACCTCTATATTTCAAGGCTATCTGCTATATAAATATCCTTGGAAAGATAGTTCAGAACAAAGATTGCCAGCGCCTCCGTTTGCACAATGTGCAGAAATGTAAAAGGTACATGGAGAAGTGTCTCAATGGTTTCAGGGATTACCTTACAATTTCCATCTCTGAAATGTCATGTGTGATGCTGAACATGACTTAAAGCCTAGTTGAGCTTCAGTTTCCTAATCTATAAAAATAATGATGTTTGGCAAGGATCAATAGCGCTGAGATTCCCTGCTTCTACTGTGCCTTTTGCCTGTACAGACATGATGTCTCAGGTTTTGTCTTAAACAGGAAATAAAGACAGGGGTGCTAAGGATGGATGACCATGCTGGTAAGCTTGCCGGGACCCTGCTAGTGTGGCAGGAGAGAGTTGGGCCAGATGTGGAGGAGTGCTTGAAGACAGCAAGTAAGACTAACAGTCTGTTCCATTCTAAAGCTGAACAGTTTACCTGCCATTAGACTTGTGACTCACATTGAAAGGCACAAAGTCATGGAATTTTTACTGGCTATCCTCCCACATAATGCTTTGCTTAAAAAATAAGTTTTAAAAGTTTTAGTTTGCTCCAACTTGTTGCTGTTGATTATTTTGCCTTTTATTAAGTTTGGTTTTTTGATTAAAAAGGATTTCTTTTCCATATCTGATATATATATCCAAACAAAACATCAGAGAATTGTTTTATTTGGGTTTTGAGTTGTTGTTTTTGTTCTTTTTTATGCAGCATCACCATCCAAGAAGTCAAGGTTAGGAATGAGCCAAATTTATGGCTATTACTCATTCTTTCCAGTAATATTATATTAGCTGTGAACAGTGGCCTTCATGTGAAGTTTGAAATGTGCCCAAATTTGTACACAGAGATAGCATTTTGAACATTTTAGGATGAGTGTCATTATTTTTTAGTAACATGTGAGTACATAAAGAAAACATAAAACAATAAGTAAAATTTAATACCTTTTGTTGTACCTAAACCAGACTGGATTTTAAATAATTGTGGATATTTACTACCAAATATAAAACATAATCTTAAAAATAACATAATTGAAATTATTTCTTTAAAGATTTCCTTTATGTATTTTTAGAGAAGGGGAGGGAGAGAAACATCAATATGTGATTGCCTCTCACGCGCCCCCTACTGGGAACCTGGCCTGCAAGCCAGGCACGTGCCCTGACTGGGAATTGAACCAGTGACCCTTTGGTTTGCAGGCTGGCACTCAATCCACTGAGCCACACCAGCCAGGGCTGAAATTATTTTTTAAACATTGACCAATAATAGTTATTTATCTCACATGGCACTGATGACTGCTTTTAATATTTTAGGTTTAAAAATTCCTATTTGTCATATGATATCAGTACAATATTGTCAGGGAATTAGGTAGTCTACCTTGATTTTAAACAAAGCAACATGGCTCTAACCAGGTAGCTCAGGTGGTTAGAGCATCATCCTGATATATCAAAGTTTCAGGTTTTGCGTCAGGGCACATACAAGAAGCAACCAATCAATGCATATAAGTGGAACAACTAATTGATGTCTCTTTCTCTCTCTCCTGCTCTTGCTCCTCCTTCCTCTCTTTTTAAAATCAATCAATAAAAAAATAAACAAAGCAACATGGAAATTGTCATTGCTTAATGCCACTTGAGGGTTTTTATTGCTTTCATTTTATTTCTCCCCTTTGCTGTAACTTGGAGGAAAGTTTTTCTTCAAAAAAGAATACAAGAAATGCCCTGACTGGTGTGGCTTAGTTGTTTGTGTGTCATCCTGCAAAACAAAAGGTCCCCTCCCTAGTCACGGCATATGCCTGGGTTGCGGGTTTGGTCCCAGGTCAGGGTGTGTATGAGAGGCAACCAATAGATATTTCTTTCTCATACCAATGTTTCTCTCCCTATTTTTTCCCCTCCCTTCCCTTCTCTAAAAGTGAATAAATAAAATCTTTTTTAAAAAAATACAAGAAACGAGACATTCCCAGTATTAAAGAAGATTGAGAACTTATCTCTATGAGACAATTAGGCAAACTTTCAGGGAAGGCCAGTTTGCTTATTGTCCATCCTCTCAAACATTGCCACCATCTCTGCATGCTCTTTCAGGCTCCTATCTTTCCAAAGTCTTCCACCTCCTTTTCACACACGACTATATCCTTTATGCAAAATGTTCTTTTCCCCAAGCAAAACTTTCATCTCTTTAGTATGACTGACTTCAGCTGGTTGGTAGTAAAAAGCACACTGATGGAACTAATGCAGGCTAAATTACACCCTGAGCCCAGTCATAAGCCTCTTAGATATATTTGCATTTTTATAAAAGAATCTTACAAACCCAATGAATTTCTAATTAGAATTTCTGGAAGTACATTCAAATTCCCATTCAGTTCATAAGCAAACCCAAAGCTTATGTTACTTATCTATCTATTTGTCTCCATCTCTACTGTGACCAGCCTAATCCAAGTTAGCATCCTGTGCTATCTTTTCCACTTCTTTTCTTGTTCTTGAAAAATACAGTCCTTTATTGAGACTACATCCAAAGTGACCATTCTTCTATCCCCTTTATAAATAAAACAAGTTTATTAGGCTTATTCACAGCAGTCTGTTTAGGGATTAAACCAGTGGGGCCCAGGTAACTAGTTGTCTGATGCTGTGACTCAATTCAGGGATAGATTTTGATAGTTCTAGTTGATAGGCTTAAGTGATTAATGCAAGTGGAAAGCTGTTATTTCAGGAATGGGAATGCATGACGTACTTGCCTCCAGAAGGTCAACAAGCATTTCAAACCTTGTGCCCCAGGGTGCCAGCAAGCACTGGAGGTATAGATGGTATCAGAGCCATTGTGTTCTAGGGAGGGAATGTCTGTGACACAGATAAAGAATTGTTGATTAGCAGTTAAAGAAATACTATGAAAATCACCACTGGACTGCAGCTCTTATCTGAATAACTTTTTTTTCCAAACCCCTTACCTACTCCTCCTTATAAAAAGGTTGGCTTGAGATGAGATGTTAAGATGGTTTTTAGGGTACATAACCCACTGTCTTCTCAGATTGCTAGCATCTGAATAAAGCGCACATAAAGATTCAATCCTTGTCTATGCTTATTGGTTCTGGTAGCACAAATGCTGACTTTCCTGGTTCCAATTCTATCTATAACAGATGTCACACATCCAAACATTTATAGGGGCCTGGTACATGAAATAAAAAATTCATAACAAATTGAGAAGTTTGAGAGGTTTGATAATCTGCACATTTTCAGTATCTGTCCTCAAAAATATAGACTCTTTAACATAGCTCATTTGGTTTTTTTTGTAAAGTATATTTTATTGGTTATGTTATTACAGTTATCTCATTTTTTTCTCCCCTTTACGATCCTCCACCCAGCACCCCCCTCCCTCCAGCATCCCCTGCCCCTTAGTTCATGTCCATGGGTCATACATATAAGTTCTGTGGCTTCACCATGTCCTACACTATTCTTAACTCCTCCTGTCTATTTTGTGCCTATCATTTATGCTTCTTATTCCCTGTACCTTTTCCCCCCCATTCTCCCCCTCCCCACTGATAATCCTCCATGTGATCTCCATTTCTATGATTCTGTTCCTGTTCTAGTTGTTTGCTTAGGTTTTTTTTTTGTTGTTGTTGTTGTTGTTTTAGATTCAGTTGTTGATTGTTCTGAGTTTGTTGTCATTTTATTGTTCATAGTTTTGATCTTCTTTTTCTTAGATAAGTCCCTTTAACATTTCATATACGGGCTTGGTGACGATGAATGCCTTTAGCTTTACCTTGTCTGGGAAACACTTTATCTGCCCTTCCATTCTAAATAATAGCTTTGTTGGATAGAGTAATCTTGGATGTAGGTCCTTGCCTTTCATGACTTCAAATACTTCTTTGCAGCCCCTTCTTACCTGTAAGGCTTCTTTTGAGAAATCAGCTGATAGTCTTATAGGAACTACTTTGTGATAACTCTATGCTTTTCTCTTGCTGCTTTTAAGATTCTCTCTTTCTCTTTAATCTTGGGTAATTATTTGTGATGTGCCTTGGGGTATTTCTTCTTGGATCCAACTTCCTTGGGACTCTGAGCATTCTGGATTTGCAATATCTAGTTCCTTCTCCAGATTGGGGAATTTTTCGTTCATTATTTCTTCAAATAAGTTTTCAATTTCTTGCTCTTCCTCTTCTCCTTCTGGCACCCCTATGATATGGATGTTGGAACATTTAAAGTTGTCACAGAGGTTCTTCAGCCTCTCCTCATTTTTTCAAAATTTTATTTCTTCATACTGTTCTGGTTGGAAGTTTATTTCTTCCTGTTGTTCCAAATCGTTGATTTGAGTCCTGGTTTCCTTCCCCTCACTGTTGGTTCCCTGTATATTTTCCTTTATTTCACTTTGTATAGCCTTCACTTCTTCCTCTATTCTGCATCCATATTCAATTTCTGTGAACATCCTGATCACCAATGTTGTGAACTGTGCATTTGATATGTTGGCTATCTCCTCATTGCTTAGATCTTTTTCTAGAGTTTTGATCTGTTCTTTCATTTGAGCCATATTTCTTTGTATTGACACACCTGTTATGTTGTAAGGAGTGGAGCCTTAGGTATTCATCAAGGCAGGGTAACCCACTTTGCTGTATTGTGGTGCTGTCTGTGGGGGAGTCAGAGAGGGGACAATGATGCTTGCTAGCTTACTTGGCCCTCGCCCCACTTTCTGTCATTTCCCTCGCTTCCCACAAGTGGATTATACCCTTTCAGGTGTTGATTCCCCAGGTAGGTGGGCTTGTGTATGCTCGAGGATCCCATGGGCCTTTCCAACGGACTCCCCTGTGAGACTGAGAGTTTCTCCCACAACCTCAATCTCCACAGATTTTGACAGTCAGAGGTTTTGAGGCTTTAGTTTTCCACACTAGAACCCTGGGTTGTATGGTTTGTCTTGCTCCTCAGTTGTTCCTCCTGGCTTATCCACATGTGAATGTGGGATACCCCAGTCCACAAGGCATTGCCTCACTTACCTGGTCCACCATCCTCTGCCTTGCTGTGCATCCTCTGACTCAGCTGCCTGTCTCCACCCCTTCTACCAGTCTGGAAGAATATTTCTTTTTTAACTCTTTGGTTGTTGGACTTCCATACAGTTCGATTTTCTGACAGTTCTGGTTGTTTTTCATTCTTTTAATTGGTTGTTGTTCTTCTTTTGGTTGTGCAAGGAAGTGAAGTACATCTATTTATGCCTCCATCTTGGCTGGATTTCGCCATTTGGTTTTTAAGAAAAGGAGTCAAAGACATAGGAAAATGCAAGCCATTATCATGTGGCATCACCCAGATATAACTCAGCTATGTTAAAAATGTCAGAAACTTACAGTTGTCTTATGTCTCTCTTCCCTGTTATATTGTTTCTTGTAACTGAATTTTATAGATCCTACCTCCTTATCCCCATACTTCTCTATGTTCCCTCTTTTGGCACATTTTTGCATTTCCCTGAACCCTTGGAAACTCTAGCTTTGATTTTCTTCACAAAACAATAATTTTGTTATCTCTGAGAACAATGAAGCTGGGTTTTCTACTAAAACCTTAATCTCTGGATTTGGGAGGCAATGTCAACATCTCTTCACTACTCCTTCTTACTATTATTTCCCAACATCTTGATTATTCGCCATATAATTCAACCTTATTCTCACCTGGGTTAACTTCTTCCTCTCTACTACAAATCTACCATTATTCTTACCAGAATGATGTTTGTACAGATGACCTTTTTACCATCCTAACCTCACAGCTTTTTGGTCTCATCAAATCCATGATCTTTACTTCTAATCCCACTTCATAGCCTTGCTCAGGAACTTGCATCATGGAAAACTACTCTGTCTTTGAAAGCTTAAACTAATTCACCACTTTATAATCACAACCTTTCTGGCTCTTTTATTTATCCAATGTTACTGAGCCTTGGATCTTGAATGACACTTTGGATACTCTTAAGTCTGCTACTTTCTCCAAGTCTGTCAGCCATTTTTGGTTGTAATTTCTTTTCTACCAAGCCTGGACCACTTAGTCTGCCACTTGAAATATTTCCATATAAGCACCTCCAACATTTGTATTTTTCTTCTATACCACATCCTGTAATCTCATTTCACTGCTCCACACCACAAACACTGGAGAAAATCACAGAAGCTGGTTTTCACATCCCAGGATTTTTTTTTCTTCACTTGCTAAAATGGAAAGAGTCAAACTATTCCTACAACAAACTGTACCTCCAACACCACAACTGGCCAAGGGCACCTGAAGTAACCTCTCCTAATTTTTCTCTAAAATACTTATGAAATACATACAAAAATTTAAGAACTACTTCTAGCACTCACATTATAGAAGAATATAAGAGGCATTTTCATGCATTCTAAGGCTGATAGATTCAGACTTTCGTGATTCTAAGTAAATTGTAGTTTGAGGCTCTGTGCAGTTCATGATAGGTTGAGAAGAACCTCTCCTCCATGGTTAGGAAGTATTTCACAAGAAAAGCCAGCAGAGTGTGCTAATGGTTTGGTTGTGGTTGGTAAAAAAAAATGCCTTCTAACACTTGAGCCAGCCAGCAGTTAGTTGGGAGAGGTAAGTTAGACACCAGGAAATGGAAGTTAATCTGTCATTCAACTGTAGGTCTCAGAAAAGTCAAGTGGTAGGCCAAGGACACATTTTTTCCCAAACTGAGCATATTGTTCTAAAAATGAAGATAATATGAAAAAGAAAATAAATATCCTGAATTCACCAACCCAGAGATGATTACTAGGAACATTTGTGTATGTACTTTGTTTTGAAAATTTAAACTATTATTACTCAAGAGTGTCTTCCAAGTGAAGTCTACCTGATTTGGTGAGCTAGATTTACACTTTGTTCCTACTGAACCCTGTGAAAGCCTCCATTATAGCCATCACATTATCTCTCAGCTGTATTTGCATGTGTTTATCTCCCCCCAAGGACTAAGATTTCCTTATTTTTCAGTTCTCAAGCTCAGTGCATGGTCATAGTTCCTGCTATATAATAGTCACTCTAATATTTCTAAATGAAAGACTTGAGAAGATACTTTTGAGGGAGTTAGAGTTCTGGAATGGGAGCTCTGCCCATCATCAGAGTGTCTCGGCAATGCTTAGACAGATTTATCTGTTTACCTATTAGAAGCTCAATATTGAGTTGGTGCTATGGAGAAGAGAGGCAAGAGAAAGTGAAAATACTGTCTCATTACTTTAAGATATAATTACCCATTTTGAGAAGTAAGATATTTGCATTTATGAAATAAGTAGAGAACTCTAATTACACACATACAAGGCAGATAGTATCAATAAATTACATGATGTAGTACCAACTTCTAGGTGATTACCATGGCAGTCAAGAGACCAATCACCTCGTTGCTGTCTACAAGGATAAATATAACACTTTCTCACATTGTTGGTTGGTCCTCATTCATGTAGGCTGGATATGGACATGTACGCCCTTAGGCATTTCAACCCAAAATGCTGTAAATACTAGTTCACCATTTCTTTAGAGGAGAAACTAAGTGCTGACTGCCAGAAGTATGGAGTAAGAAAACAATGGTGAGAGTTCGCTCTCTTTACTTACCCAGTAATGTTTTACTACTTCTTATAGATTAACTCTCTAGACAGTTTTCTTCACCTTAATGGTTCTGCATTTAGGGCAGAGGAAATAAATCCAATACTTCTTGCTGACTATTGTGCTTCAGCATTTTATCTCCACAGATTCTGTGAAAGAAAGAGAGAGCATCTGAGATAGTGCCAGGAAACCTAAATCAGAAAGAAAGATCATTGATCTAGATTATAGTGGATGCCAGGTGAATTATTTTTCTTTTTTAACTCCAAACCTCAAAAGAAATCTCAGTAGCTCTATTTAATGAAGAAATGGAATTGCTTTGATCAGTAACAGGTAGGATCCTCTCCTCTTCTTTCTCTCCTTTGCCCTTTCTTTTCTTCTCCCTGACATAGCCCAAGGAGGCAACTTCACGGCACTGCCCAGCACCCTAGAAGCTCCGGAGAGTTCAGTCTGGAGTTCAGTCTTGAGACCACAGATAAGGATCTGTGGTCTCAAGAGAGTTAATGGCAGTCATTGGGTGTGGGAAATACCTTTTTTAATTCTTTGTATTTATCAAGCATGAAAGTTAGCAGAAATGTTATTCTCTTTCTTTCCTGTATCGTGTTTAGTGGTCTTTGACCACTCATGAGAAGGAAGTTAATGAAAATAGAAATCAAATTTTAAAAATGGTCAAACATGCATTTTAAATATTCTTTTACCTTTACTTTTTATTATGACTTTATTATACTAGTAATATATACTAATTATGAGAATAGAAAATTCAAATAAACAAAAGAAAGAAAAATGTAAATTTAGTGAAATTGCACAATTTTTCATAACTTCTCTATTCATGTATAATGTTTACATGCTAAAGTATTATGCAATTCAACTGTGAACAAATTATGTCACATTTATTAGTAAAAGCTATGAAGACATTAAAAATGATGGATATCTACATTTATTGGCATACAAAAATATTCACTATATTCAACCATGTGGTTAAGTTAAAAATAAACATATTTTATTATATATCTTACCTCTTTATAGAATATCTATGTAAAATATATATTAATGTTTTAAAATATATATTTATATACATATGCATATTAATTTATTTAACACAATATCTCCATGAAGGAGATTCAGTATTATTCCTACTTTATTCAGGTCTGTGGCCAAGTGAGGTGATGTTTCCAGGATCACATGCCAGACACATGGTTTCTGCACATGAACAGTATGACTCCGGAGCCCATCCTCTTAACCACTTCACTCCACCAGACGCCTCAGGGTGGCAGTTAAGACCCGCATAGTCTGAGGCAGTCTGCATCTCTCCCTGGTCTCCCATTATTTACTCACCTAACTCTGCCCAAGCCATCTCCTCCCTTCACTGTCCTTTCAACAGCACACTTTATTGCCCTCTCTTCTATTGTCATCCCATTTCATTTAACCCTAGTGACATCAACTTAATCATCTCTTTAAAGACCTTTTCTCCAAATTCTGTCATATTCAGAGTTACTGGGTGGTTAGGACTTCAATATATGAATTTTGAGAGAATACAAACCAGCCCATAACAACTAGGGGTGGGTGGAGGAGGCAGGGAACTTGGATTGGCAGTTTCACCAAATCCATATGGAGAGGGGAGAACAGATCCCCAAAAGAAGAAAGAGATGTTGTACAGACAATGTCTATTACTATAGGCACTTAATAAATATTTATTGATTGGTTATGATAAAGCCCATGAAATTCTTTAGGCAGAACTGCTCCCCTCTACCCCCAAAATCATTTTAAAGTAAGGAAATATTTATATTTCCTCCTCTTTAGCACGAAGATCTCAATACTATCCACTAGCTACCCAAGTGTCCTTCAGCTGGTCTATAATGTGGATTTGCTTTTCTGTGTCACACTTGGTACTCACTTCCCACCTTGAACCCCAACCCTCACATTTCTCAGACCTTGCATCTGTTCTCCAGAGCTAGGTAATTATGATAAATTAATTAGCACTGCTCTCTTTTCCTCTCTCAAAAGTACACTTCTCCCCCATTAGGACATACTTCAACCCAAATGAATAATTCTATTGATAAGAGCCCTGGCTGGTGTGGCTCAGTTGGTTGGAGTGCCTCCAGTAGATGCAAGGACACGGATTTGATTCCCCGTCCATGCATGGGAGGCAACCAATCACATCGATGTTTATCTCTCTCTAAAAAAAGGCAATGAAGAAATGTACTCAGGCAAGAGTAATTCTATTGATAAGAATTTTAGACAACATTGCAGACCAGTCAGAACCACATGGAAACTATTGAATCATGCAAATGCAGTAATTACCAGGGCTCACCTATTCATAACATTCACCACTGGCCCTGTGAGCCATAAATCTCTAAATTAACTAATTACAGCTAGAATCAAATGAAGATTTTTGGGAAAATGACAACCTTGCTTCATTGGGAATGGGCTTTGAAAGCCCCAACCTTGAAAATGGGAAAAAATATCTGTTGCTTACTGTAGCCTCTTAGTTGGAAGCTACATAATTCTTCCTTACACTTGGCATTTCTTAAAGGCTGAGGAGCAAGCTTGTCAGTGTGCCTGGGGTACTTCATGGCTGGTCACTGGCAAGACGAGAGGGAAGATCAGTGTGGCTGTTGGCACTGGGGTATGTGGATGAGAATGAGCTTTGGGAGATTCACTTTTCCTTGTCTTTGGGAGAAGCTAGACCAATCTCACTAACCCAAAGGTATTTCTTGCTCTCGTGTTGCTCAGGGCTTTATAATTTGCACATTTGGCATCAAATCTGTTTGAAAGGGACATTTTCCAGTAAACATTTGGTAGCTCGTTAACTTATCAGAAGTTGTGCTAAAGACTGACTAGCTGAGGGAGCTCATTCATCCCTCTGCTCTTTGGTAGGGAAAGGTTAAATTGTCTTAACCTTTTAAAGTTGAACTGATTTGGTAAAACTTTCCATTTCTGAATTATGACCTCTGTCCCTCATACCATCTTGTAGGTATATTTACTTATTTTACTTAGAGAGTTTAACTTGTGCTTAACACTGTTACACACCAGGGGCAACAGTGTGCAGCAAACTTACACTCTGTGTCATTCTGATTATTAATTCTCATTTTCAGCAGACCATAAAGTGAGGCGATAAGAGTGATAGTCACTTTTGTTGTCTCTTTTCAGTAGTCCTCTGTTTACTTATTTCAGTGATAAACAATGGCAGGTAGTATTGAGTCTAAACAATGCCAAAACAGCTTGCTAACACATGAATAACTTGAAACAATGAAATCGGGCTGCATATTAAAACCTTTTATTTGCATCACATAATAAAAATGCAGTAAACTATATTTGTACTTCCTGGGTTTGGTTGTGCTGTTTATTCAGCCTACATCTATTAACCAATAGCTTATTCCACAACTCAGAATGTAGCCTGCTAAAATAAACTATACTGTATTTGCATTTTCTTCCACAAATATATCACCCAAGCAGTGACTTCCCCATATCAGTTCTTCCTGAACCACTGTTTTTGCAACAGAAATGTTAGCAGTGCTTCTGAAGTTTTGATAAGCTACCTAAAGAACATAACTCACTACAAAATAGATGAAAAAGATTTTATAGAAGTGGCCAAACTTTTTATTTTTAAGCCACTGGGGGATGTACTACTTGAGGATTTCAAGGGCTAGGTCAAGAAGCATGTAGAACAAAATCAGGTTCTAGGACTTAGCTGCTGAAATGGTGAAAATTCGTCCCAAAACTTACATGCTTGCTTTGTTTCATGAGGGAAACCAGTACGCAAATTAGAACTTTTCTCTGACTTTGATTAGTTTGTCTATTATATGTACATATACAATATACAGTCAGAGTAGTCAGTGTTGGGGACATACGGTGTTGAACTTCAACATAATCTCTCTCCCAGTCTCCTTCCAGTGATATTGAACAGCAACAAGAAAAAGTTAAAAGTGTCGTCAGAGAAAATGATAGTAAATTTGTGGTACTCAAGGCTTTATTCATTTATAGCCATAGATGTTCAGGGCCATGGCCTGGCTTTCAATTTGCAAGATAGCATCAATATTAGAAAATAAAAGCCCACTAGAGTGATGCATTAACTGTAATGCACACTTCACAAAGTGTCTGTTATATAACACATTATTGATGGGAAGATGATGTTTGCTATGACTAGTCTCTTGAACTTCTCATTATAACTGTAATAATTAATAATCAAATTTATTAAGCATGCAATGTCTTCCAATTGACACATTCTGTTGAAACACATATTGATAAAGACCCAACAGGACAGTTGTAGCAAGCTATAAACAAAGGGAAATACATTCATTCCCCTAAATAGAATCTTAGAATCCTCATTTGTAGTTGAAGTTGGCAGAAGTATAATTGAATGAATAGGGTAGCTCTGGAAGATGTGTTACTCTTTGATGATGGGTTGGGTGTGCTTCAGTATGGGAAAGAAGCATGGACTCTATTTTATAGTAACCCTCAATCAAATCCTGTGATTCATTCATTGCACCAGTAACTTTTGGGACTATTTTCTTTAAACTTCTTTTAGCACCATCTAATGGTAAAATATGGAACTTTCTCTTTAGTTGAGTCATTTTAGTTAATTAAATTGTAGGGTCATAGCTGCAGTACAATCCCAGTGTTATGTAGTCATTTCACAAGAAAATGTGTAGCATATCAAAAAGCTAACTTACTCCCAAAGGAGAAAAGTGGATAATTCATCCACATTAATTAAGAGGGCCTTTTGAAGGCCCATCTTGCCTCACTCATTTCTAAGCCTCTATAAGAAAGAATGTATGATAACATTTCTTATCTAAGAGGTATATGAAATCTAACTTTCCACCCAGGGGAGGCAGAAGTGAGGAATCATATGGCCTGAGTGTGAGGAAACCAGAATTCTAGTTTCACTCAGCTGCTAACCACAGTTGTATGGCCCTGGGGAAAGTGTGAAGTCCGTCTCTGCTTCCCTTCTGGACGTGAAAAGTAGGAACAATTGTACTGACTATTCTTTGCACATAGAGTTGTCCAGAAAATGCTTTATTAAAAAATATGTAAAAAAAGAATGTGTAAAAAATAAAACATCATGCTTAGTAAAGCATGTAAGAACATCACACTTAGTAAAAAAATAGAATATGTATTATATAAATCTATAAAAGTAATATGTAAGGCATTGTTTCTATATTAATCAAGATATCTGTGAGTTGACTTGGGGAAAAAATGAATGACATTTTCAGTTTCCACATTAACATAAAACTGTTACAACAATATGTATTGCTCTTGTTGGAGCCATTGCAACCCAGAGAGAAATAGGCAAGTATTATGCAGAGCTGGAGGCTGAGTACACAGATATCAAACAGACTAGTTTGGGTTTGTTTCATAATTATAGTGGGGCTTCTTGATTTATGCCACAGTGTCATTTTATAGATAAGTTACCCTAAAATAATAACAAGAGGTCAAGTTAATTTTTACTTATTAAGTGTCAGACACTGTGTCAAGCACTTACATACTGGTTCTTTAACCCTGTGTAACTGTCTGAGGGGCTGACACTGTCATTGCCTTCTTAGATAGAGAAATGGAAGCTCTGAGAACCTCCGGGCTACACAGTTAGAAAGAAGCAGGTCCGTACCTCACGTGCTGTTCTATATGTCACCATGCTGATTTTAATCCTCTCTTTCTAAGCAAAGCTTTCTAAGCAAAGCAGAAAATTTATTGTGACAAATGTCACACTGTAGCTATATGCCTGGGATAAGGGGTAACTCAGATGAAGGTGTAGCCACCAGCCTCAGGTCTGGGTATCTGGAATGACAGCAACCACTTTGGACCACTTGGAAGAGCCAAGAATGAGTTGTCTTGGTATTTTTAAGCTGTTCTGTTATTTATGGGACGGTTTTTAGAATTCACTGATTGTGCTGCCAAACTGGTTTATAAAGAACCAGCCTGGGGGTGTGGATTTATAAATGCAGGAAGTATATGATTTGTGTGGAATTAATGGTTCTCACAAATGGATTTCAGAACGAGTAGTTGCTTTGACCTAATTGCATATCGCTGTTGGATAGTGGCCGGAGCAGATGAGGCACGGCTGCATATGTGGTAACCCCATCGTGGCTGTGTGATTGCCCAGTGCTTCGGCAATAATGATGGTCTCCCAGGATGGCCAGGATGACAGAATGAACTAGTACATTTAAGGTACTCGGAACAAAGCCTTGCACAGAGCCAGCAACCCACAAAGTTAAGAATTATGATTGTTACTTCAATAAGTAACTTTTATAAGTATTAGTTAATAATTGCTAACTACTCCTTTTATCTAGTTTGGTGAGGTCCATGTTTTTCAAAATTCACTAACTTGGGAATCAAACTAGGTTGTTAAAATGGTCACAAAAATATTTCTTTGTCTTACCTATACTCAATATCTTCAGGCCCCTTCATCTCAAAATCATGCCATCAGTCGCATTTGGGTCATCCTAAAGCAATCTTCCCACCCCTAAAAGGCCTCACATTCTCTTTTGATGAGAAATATGTTTACTGACCTCTGATTAATCTGGAAGGAAATATCTATAACTTACCTATACACATGATTTCAACAAATCAGTATAATGCCGTTACTGTTTTGGCATAATGACACCATAGGGTGTAATGAAATAGTCAAATGTTCCCACTTATGTTTTGAATCATCATAAATGTGACAGACACGAACAAATTCAGATCGGTGTGTTTGTATTGTAAGGAAACGAAGATTCCATGGTTCTCATTGCTATTGGTGATGTGTCTTTCCAAATGGTAAACAACTCTTGCAAAAAATGAAATACAGTGTTCCCTTGCTTGACCATGAAATTGCATTTTGCAAAATTCAGTGTATTAAAAGTGGATACAATGCTTGGAGTTTACATATAAAATGCATTCAAGCCCTAGGTTCAAATAATTAACAACAGGCTTTACATCCACATCATTGTCCAGTAAACATTCAAAAGCTATGCGGGACAAGGGAGAATTCTATTCTGCCCAGAGTGATAATTAACATTGTAACAGCTGTTGTGGTATGTGTACTGGCTAATGAGAATGGATGCCTATCTATTCAGATGAAGACTTTACAACTTGCTAGTGCATTCCAACTAAACACCAGCTTTATTCTACACAAGGCAGAAATCTAGAATTTATGAACCTATTTGTGTAGCATTCTTAATCAATGTGATGCCCTCAGTTGCCTTCTTTATCTTAGATGGTATATCCCACATGCTTATGAATGCGGGCCACCCATACTTGATACCGTGTCCAACCCTTGTTCTACTCTGCTCTGGTGTCCTGTGGTCATCTGCTGCTGATGTACACCACTGGTCATGCCCACCACACGTGCTGTGGCACTGGGGACCCACATGGCAAAGGGTGCATTTGCTGTGTTTATCACTGACTGTGTTAAGGTGCTGTGCCCAGTGTCAGGGACACCAAGTTCTTGCTGTGCCTGCTTTCCCTCTGTCTGCAGCTGCAACTGTTGGTGCCACGTCCCGTTGTGCCGGCCACTGTCTTGCCCATGGGCTGGAAGTCCCTTGGTGTCCTCTGAAGCCTGAATAAGTCAAAACTAAATTGAGTTAGTAGTAAAATATCAGTAATCAAAACCTTTCTTTATGCTATATTTTTTCCTATTGAAGGTAATGTTATAACATCTTCGATCTCTCAGATAATTTGAAAAAAAATACGTACATTTTAATATTGTTTTGGTTTCCTACCTAGATCAGTGGTAGAAGAGAACCTATGGGGTGTAGGACAGCAGACTGAAGGCTGCCCCCTCTTTTAGGCCATGCTGTGATCCATGGGCTCCTCTCCAGCCATCTCTCCTTCTTTAATGTGGATCCCATACTTGCTGTTGGGCCTCACCCACAGTTCTAGTCAAGGCCGGACGTGGTGAATTCTTCAATGAACACAGATTAGTTGCACAATAAAACTCCACTGCACTGGTCAATCATAACCAGAGAACATTCTTATAATCTCTAAGTGAACATACAGTTTAAAAGAATAACAAAAAAAGGTGTATTTTTCTTTTATTCTATTTTGGGAGTTGTGATGGTGACGTTCAGTATTGCTGTGTTGTAAAATGTGACAACTGGACCTGAAATATTTCTCCTGAACAAGGTATGGAAATAGGGCTATATTTATCCTCAAAATAGAAAGCCAAAACTATTTATATTCTTGCGTTCCAAGTATTGCAGAGTCAGAAAGTCTCCTTTAAGTCTAAATGCAGAATTAAGAAGAGAAGGAGAAAGGTTACATGGTTAAGTAAACTGGTTATGCCTAATTTATCTTTTTCAGTTCAGTGTGTTGAAATGTTTCTACTTCTAGATTCCTTCTCAGTCTTATGTAGTTGGCCATTCAACAGCCAATTTTAGAAGAGATTGTGTCATTTAAGGGAAAAAAAAACTTCAAACTGTATTCATAGAAGGCTATAAAAAGCAAAGACACCACCCACAAAGTGATATTTAAAATTTTCCAGTTTCATGATTTATTGGTAAATCTACACATGTGTTGTGCCAAGAGCAAAATGAGCAATGTACCAGGTGTATTTTGAGTTTTAAATTAAGAGAAATTTTACTCATTAAACAGATTTTATTAGGATATTTTGCTGTTTGTAAGTTATTGAAACATATTCAGCTGTTTTGGGGTGAAAAGCCTTAATAATATAGAATATGACTCATGGCTGGGGAAGTGTAGGGTGAGTGGAGGCAGTCTGGCTTCCTCGCCCAGGTGTCTGGGTAACTAAGGGAAGCCATGCTCCCATGGCCTTGAATGGGCCTGATAAGTGGTGTTCTCACAGCCTTGAGACTGGCTCCAAGAAACTGTCCCCATAAAATGAAGTGGGCTTGCATGCACAGAATCATGCTATGTTATATAATTTTCTGGCTTTTTGCCAGCTTTGTTTGTTCTAGTATTTAAGAAGGCAGTAGGGGCTCCCTTCTGGGTGCCACACTGGGGAGTAAGGGCCATGACATGTGCTATGCAGAGACAGGCAGGGAGACACGTGGCTTGCAGCATGTGTGACTCTCCTACCCTTGAGTAAAGGCATGTCAGACATCCCAATGGCTCCATGAATATTCTCCATCTGCCCGAATGCCATGGACCTGCCAGGTCTTGAATGGTTGCAACACGAAGCAAACCTGAAAGAAACAACAACAAAAAACAAATAAGCAAAAAACTAGTCTCATGCCAATTTTGAAATTTCTAGTCAGAAACATGTGCCCTAATGTTAACGCAAGCTCCTGGGACTAATTGATCCTGTCAATGTTTAAAGAAATTTGGTAAATAAAAGCCAGGGTTAGGGATCGAAGAAAATGCTGAGTAAAAGGCAGCGTCCTCCGAGCAGTCAGTGGGAGTGGCAGGCTGGAAAGTAGGTGAGCAGTGTTGGAGCATAGTGCTGAAACCTGGATTGCAAATCATTTGATGGATAACAGTGGCCATGGACTACTGTCACTTTTCACTCCAGATCCATGAAATTGAATGAGCACTCTTGAGTTTAGCTTTTCTCCTAATAGAAACTTCATGTACTTTTCCTTTAAATTGGAGTTTGTTCAGCTGACAGTGACCCCACTTCCCTCACTGTGAAGAGTTCCAGCTGCCAACTTGGGCAATTGGACCTGAACTCGGCCTGAGGGGATTGAGCCCGGCATGGTAGCGGATCTGGGCAAAAGTCGCCCCTTTCAGAGAATGCTTGAGCACTCTGTTGTGTTAAGCAAACAGATAAACACACAGAACACCCCCTCCAACAACTGATCTGACTCCAAAAGCCTTGAGGATTATTTTAAATTTTTAATAGTTCTTTCTTTTTTGAGGGAAGGCTGGTGCTCATTAATGACCGATGCTCATTAATTTGGAGACAAAAATGTCAGCAATAGCGTAATTAGCCCTTTTCAACACAATGACATTTTGCCAAATTCTGTTTTTGTAACTCTCTTCTCTCCTTATGCACCCCTCCCTCACTCACCGAAACACTGTCTGGCACAATCTCTCTCTTCATTGGTCTCTTTGTCCACTCTCTTTTCTCCAACTCATTTATGTACATAAAAAAAGTCAATTTATCTATTCCTTTTATTCAAACAATGTAACAAAGACTTGATTCCCAAATAAGAATGTATCATTCTTTCTTAGAGGGAAAAGGAGGGAGGATATCCTTTCTTTTGACATTTTATCACTGTTATCCAATAGTTTCCCACTTTGAATTAAAGCTAGCTTGAATTCTTTCTACTACATACAATCCAAGCTTTTCGATTCAGCTTCCGTTGGCTGGGTCTATAGAATCAAACTACAGCAGAGACTTGAAGCAGTTAACTCAGGACTTTGAACACCTGAGTGATGCCTGACCTCACAGGATTTTTTAAGCAACGACTACAAAGCCCTAATTTAAGTTGAAATGACTGGGTGCCATAAAATTATTCTAACACATTTTATGCATTTGGTAAGGAATAGCAAGATAAAAATGACTTGTTATCCATCATCCACCTATTTTAAGGCCTTTAAGTAGCAGCTTAGAACTAACTGGAAGTTCCATCAGGGACATGCAAACAAATGGTGTTAATTGAGATGATGTGCTGATGTCAAAACTCTGAAGCTGAGTTACAGTGTATTGGATCTTTGAAAAATAATTCATGTAGATGGCATCTTAGCAAAGATATATGAAGAAGATATGAATAATATCCTTATAGAATATAGTTATTTGAATTTAATGTCCTAGTCTAAATTCTACCTGGAGAAGAGACAGATTAACTTCAAAGTTTAAAATCCAGACAAGAATTTATTCACCTAATTAACATATTTGTTGTTTTGTTTTGTTTTTTGTCCTCACCCAAGGACATGCTTATAGATTTTAGAGAGGGCAGAAGGGAAGGAGAGAGAGAGGGAGAGGAACATCGATGTGAGAGAGAACTATAGATTAGTTGCCTCTCCTACGCTGTGCCCTGACCAGGAATAGAGCCTGAAACATTTCAATTTATAGGATGATGCTCCAACTAACTGAGCCCTACCAGCCAGGGCCCTAATTAACATCTTTAAAGACCAAGGATTATTTAGCACTTCAGATATGAAGGCTCCTCCCATTTTGGCTCAATTAATTGATTCGTTCTTTAGTCATTTACAAGGTATGAAACAGGCTAATGGACCTGATTAGTTCCAAAGGTACCTAGCTAAGGTCAAACACTGAGACATTGTTTCAGAAACTGCTGTCAGGTATTGCCTGGCTTCTGACCTTGCCCTTTGTGTCCTCATCCATTAGGAGTGGACTCTGTTATGATGCCTGTCAGCCCAACCTGCTTCCACAGACACTAATCATATTGTGCTGGTCCATTGGGGAGAAAAAAATACGAGGACAAAATGGTTCCATAGAAATATGCTTGTTGAATGTCTTAATGAAAAATCTCTTCTGACATAGTCCATGTTCTGGTATTTGGATGTTTGTCTCTCATTTTATTTCATTTTGACAATTGGCTATAGTCTCTGCATGTTTCATATTTTGGTCTCACTCTCTTAGAGTCAGATATTATGAAAAATTTTGATATTTTAAATATATACATGGTTCATATAATGCATTTGTTTGTAAATAATATTGATATAGAGAAGCAAATTGACAGTAATATCATGCATGCTTTATTATACCAAAAAATAGGATAACAATTGAAAATTGAGTTGGTCTATGAAGTTGCCAACTATTAAGAGAGATATGTTAATTTGTGGTTTTATTTAAAAAAGGGGCAATGACCCCAGTGTTTGTGTCTTTCATTTAAATTAGGATTGACTTCAATATACTTGAAAGAATTTCAAATCACGGTTAGAGAATTTTGCTAAGTCATAAGCTATTTTGATGTAATTATATCAATAATATTTCATGGTTTACTCCAGAAAATATTCCTGAGGAAAAGTTTAATGTTCATATGGGATTAACTTATTTTTATGGTGGGTGGGTTTAGGCAACTATTCTATTATCATATTTGTTGCATTCTGTATTAATATTTGGTTGGGATTGTGTTTCAAATTGTTATTAATGATGCTCATTAATTTATATTAAATTATTCATCTTTGGGTTTGTTAAAGTAGTCAAGCATTATTTTTCTTTTCCTCTGGAAAATTCACTCAGAAAAACATTGAAGCAAAATTAAGCTGCCATAAAGTAGTAAAACAATCTTTCATGCTATTTGGTCATTGCAGTGAAGTCCTAGGGGCAAGAAAATTGAAGTAGTAGTCTAGACATAGCTTTTATTACCAAAGAACATGAGCTGAATTCAAGGTTCTTATGTTGTCATGGTCAAAACATAGAGCAGTCCATGAGGAAAATTGTTTGTGTAGAATTACATGACTCTGACACGTCCTCTGAAAAAGAACAGAAAGGAGGACATTTATGGCTCTCTATTCACAGAGTACTCAATAAACATTTGATTGGTCAGTTGGTAAAAACTTTATACAATGACTACCCATTTAAAGAACATTGCAATGTCATTGATCTGGTCCATTTTTACATGTCAAACTGTGTCTCCACTTACATCAGGACATGGACTTCATCTCATTTTCTATAACATAAAGTGGAAGTTATTCTCTCCCCGTAAGTACTATATTGAAGTACTATGCTGTTTATATTTGTGGTCTGAGGCACCCTTATATGGTAATAGCATACGAAAAATATTCTGAATCTATAGATAGTAAACTATTGGTGTCAAAACCACATAGGTAATAGTATAATAATGTCAGATTTTCAGGAGGGAATTTTGGATTTTGAGTTCCCTGATTTAAGGCTAGAACTATGTATTAATAATGCCCTTAAGTATTTGGCGAATGCTACTTGTACAAAATGAAAGTAAAAACTTATTAAGGAATTGATGTGTTTGGAGTGTACAGATCTAAATTACATCATTTAAGTTCAAGTAAGTCTAAAGAGACCGGAGAGTTTTGTCTACCTGTCTGCCATAAATCTGTCGACTAAGAGGTAGTTTTGTTTAAATCTGTATTGGTTGTTTGCAAAGAAGTCATTCCCTGAACAAAACAGAGAGGAATAGACTTAAATTTTACACTAATTGGGCCAGTCCCTGGCTTATTCCATCCATAGACACTTAGCTTTAATGCAGAACTCTTTTAAATACGTGGAGCCATACAGGAAACAAACTGCTTTGCTGGGATACTGCATTGCTAAACTTGAATCACTAAACTTTAATCATTAAACTTGAATCACTAAAGACAGAGGGCGTCTTTACAGGCTACTTATAGTAAAGATGCCGTGTTTTAGTTTGGTCAACACAATATCTTGCTTATCCCACATACTTCCTGCTTTGTTCTTAAGAGGCTAATGTCAAATGTCAGATGTTTAAGAATCATGTAAAAGCAGATTTAATAGATCAGCCTTTATTTGATAGTCTGCAGTTAAGGAGCCCTTAGTGTTGAAAAAATTCAAAAGGGGTAAAGTTTTAGTTACACTTTGAAGTTTCTAAAGTTGTAAGCAGGTTTTCTAGGTTATAGAAAAGGATTATACTAAATGTCTATTACTAGTTGGTATTTAATATTTTTGAGTGTTCTATATATGCCAAATGCTGTGCAAAGTACTTTAAAGAAAATTTCATTTTTAGTTCTCTCAGAGTCCATATGGTGTAGGTTCTTATTATTGTCACTATTATTATTATCCTCATTTTCTAGGTAAAGGTACTGAACTTAAATAATTAGTTCATGGTCACATCTATGAATAGAAATCCATTAATAGATAGGTGTTAGGCCTTTAAAAATAAATGTTATTTGGGATACTATTTGTCAAATATTTGAGGGAAAAATTTATCAGCAACTATATGACAATATGCTGGGCAAATTAGAACATGTGTCTTTATTGGGTTCACCCATGTCTTTTTGGGCCCAGGTTCAGTCTGCCTGGTCCAGCCTCCATACTGCTTTCCCCTTGGCTGGCTGCTGGTGACTTCAAACATGGCTTCCTGTGCTCACATGTGTTCCAGGTTGCTCTGCTGACACTGGACATCTCAGGGTGTCCCTCTCTGCCTCCTCTTTGGTGCTGCCTCAGTGCTATTGCAGTGTCCTGATATGATTGAGCCAATCAGGCCACTCTAGTAAACACCCCATTGAAGCTGAGAGAGAAAACCAATCCTTGCCCGTGTTACACTCATTTCCTAGACTGTGAACAGAAAGGTTCACTTACAACTCTAGCAAAACTTCTCAGCACTTGGCTTACTCATTCTTTTCATTTTGGCCCTCTTTTCTGTGACCAATGCCCATATCTTATATCTGAGTCAGAGGAAGGAGAAGACTAGCGCCAAAACACATTATTTTCCAAGTGTAGGGTTTATGCTGGATATTCTCCATTTGCCTCGCCACATTCACTCTACCAGGGGTACAATTTGCAGCATATGGGCCATGTGCAGCCCAGGATGACTATGAACACAGCCCAACACAAAATCGTAAATTCACTTAAAACCTTTTTTTTTTTGCTCATCAGTTTTTGTTAGTGTTTGTGTATTTAATGTGTGGCCCATGACAGGTCTTCTTCTAGGGTGGCCCAGAGAAGCCAAAAGTTTGGACACCCATGCTAGACCTTTCCCAAGAAAGCTGTCCTCCACAGACTGCTTCAGCAGGGCTCCCTGGCACCCTGACTTCAGGCAGGAGAGCAGAACTCAGACGGAGAGTTTGTTCCCTGGCTTCTTCCCTGCCGGACGGGTGTGGAAGTGCCTGAGCTCCTCTACCTGCAGCCATATCTTCTGCTCGGTGGCTCTCCACAGTTGTGCTTTTGGCCTTGTTCTGTAATTGTCCCCTTTCTGGACTGGGGGTGGCAAGAGCTTCCATTTGTCAGCCATGGGGAACTTTACTACTTATTCCTGTTTGTCTTTAACTCTTCCCTCGTGCTTGTTTGTTGACATTCCCTTCTTTAATAGTCTCTTGGTTAAATTTCTTGGTTAGCAGTCTCTTCCGTTACCCCTTTGATTCTGCCACTCATCCATTTTCTCCCAACTCCCTGACAGAGTTATTTTCTGGCTATGACTTCAGTGTGTATGTATATTAGTTTATACTTGCTATGCATGTAAATGCTGAGGATATTTTTGCATAGATTTTATGCCTGCAGGCTAAGGACTAAGATTTGTAAGTGTCTTCAGGCAAGAAGAATAATTAAACATCCACTAATAGTACTTATTTATACTTCTAATCTCAAAACTAATTGTTAGTAATTAATTAAGGCCTTTAGCCTCACTGGAAGCTTTAAAATAAAAAAATACTGGCTAAATTTACCTTCCTAATACTAAATGCAAGACAACATTCAAACATTTGTGAAATATAATTATATTTTCACTATTTATTTCCTCTTATGAGCTATGGGGAAAATATTAAATAAACTACAATATAAATTTGGTGGCTAATGTTTGCTAGTACAAGTGTTTTCCAGTATTAGTCTTTGGCTGTGATGTCACATAGAAGGGAAAACATAAATAACCAAGTAAGTACTTTAATACATTGAAATATTATTTTGTTTTAATTGGACTTTGGCTTAACCTCCCAAAACCAGTTCATTGCTAGAACAAACACTTACTGACCACTTGTTTTGTATAAGCATTGGGTTTAGCGATGTGGGGCATTCAGAAAATTTATGGGAAATCATATTCTGGATTCTAGAATGTTCCTTGACAATGTCACATGCCATTAAGCATTGGTCGTAAAGAACCAAACTGAAAACCCATGTCTCATGGTTCAGGTTTAATCTTCCTTTTCATAAAACTGTACCATAGTCAGCAGGTGCCTGGCCAACCAGATATTGGAAGGCACAATAAAGGCAGTCTTCAGGTATCCTTAACAAATTGTTTATTTTTATTCTGGGTGAGTGATGAAGTTATAGGTTTTAGAGTTCTTTAAAATAAGCTAAGAATAATAAAGTTCATATAATATTTCATATCCGTATTTGCTATCCATTAAGTTCTCAAAGTATGGGGTAAGGAAACTCTAAAGACACATGCATGGCACTCCATATTTAATTACTTTCTGAAAATATTTAATAAATATGTTAATGAATTACAAGGCCATTCAAAGACTGCTTGTATCATAGACCCTCACATCACAAATTCCTTCCAAAAGCAAAAGCTAGTTTTGACATTTTTATGTATTTCTAGGCTCTTTGTGTGTGTCCAAGAGAGAAGGGGAATGGAAATTAAGACGAGCGGATTGGACTGGTCTACTGAGAGAGCCCTTGCTAGAAATGCCAAATGAGAGATATAAGGAGTGGGGGCTACTGACAAACCTTTGACTCAGTCACATAAGAACCTATGGTACTTAAAGTTTCTATAACTATGACAGTTCTATAAAATTCACTTGCAGCTTTTTAAATGTATCAGTGGAGCTTATTTTTAATTTTTGGCTGTAATCAAGTGGAAATGATATTAGATGTTAGGGGACCTGTAATTACAGAATTTTGTTTATTCATTTTTTAAAATCATAAATGTAACCTCCAAAACTGGAATAATATAATTGAAAGTCTAAAATATATGTGTGCATGTATATACACACACACACACAGTATAAAAATTACTTTACTCAATATTCAGTTCCATTGTTTGACCACAGTTTTAGAGGCTAATGTGGAAATCTGACACATTCTTTGCAATTCTTGTATTGGACTCTTTCAAGTACATGGCATGGGCTCCTCCACTTGAACTAAACCAAAAGAGTGACATAAATTTTTTTACTCTTTTGACATATTTCTTGACTACTTCCTCAAAATTATTGAGCTACTTCCTGGGTGAAACACTTAATATGTCTAGTTTCTTCAAGGTCACTTCTGTCTGGACTTCGACTCAGTGCTTTGCTTCTGGGCAGCAAAGGTAAAGGGAAATTGGAGTAAATTACACTGTTCTCTTATTATACAAAAAAAGACTACAAATTAATGCTTCAGGGGAGACAAAATTTTTCCTACTAATAAATTCTAAGAAATGTCTATTTAGTGAAAAAAGAACATGTATTGTGTTCCTGCAAATTTAATCTACAAAATTGTCTAGTGAGAAAAAATCCCCTTATTTTCTTACTGAAAATCTAAATGATTATACAAACACTTCAACTGATTCTTTTAAAAAAGCAATGACCTTAAGCACTCTTCATTTGTCACCTCCAGAAACAAGCAGTTTGAATATTTCTTTTATTAAGATGTGTTAGAACGTCATTAATAGGGAAGCTTCATAAATAGGCCGTTATTTTTTGAGAAAGATCAGACTGTGCTAAATAATGAGATATGGGAATACATTGAACAGCTTGACTTCTGCTGACTTTTACTTAAGAGTGTGAAGTGTTTTAAATTAGACTATGATAGTATTGATGAAACGCGCACTGGGGAAAAATGATTTAAAGGCTTTGTTCCATTTTGAGAGCTAGATATATTGTATAATTTAAAAATAAAGCACTGTTACCAGGCAGTAAGGCAGCAACAACTCTCACATGCTGTTGAAGACAGTGGAAATCGGGGCAACCTTTTTGGGAGCTGATTTAGTGATAATGTCTGTCAGATTTGCAATGCATCTACTCATTGACCTGGCAATTATACATGCAGATTAGAATTGACCCTGCATAGACTTGTAAAAGTACACAAAAATAGATGTGTAAAAGCATTTACTGCAGTACTTTTGAAATAGTAAAAAGAAAATATTAGAAAAATAATCTAAATATATAACAAAAAAGGAATGGTTAAATTAAATGTATATTCATTTAACAACATACTCTAAGTCAATACGATGCACAAGGTGTTTCTGTATATGCTACAATGGAAAGGACTCCAGGATGGGTTAGTTGGTGAACGAGCCAGACACAGACCACTATAATGGCTCGTGGATAACTTAAAACGCAGAAATACAGATGCTCCTTGATTTAGGATAGGACTACTTCCTGATAAATGCATCGTAGGTTGAAAACACATTTAATACATCGAATCTGCTGAACATCACAGCTTAGCCTAGCCTACATTAAATGTATTCAGAACACTTACATTAACCTACAGTTGGGCAGAATCACCCAATGCAATGAATACACTGTACAGCATCCGTTGTTTAGAGCAGTGATTTGCAACTGGTGTGCCGCAAGCACTTTTAAAACATGCAATGCCTGACCATTTAGTCAGAGGCACTGACCTCTTTTCCCTTAGTTTGTCAAATAAAGAAAAATAGAACTTCCAGCCAAGATGGAAGCATAGGTAGACACACGGTGCCTCCTCGCACAACCAAGATAAGGACAACAACAATATAGAAACAAAATAACAACCAGAACTGACAGAAAATTGAACTGTATGGAAGTCAGAAAACGAAGGAGTTAAAATAAACACGTTCATTCAGACTGGTAGGAGGGGTGGAGTTGGGCAGCCTGGCAGAGGGGTTGTGGCACAAAGAGCATTGGGACTGGGCGCGTAAGACCGTTGTGGGCTGACCCTGGGCAGGCAAGCGGTGACTGGCAGACTCAGCAAGTGGGGGGATTGTGAAGCAAGGCACTGCACACAACCCAGGATCCCAGCACTGGGAAATAGAGCCTCGGGGCACTGATTGAAAATACCTGTGGGGGTTGAGGTGTAGGGAGAGACTCCCAGCCTCACAGGAGAGGTCGCTGGAAAGACCCATGGGGTGCACAAGCCCACCCACATGGGAATGAGCACCAGAAAGGTCCAGTTTGCTTGGGGGAAGCTGTGGAAGGGACTGAAGTCAGATGGAGAGCAGAGCAAGAGCCATTGTTCCCTCTTTGACCCCACCCCTACATAGAGCATCACAACCTAGTGACTGGGTTGCCCCGCCCTGATGAACACCTAAGGCTCCACCCCTCATATGTAAAGGTATGACCAGACCAAAAAAAAAAAAGAGAGAGAGAGAGAGATGGCTCAAACAGAAAAACAAATGAAAGCTCCAGAACCAATTCTTTTAAGCAACTGAGAGATAGCCAACCAATCAGATGAACAGTTCAAAACACTAGTGATCAGGATGCTCATAGAATTGGTTGATTTTGGTTGCAAATTAGATGAAAAAGTGAAGGCTACAATAAGTGAAATGAAGAAAAGTGCACAGGGAACCAATAGTGATGGAAAGAAAGCTGGGTCTCACATCAATGGAGTGGACCAGAAGGAAGAAAAAACATACAATCAGAAAAGAATGAAGAAATAAAAATTAAAAAAAATGAGGAGAGGCTTAGGAAACTCCAGGACATCTTGAAACGTTCCAAGATCTGAATTATAGTGGTACCAGAAGGAGAAGAGGAAGAGCAACAAGTGGAAAACTTATTTGAACAAATAATAAAGGAGCACTTCCCCAATCTGGCAAAGGAAATAGACTTCTAGGAAGCTTAGAGAATACCAAAGAAGTTGGGCCCAAGGAGGAACACACCAAGGCACATCAGAATTACATTAGCCAAGGGACAAATGAAGGAGAGAATTCTAGAAGCAGCAAGAGATAAGGAGACAGTTACCTACAAAGGAGTTCCCATCAGACTGTCAGCTGATTTCTCAAAAGAAGTCTTACAGGCAAGAAGGAGCTGGAAAGAAGTATTCCAAGTCATGAAAGGCAAGGACCTACATCCAACATTGCTCTATCCAGCAAAGCTTTCCTTTAGAATGGAAGGGCAGATAAAGTGCTTCTCAGATAA
>CM052549.1:61120419-61143852 GCA_028533065.1 Trachops cirrhosus
AGAATAGTATGGGAAATGTGGAAGCTGAAGAACTTATGACACATGGACATGAACTAAAGGTGGGGAATATGGATGGGAGAGGGTATGCAGGGTGGAGGGGAATGAAGGAGGGGTAATGGGACAACTGTAATAGCATAATCAATAAAATGTATTAAAAAAAGAAAAATAACAACAACCAACACAACAATAACCATCCTGTGTGAATGAATCAAAATTATACCTATTTTTATCAGATTGACAAAAAGTGTATATATTTTTTTGGTGTGCCACAGAATTTTAGTAATTAGTTTATATGTGTAATTAGTTTATATACATATTTAGTAATTAGTTTATTAGTTCATATGAGATGAAAAAGGTTGAAAGTTACTGGTTTAGAGTGTCATGTGGCAAGGCTGACTCGGACCTGCAGGTCACTGCTACTGCCCAGCATCACAAAGAGGTATGGTACTACGTATCTCTAGCCTGTGAAAAGATCAAAATCCAAAACTTGAAGTATGGTTTCTCTTGAATGTATATTGCTTTTGCATCATAAAGTCAAAAAATCATGAGTGAAGGACTGTCTGTATCTACATGTACAGGTTTATGTAGATATATTGATATTTATTTCAAGTTATATATTGAAGATGATGTACATCTTATCAATTTTCTACTTAGCTGGATGTTAAAGTGAATATGTAAACTTTGGCTTTGACTTGAAAGGGAGGGATCCTACATGGGGGTGGGTTGCTGGATGCTTTCTTTTTCAATCGTTTTCTCTACAATTTGATTTTTTAAATTATGTACATCTATTTTTAAAAAATATTAATGTGAGTGTTTTGAAGTCACTATTGTTGGTCTGTTATATAATGCAAAAACCCAATAAATAATATTTTACAAAATAATACAGCCCTGTTGTTAGGTCATGAAGCATGACACACTCTATACTTGAAAGACTACATTGTTAGGAAATAAACTCAAGTTGTCTATGGAATATGCTCCTTGCAAACCAAATTGGCTCCCCATATAGAGAGTGCATCTCTGAGCTGTGTGGCAGATTGATCTGCTTGGTGCAGGGCAGTTGGAGACACCATGTCTCCCCCCTCTTCTGAGCAAGAAGAGTTCAAGTCAGATATTACACTTGTTTTCCTAGTCTGTGGTAGGAAAATATACTATAAAACAAAGGTGGTTTTAACACAGCAGACTCTATTTTGGAAGCAATTTCAAAAGGAAGCAATAGAATGACTCGTTATTGCTCATTGGAATGTTTTCAGAACTGCGACTTCTGGTGAGCCCCTCTGTGTGTTTGGACCAGAGCGCACAATTCAAGCCGAGTACTTGGAGTCACCTCTCAAAAACAGTGAAGCCACAGATGTGGAAATCATGGGCCTGGAGACAGGAACAACTGTAAGTCAACCATTTGAATTGTTATGTCCAGCATGCATGTTAGGAGACAGCTAACAAAAGAAAAATGCTGAACAGATCTTGGGGTTTTTGCAGGTTTGAATTATTCGGTCTCTTTCATAAATTTTTGGCTATCCCTTTTTAATAAAGAATGCATCATTGATTTTCTTCCAGACTAATTTGAACCTCTCCTGCCATAGAATAAACATTTGGGTAAATAAGACTCTTATCTAGGAAGTTAAATTAATGTAAATTGAATTTAAAGCCTTGAAAAGGTGAAACTATGAAATTTTAACTTCCATTTTATACTCAAATGACATTGCCTTAGTCTATGAATATGGCTGAAGGAATTTTTTTCCTAACTACTTTTTTTATGGTTCCCAGGATCTAAGAAAGCAACTTGGGGTACCACATTATTCAAATTATCTCTAGGGAAATGATTTTGTAAAGTAGATAAATTAAGGGATTTTAATTATCTTATCCAAGGCACAAAATCCTTTTCCTCATCTAATTTTATAATCACTAGGCAGTATTTCCATGGTTAATAGTTATTGAAGAGTCATATGTATCTTTTGCTTACCTAGCCTTCTAGGTAAGCACAAGTTGAAATAGCACAATCTTCTCATTGATCAAAGTTAGATATTTTGAATATAGAGACGTGGTGCAGAAAAGCAAATAGTTATACATTTTGGTACTATTTATGATGAAAGTACAGTTGTCTCATCATAAAACATTAAACTAGTGTTTTTCCTCCTTTGTAGACTAAAGTGTTTTCCTGATATTTCATTCCTTAAATTAACCCCTAATTATTTGTGATAAGGGTTATTAAATAGAAACAAACTAGTGGGGAAAATATTTTGTCATATGTTTGGCAACCTGTCCACTATTGAGAAACGTAACATCTTTTCTTGTCAAAGAAAAGGTAGAGTAAAGGCAGGCAAGGGCAGAGCCAGAAAATTTCAGGTATTTCACTGTTCCCTAAGCTTTCATTTGTATCATTTTTGTTATAATGGTACCATAAGTGACTAATTTAGATTTTTAAAATCTTCAAACCTTAATTTATGTACTATTTTTGTACCTTTCTTTAAAAAATATTTTGATTAAATCTGCCTGTGTGAGGAACTCATTAATTTGATCCCTTTAGTCTGTACATGTACCTGCCCTGGTTGTGATGCTAATAAACAGTAAACTTGTTGAAGCAAACTTGGACACTGAACGCTGGGGTCCAACGAAGGATAGACAAGTGTACAAAGCTTCATGGTGATTTACAGATTACATACTCACCCAACAAGGTGGGCCACTAACTGTGCTGTTTTATTTTTTAGGCATCAAACTACAGTCCTTGCTGCACATGAAGCAGTCTTCAGAGCCAAAGATCTATCTGTGATTCTTAAAGCGTATGTGCTAGTGACATCCTTGACCCCTTTGCGTGCATTCATTCATTCAACTGGCATGGTTTGGGATCCACCAAAAAAGAAACGCTTCACTGTTAAGGTAAAATTTCTGTCAAGCTGATATTTCCCACAAAGTGTACTGAGAAGTAAAGTGAGTTTGGCTGGCTTTCTCTAATCTTTATGATTATCAAATCCAATTGAACAAAAATTGCACCATTTTATTGTTGGAAGCAGAGATTTTCATTTAACAGTTGTTGGTTCAAAAACGAACTTGAAGCAGCTTAATTCACTAGAGATCACAAAGGCTACATCTTTTTTTTTGCTGAATTCATCATTTTAGTTTAGTTCTTTGACCAGTTACAAAGCTAGTTCTCAACTGTATTCTATTTTTCTTGACTTTTCACTATTCAAGAAAAATATCATCAATGCAACAAATAAAAATATACTAATTTTGCTTTATGGTTTTGCTTCATTCTCAGGAAGCAAAATGCCTATTTCATTACAACAGTATGTAGAGAATATTTGCCGAGTGAAAAACAAACTCCTCAGGTGGTGCCAATACAGTAGTAAGCATTAACATAAAGGATGATGAGAAAGTTTTCAGGAAAGGACTTCATAATGACACAAAAAGCTTAGTTTTAAAAGGTTACTCAGGTTAACTAAGTTAAAAAAATTCTAGTGACAATGTATTTGATAAATATTAAGGCATTTCCAATTCTACAGAAATAATTGTTTAGTGGACACATACAAGGTGATTTGTCTGGTCAGAATTGCATCCCTTAAACGCTTAGGAAGAAAAGGCCTGAGAGGAGGAACTTCCCTCTATTATAACCCATCACACTCAGGGTTTGAAGGAAAAAAGGGTGGGGGAGTCAACATAATCTCACACATTTCCTCGTCAAGTCCTCACCTGAGCAGGTGGCCTTCATGTCCTTACCTGGAAAGGAGCAGGCAATGGGATTACAAGCGAGAGGAGGGAGGAAAATCCTTTCCTCCAGCCTGTCCTCTTAAGCCTCAGCAACCACCCTCCCCAAACTCCAGACGTCCCTGTCCACCGCCACCACTGGCCAGAGCCGCTCAAAACAGCGTTCAGAATCCCCTTCACACAGGTTTTTATTATGTGTCTCTTTGTTAAATTCATGCTTCAGTCTCACTTCAGCTATGCTAGTTCACCATCTTGATAAAAACAAACAAACAAACAAAAAACTCCAGAGGCTTCTAGGTACTCCAAGTAGTTTATGTTAAAGTTTTACTTTTATTGCATTTAAACACTACTTCCCCAACTACAGTAGCAATGACTGGTAGATATGATAGGCACTTTTGTGATAGTTTTTATGGACTTCCTAAAGTTACATCATGAGAAAAGAAAATTCTCCGTGATTTGATTTCTTTATATTTTCACGCTATATTTACTATTTTGTTTTTCATTCACATCTTTGTTGCATCTGTGGGACAGATACAAGCTGCATTTGTAGCGCAGGAAAGCACGTAGTTCTTGTCATTTTCATCCCCTCTGTGGGGTTTGTCTTTTCAAGATCTTGCCTGATTATGTGTCAGCAAACAATTATTCCTTATGAGGTCAAAGTTGTACTTAATGCTACAGGCAGATTTCAGAAAACAAAGGAATATTTATTTACCTGTCAACTGAAGTACTTATTGCTTCCACCAAAACAAATAGATTATACTTATCTGTTAAATCAGTATTGCCCTCCAAACACTGCTTTCTCTTGATGTTTTTAGACATGAAAAATACACAGAAGCAGTTCTCAGTGCTAATGTGGAAGACAGAATCAAAACCCACTTTAAAGACTCATCACATGACATCACAGTTTTATTAAGTCCTGTTCTTAAATTCCATAAAACATAACGTGTGTGTGCACTGAGTCCTGAATTCGAAGGCTAAATTACTTAGTTAAATCAGTAGTGATTTATGCACCCTGCAGTGAGGCAAGCCCTCTAAACTGGTTATCTGCGACCATTTATAGAATATTCTGGCAGCTAAAGGAGGTCTGAAAGTAATAACAGATATAACTATGAGCTCATTTATTTCCAATTAGGACTGCTGCTAGATACTTTATCTGCTAAAGCTTTAGAGAGAGCCAAAAAATATCAAGGAAAGGAAATTTGAGAAATAATGGGTAGTAGAAATTTGTAAACTATATTTATAAACTAAGTTTTTCTAAAATTCTCTTGTATAAAATAAAAATAATTAAAAATTTAAGTGTTAGATATTTCCAATGGATTTCAAATTTAAAAGGGGGAGGAAGGTGGAAAAGAGGAAATAATTAATAGCAAATGAAACATTTGCTTACTATAATATTTGATCCAATTTTTTTAGGTAGATATCCTTCTCTCCTCATTTTTGTTCTTTACTCAAATGGTAGTAAATTATATATCTTAAAGATTTTTCCATATTATTTTATTTTTATTTGATTTTTTTAAACAAATAAAGAAAAAAACATTTTACCCATTTTTTCCATCCAACACGCACTGTCCACCTTTGGAAACCACCAGTCTGTTCTCTGTATCTATGAGTTTGTAATTATTCATTTATTTATTTTTAGATCCCACAGATACAAAAGATCACATGGTATTTGCCTTTCTGCATGACCTATTTCACTTAGCATAATGCCCTCAAGCTCCAACCATGTTTTTTGCACATACACACACACACATCATAGTTTTTTAGTCTACTCATCCATTGGTGGGCACTTACATTGCTTCCATATCTTGACTCTTGTGAATAATGCTGCAATGAACATGTAGGGTGAACATATCTTTTCAAATTAGTGTTTTTTGCTTTCTTCAGAAAAATTACCCAGAAATGTAAGTAGGATCATATGATAGTTCTATTTGTAATTTTTGGAGGACCATCTATACTGTTTTCCCCAGTGGCTGAACCCATTTACATTCCTGCCAACATTATACAAGTGTTCTCTTTTCTCTACATCCTCACTCTTGTTATTTCTTATCTTTTGATACTGGCCATTCTAACAGGTGTGAGGTAATATCTCGCTGTGGATTTGAGATCTGCTTTTCCCAAAGATTAATGATGTGGAGCATCTTTTCATGTGGCACTTAATGTACAGACCTTTTTGCTAAGGCAATGTCATTTTCTTGGTAAATATAATATACAATCTAAGTGATAATTTTATTCAAATTTTTCTTCCTCTAAAAAGTTCTCAATTTAGTTATAAAGCACTTCAGTTATATCTATGAATTTATAACTCTTTCATAACCATTCTTGCTATACCTTTTGGTCAAATGTATTCATGGCTATCTTTATACACAGGTCACATAGATTAACTGCAAGAAATGTCATAAATTGAAATTTGGCTCTTGGAGTAAAAAGTGGCAGGTCATCCCTTCATCCACTGTAAAATTATCCAGTAGAGAGGAAACTCTCATATCTGTAACTAGTTTTTGGCATCTGAAGATTCTTTATGCTTTAGATCATAGCTGACTGCTTTGATGAAAATGTATTGCTGGAGTGATTTGTGACTTCTGACAGGAAGAACTATGAAAGGTCTTATTTTATCTAGTTGAGACATAAATGAATTCATAGTTTGATCAACCATCCCACATTGAAAGATGTTCATTTGATGATATTCAGTGTTCAAAAGTTATATGAAGATTCCTTGAATGTAGTCAGCTCTCAATAAATGTGTCTTGGATTCAGTTCAGTTGAAGATTATTTTTAAAAATTTAACTGTGTGAATAACTTGCCCAAATCTGTTAATTTTTAAAGAGATTTTATTTATTTATTTTTAGAGAGAGGGGAGGGGAGGGAGAAAGAGAGGGAGAGAAACATTGATGTGTGGTTGCCTCTTGTACACTCTCCACTGGGGCACCTGGCCTGCAACCCAGGCATGTGCCCTGCCTGGGATCCAACGGGCGACCCTTTGCTTTGCAGTCCGGCACTCAATCCACTGAGCCACACCAGCCAGGGTGCCCAAGTCTGTTTAATCCCTGTCTAACCCAGTCCCTGTATTATACAATGATCTTCCAGTGTTTTTTTCAGTAAATACATTAGAAAGACATCATAATCTGAATGTCTTGGCAGGGCCACTTTGACAGAAAGGGTGAGAAAGGTGGAAACATGAACCATTGCAGCCTTTTCTCCACTTGGTATCCGTGAGAATCATCTTCATTGGAAACCCAAGTTAAAGCAAACTCCTGTTCAGTCTGGGGCTCTAAATCATCAGCTGTCTACCACCACTGCACTGGCCTTTGGGGGACCTTTCTTCCATTTCCAGTGCCTGCAGTGCCTCTCACATCGATGCGATCAGCAAATGTGACAGAGGAGAGTGAACCTTGGCAAAGTGGGAAATGTTGTTATTTACAAGGACCCTTTTTAAAGAATGCATAAATCTCCTATTCAGTTTTGGAAACATGATGTGTTGCAGGGATGAAGTTAGCTTCATTTGTTGTCAATATTTCTGCAGTGCTTTTCATCATGTCAGGTGAGATAGCTCATATATTCCCAGGGTAAAAATGAGTAATGTCTTTGGAAGCAAGTATAAAGTTACAGTATGGTTTTCAACCTTAGAAAGCATTCTCCCAATCTTTGTTTTTACATCTAAAACTGCAGAATGTGGAACAGACCTTGTAAAAGATGTTTTCACTGAGCATCTGGCCCTTCTGCTGGCCAGGGAGATTTATATCAGATGTAGAAAGAATGTGAATAAAAGCCTGCTTCTGGGAGTTTGTATAATGACTTGATGTATCATTTAATCTACTAGTGGATTAAATTTAAAAATTGCACCAGGGTGCTCATTTTAAAGCATGATTTTATATAAATAGAAATTACAGATAACAGCACAAAATTTAATAAATAAACAGGTGGGTAAAGCTGTCTTAGACTAATAATCAAAATAATAATTGCAAAAGAGCAGTTATCTGATCAGCCCACATTGGTATTAAAGATTATTTTAGATATATGTTTGCTCTATAAAAATAACTGTTTTGCAACTGCACATGATTTTAAAGTGCATCCCATCAATGCAGAATAAATTTATACTGTTAATAGGATATTTGTCTCCTGTTTTGAAAAATTTTATTCATTCATTCATTTTATTCATTCCCAACTTTGTTCCATAAAAGGTTTGTCAGGTAATTTTGTGCATTCATTAAATACCAAAAATACTAAATACTATTATTTTTAATACTGAACATCAATTGTTATCTTAATAGGGAGAAAATGATTCATTAATTGTGGTCATGTTTATTTGATCAAAAATGACCATTCAACACATGACCCTGAGGTCCAGACGAACAGGCGTCCGGTCTGTGTCCCCAGAGCCTCAGAGGGCCTGGCACACGCCATGTTTGCAATGGCTCAAAGCCATGTTTGCAATGCATGTTTGTCTCTCATTGTCGCTTTTATTAAAGATGCGTTATCAATTATAACACACTAGAAACTTTCATCTTGGAAAATATGATTTAAGAATATGTTCTGTAACAAAAGATGTTATATGTGAATTCAAATATGTCTTTTCTGTATTAATGTAGTGAACTGGTACATATATGCAAATATAATTAACTGAAATGTCTGCATTATATATTATATGTATATGTACATACATATAATGTGTTAGAGTGACAACATAAGGTAAAACTTAACTCTAATGAATAAATTTGCTAATTATTATTCCCATTATTATTTTAAAAAATGATTTCCTTTACTACTGGAAAACTGATGGGCAGTTATATATCCAGAAAAATGAAGGTTAGCTAATATTCTGGAATTTCTGAAAGCGTGAAACAGGAGAGGTAAGGGAATTCCTTTAGAGTGCTTTAGAGATGGGAAAGGAATTCCTCAGCAGTATCTTGAAAGTTAGGATGTGTATTTCCCCCGTCCTTTGCTCAACCCTTTTCACCTGTCGGAAGCCCACTTCTCCTTTGCACCATCTAATTCATCCCTTGCAGGGATGAGGAAATGGCCCAGTTGAGGATTTGCCAAGGGCAAATGTTATTTTTTTCCAAACTGCATCTAGGAGTTGATGGCCTATGGATATCGTCGCAACTCATAAATTAGTCTATGAAGGCTTTTTCTCTTTCTACCATTGTCCAGCACAGAAGTGCTGCTTGATTTCCATTATATCTCACTGAACATGTTTATGAAATAAACAAGTGTTTAGAGTAAAAAAAGTAGTATAAACAATGTTTCAAACACTGTGTCCACAGAGAATGGCACCATCTTAGTGTTTTGGTTTCTTGTTCTTTTTTAAAGTTTATTGATTATGCTATTACTGTCCCATATTCCCCTTTGTCCCCCTCTGCCCAGTACACCCATTTCCTCCAGCATTCCCCCCACTCAGTTCATGTCCATGGGTTATACATGTAAGTTCTTTGACTTCTCCATTTCCTTTACTATTCTTAACTCCCCCTGTCTATTTTGTGCCTATCATTTATGCTTCTTATTCCCTGTATCTTTTCCTCCTTTCTCCCCTTACCCCCTCTCTGCTGATAATCCTCCACATGATCTCTATTTCTGTGATTCTCATTCTATTCTAGTTCTTCTCTTAGTTTGTTTTTGTTTTTTTCTTAGGTTCAGTTATTGATAGTTGTGAGTTTGTCGTCATTTCACTGTTTATAGTTTTGATCTTCTTTTTCTTAGACAGTTCCCTTTAACATTTCACATAATAAGGGCTTGGCAGTGATGAACTTCTTTAGCTTTACCTTGTCTGGAAAGCACTTTATCTGCCCTTCCATTCTAAATGATAGCTTTTCTAGATAGAGTAATCTTGGATGTAGGTTCTTGCTTGTCATGACTTTGAATACTTCTTGCCATTCCCTTCTTGCCTGTAAAGTTTTTTTGTTTTTGAGAAATCAGCTGATAGTCTCATGGGAACTCCTTTGTAGGGAACTCACTGCTTTTCTCTTGCTGCTTTTAATATTCTTTTTCTTTAACTTTTGGCATTTTAATTATGATGTGTCTTGGTGTGGCCCTCTTTGGGTCCATCTTGTTTGGGACTCTCTGAGTTTCCTGGACTTGTGTGTTTATTTCTTTTGCCAAATTGGGGAAGTTTTCTCTCATTATTTTTTTAAAATAAGTTTTCAATTTCTTGCTCTTCCTCTTCTCCTTCTGAGTTTCTCATTATTTTTTTTTTGATAGATGAGCTTGCTAAACCAGAAAGATGTTCAAAGACAGAGCAGCTGTAATCTCTTCTTTCACTACCCTCCAAACAATAAAGAATTGTTAAGATGGAGCTTTGGGTAATGGAACCATAAATCAAGGCAAAAACTCCCTGCAAACTTCCTGAATTTTTCCACTTCTGTGCAGGCACATAGAGAGCTACTGAATTTAACTTTATAAATCTCAATTCCTGGACTTTGACAACAAGGCTCACCAGAGTTCTCCATTACTGTGGTAATGGTAAATATCTTCTGAGGACTGGAAAGTATGTTAGGAGAAAAATATCAGATAAAGTCAGCAAAGAATCAAGAGAACAAAAAAGAAGAAAAATTTATTTGCCTAAATAAGTTTAAAATCATTGAAAGAAGAGATTAAGTTCATCTTTTATTTAAAAAGGAAACAAACGTTCAGTGCCTGACATAATACCTAATACTCAGCAGATGCAGTGAGGGAAGTGGCTTGGAATAGAGGCTCCACCCATCAAATTGCTGAAAAGAATAATTAGTAATAAAACAATCCCTTTATAAAGTAGTATGTGAATGTAAAGTATAATAACAGTAAAAACTAAGGCAGGAATGTCTCAAAAAATCACAACTTTAATGCTTAAGTTTATTAAAAATGTGTACCAAGTGAAGAGGACAGATGATATTTACATTTTTTTCTTCAGATATAGAAACAAAACAATTTCCCACCAGTACGTTTTAAATCTTATTATTGTCATTTTAAACATTTCTGTTAAAAGTTTCCTTTATTCTTGGAGATATATTCAAGGACTGTGAAAAATTCTAACTATAACATATTCCCAACTGTGCCAACAAGGTAAAAATTGATTTGTCGGCTAAAAGAAGACAGACTTTTGCTCCCTTCAGGAGAAAAATCTGACTTGCATTTGCCTTATGTGATTTATGCATTGCAAATTTAAAAAAAAATACAGGCTTTTTCCTCCCATATAGTTAAAGGTGTCTTCAAATTTGAAAGAAATAGCCAGGAAACCTGCGAAGTTATGAGATAAAAACAAAAATGCTGTATTGCCCTCAAGTGGTTCTTTGAGGTACTGCACTAATAGCCTGACTTGGTCATCCAAAGGTGAGAGGAAAACGAGAAAAAATGCTTAGACAGCAAGAGCTTTGACCTTTTTCTTTCATTGAATTATATGTATTTGTTTTTTCAATGTTACTTGATTAGTCATGTGTGCTTTAGGAAGGCTGTGTAACTAAGTAGAGATCGTGATAAATCTTCAGTGCAATTTAAATGGCCTACGCCACAAAATTATTTAGAATGTTTTCAGCATTTGTCAGTCATTGGACATTGTTTTTATATTTAAAAGAATTTTGTGGTATATTGGGTTTCTTAAAGTATTGTAAAGCTAGCACTAGGATTTTAGACTTAGCATCTGAAAATGCATTAGTTTTATCCATTGTCTTTTGTGTGTACTTCTATTTGGTTTCAATCTGAACCTCAAACCACCTATTAACCTTGAATTCCTTTGAATTACCTAATGTGCTAATATCATGATGTGGAACTGAAATTTCTCTGAGTGCCACTAAAACAAAGATGGATTTTTTCTTGGGATTCCACACACATGCATCGTGCTGCATTCTATATTTGCTGTCATAATGCAGATAGATTTCATTGCTTTTGTTAACTCTATCTCTGTGGGGCATCTGCCTGTAAAGCGGTGATTCTTTGACTACTCACTTACTGATATGGAGTATCCCCATCCCCACCACCCCATCCGCTTTTCTCATAGCAGCTTGTCCTCTCATCCCTCTGCCACACTTAATGAAATCTGTTCTTAGGAGCTCTATGAAGCAGGTATTTAATATTCAGAGAAAAGATTGCAGATGGGAGAAGAAATCCAGGTCTCCCTGTATTTGTGCAGGGGTGGGAAAAATAGGTTTGCAATTGTTTGTGTGGAAAACAATACAACATTTAATAAATAATAGTTAAAAATAAACTGTTTGTTTCACATACTCACAACTGTGAACCCACTTTTGCCCACCCCTGTATATACTTATGTTGTGTGGCTCCCCCTTTAATCAGCTTCTTCAAGCCTAGTGTCTAGTCTTCCAGAATCCAGTAGTTCCAAGTGCCATCTTAAGCCTTCTCTCCCTGCTTAAAAAAGTACTGTACCCAAATGATTTCTACTGGAAATTTTATTTCTACTTATAAAGTATGAGATTTCTTCCATGTGCTTGATTACCCAAATGATTCACATAAATAATATGTATTTGGATCAGAGAAGATAAAATCATTACTCTAAACTCAGAAGTCACAGAAGAAAAACATCATGCTAAGGAAATACATTTCATTTTCATGCTTTCAAGGAATTACTGTTAAAGTGAAAAGAAATGTGATTTACAAATATAAATAGGACAATGATGACATCCTTTCAGTCTGAGTGATAAGCAAATATCTGATTGAACTTTTACTCTAATGGAGAGAGATAGAAACCACTAGCACTGGACCTATTGTGCGGGATCTAGAAGATTTAAAAAAAAAAAAAAAAACCAAGGCATGATCTCTAGGGGCCTTGGGAAAGATGTCCCATGGGAAAGTCCTCATACCAGCTGTGTGACCTCAGGCAAGTCTTTCAACCTCTCTGAACTTCTTTCTCTATCTGTAAAATAGGAACAATTTCCAACGGGTTAAATGAGGTTTTTCATTCCTTCTATACATATTGACTGGATAGCTTCCATATGCTACATATTGTATTAGGTTCCAGTGATATAGCAATAAAAAGACAAAATCTATGCCACAAAGGAGTTTGTATGGAATTGTAGATGAGATAGAGATAAAGAACTAATTATACAAATATAAAGAAATACGAACAATTACAAATGTTTAAATACGTATAGCTAAGAATGAAATGAGTAAGAGTGATGTGTAAAAAGTAACTGGATTGCCCACTTCATGAGTTAGTAGGATCTTCCTGACTAGAAGACACACAGACTGTAAGTCATGGATGAGACTATGGGTCATAAGAAGAGTTTGTGGAGAAACATTCCCTGCAAATGGACAATTTCAGCATCCTGAGGCAAGAGAGCCCTTTCAGGTTCAGTCGCTCTGAAGGCATGTCCTGTTGAACAAAAGGAGAGGGGTGCAGAGGAGGCAGGAGAGAAAGGCGACAGCTAATCACACAGGGCTAAGAGGACTGTAAGGAATTCGGAATCTTTCTTTGGGCAGGGACACACTACTGCAAGACAGTAAACAGGGGAATGGTATTTAATTGACCTTTTCAAGCCCACTCTGCCACTGTGTGGAGAACAGATCAGAGGGAAGTATGAGCGGAGGCAGATAATTAGTTACAGGCCTATTCAGGTGACCAGGTGAGGAGGATGGTGGCTTGCACTACTTGGTGGGATATCATTTGAAGAAGGAGAGGTAAGTGGATACCTTTTGGAGGTAGACACAACTTGGTGATGAGTTGAGGAGGGCAGATGAAGATGGCTCAAATATGAGTCTTCAGTCATTATTAGAATGGCGGTTCCATTCCCTGAGATAGGTCAGATGGAAGGTAGTGGGACAGTGGAGAGGGGGACAGGCTGTGGGTCTCACAGCCACTTACCCACTTACATTGTGCAGTTACCAGACCAGGCCTGGGCCCGCAGCAGGTCTGCCTCCAGCCGGCCTGTAGTGCGTGGGTTCTTGACTTTGTGCAGGCAAGATTTCACAGCACGAGTCCAGGTGATTTTGAGAGTGTATTTATTAAAGCTGGGGTCAGTGAAATAAAGGAGGAACTTAGAGTAGAAGAAGTAACAGGAGAGAGCCTAAGTAACGTTGGTTTGGCTCACTGAGAAATAGAAATCATGGTGACAGAAGTGAGCCAAGGCAGGGCTGCTGTCAGCTCACTGGAAAATCGGAGTAAAGGGGGCCTTGGACACAGGTTCAGGGGGTGAGCCTGGGGCAAGCTGCCATTGCCCACTGTTCCCCTGCTTGCGATCTCGTGGGGACCCTTAGAGTTGAGGAGATAGAGAGCAGAGATACAAGGCATCAGTATGCTCTAGAAAGAGCACATTGTGGATTCATGGTCTCGAGGCTTTTTGTCTTTGGCTAGTGGGAATCCTAGGGCAGGTCTCAGGGGAAGGCCTTAACAGAATATTCATTAGCTTTCCAGGTATGTTCCTCGATATGTTGATTCATTAAAATGTGTGCAGAGTGGGATCAGGGTTATTTTCTGGTTAATTTTTCTTTCAAGAACATCGTTAAGAGTATCCTGGACAGCCCTGGCTCAGTTGGTTGGAGCATCGTCCAGTATACCAAAAGTTGTGGGTTCAATTCCTGGTTGAGGTGTGTATGGGAGGCAACCTATCAGTGTTTCTCTGTCACATTCCTCCCCCACCCGCACTTACCCCCTCTCCTTCCTCTCTGTCTGAAAACAACAAACATATCCTTAAGTGAGGATTAAAAAAAAAAAAAAGAGCAACTGGGACCAAGCATGGTCTGCTCCAGGGTGGTCTGGAATGTGTAAAGCATTTGCTCCTAAGTGTCCTTGGTTAAGGAGGATAAGAGCAAAGCTAAGCAAATGCTCCTTTCATTAGCTGGCTGTAAATTGCTCAAATTGTTTGGCCTTGTTTAATTATTTTGTCCCAGTTTCCCTTATCCCACTTGCCAAGAAATTTCCCTGGCTTCTTTCTTTCTTGCCACAGGTCCTATCCACGTGCCTGATCCTCAGGCCTCCTGTGCTCTGTACCCTGCCTGAGGGCTCTTCATAGAAAAGCTCTGCCTTGGGAATTTGATGTTTCTTTACCCATTCACTATCTTTGTTCTCATTTCCATCCTCCTCTTCCTCCCACCATTTCCAAAAGAGGTATCACATCACTTCTAAATGATAGAAGGATAAGTAGTTGCTCTTACTTCCTAATGTGACAAGGCAGGTCCCATGTGTCCAGGAGCAATGATGTGATTTGAACTGAGCTTCACAAAGATGACTCTGCCAGCAATCAGGGAGAAAGTGGTTGGGGGCAGGAAAATCAGAAGTCAGTAGTCAAGACCACAACGAGAAAACATTGGTTTGGGCTATATAGCATTTTATTTAATTAGAACACTAGATCATGAACTTTTAAATTATGCACAACAGTTAAATGCCCATTTGAGCTGCCCCACATAAAAGAATGAGTTTTGTTTCGACGCTGGTGAGAGAGAGGTATAAGATAAGTGATACGAAAGAGGTGTAGGAGAGAGGTGTAGGGCAACAGAGAGGGTTGTAATAATTCTATAGATTCTGCAGACTGTAGCACTACAGCTTCATAAGTTAGGGCAAACTGTGATATCATTTTCTTTATTGTACAGCCAGAACGCAGTATTTTTTATAATGAATACATTCCCTTTTCTTTTGTTATTGACCATGAAACTTAACAAAACCTAAAATAGATACCCTGAATAAAATATCCAGAACATAAATGAAAAATGTTTTCCCTTTTTACTTTCTTACTCAGCGGAGAATGTACAGAGATCAGACAGGTACCTTTCTGTCAAATGCATCCCTGTTTGCACATGCTCATGCTGCCTGTTAGATATAGTACCTGTTAAAAATACTAGTAGATTTCAATGTAATTTCCTATTCAAGACAATAACAGATGGAAAGTTTTCAAAACAAGCTGTCAGAACTTATTTTTTTGAAGGCTTAAAGAATGCTTGTGTTTTAACTTTAATGGAAATCATTTTGACCTGCTTGAACAATAATATTCATATAAAGAAAATTAGTAGACATGTACGTGCAGAGACCAATAATAAAATCTTTGCAACTTTAACCTCTTCTCTTTATTGTTCAATCTCTCTACTCCTTCATAAGTCACTGAGAGATTTCAGAACAGACAATAAAGATAACCTGACAGTTCTCTCAGAAGGTTGAATATAATGCAATCAGGGTTCTTCCGTTCAGAGCAAATAATTACATTTTTGTGCTATTCACAGCCTTTTGTAGTTCTGTACCTCACTTCTAATCAATTATCTGATGTATTACATGTGGGAAAACTTAAAATTTTCAACTATAAAACTTATTAAATCACATATAATTTCCAAATTTAATATTTGCTTTAAAGCTTAGGGTTGTTAATAAGTACAAATGAACAAAATTATTCATGTCACTGGAAGCATGAAACTTACTTAAATATTAGAGTTTTGATCTGATTCCAGGGAATGAGTAAAAACTATCCAAATGTAGGTTCAGCCAATTAATTCAGTTTTTTTTCATGGTTTACCCTAAAGGAAGCCAATTTTCCATGAGCTAAAACAAATGATTAGAATATTTATGTTCTTAAATCATTTGACTTAACACAAAATTTGTTCTTGATCCAGGCAATTTAAGTTACAAAAAACATTCTTAGTTTTTCCAAAAGGTAATTAGGCTACATAAATGTTCAGGTTGTTGAACTGATATTTTAGATATGCTTTAAAATTGTAACAGTTTCAAACATATTTTTCATAAAAGTGAAAACAGATGATTAAATCTGTGTTTCAGGGTCCATCCATTTTCCTAAACTAGTACAATCAAAGGCCCAATGGCGGAAGCAATACTGGGACTTTGCTGCCAGGCTTACAGGCTTCCGCACACGTACTGGTCGCCTCCTGGCTGCATGACCTTAGGCAAGTTACTTGTGTTCTAACTGAAGACTCAGATTCTTCTCTATAAAATGAGGATGATGAGTATCAAGCTGAGCATTGCTATGAATATAAACAAAACAGTGCATGAGGAATGCACAGTGTCTGGCAAATGGTGTCAGCTTAACCAAGATTAGTGATTATTAAGTGCAACATAGAATTATACCCAAATACCACATGTGCACTAAATGAAACTTACATCAGTACTTAGGCTTGTTATTTAGTCATTTTTCCTCTTTCTCAAATACTTTTTCTTCTATTCGTAAATATCAGATTTTTTTTCATAAAGCGTGTCCCTTTAAAACCCCAAGGAGACTTCTTCCTGGAGTCCACAATGTTCAGTAGAAGCTTATCTCACACAGCACTCTGACATGTGGCAGCTGTGTTCTCCGGCCACACACATCCAGAGCCACAATCCTCAAGCAAGGTGTCCGTGCCTCTGGGGATCCATAAAGACTCCCTAAGGCATTCACAAGCACTTGGATGGTTTTGAGATTCAATGCTCGTAACTTCATCCTTCATCCTGCTAAAATTTTATCTCACTGGTTGGCACCTCTAAAGTGGGTTTTCCTTTCCCATTCCGTTCCTAGATATCCCTCCACTCTTCAAAAGAAAGAGCAGCTCTCATTTGTCCATAATGTGGTGGTGGTGACTGCTCTAGGGTGAAAAACTATGCAAACAAAAAACAGCCCCAAAACAGACTAATTTAATTATGATTTTTGGTAGACAAAATGAAGGATGTTAAGCACTAGGTAATAAATCCTTCACTGCTCAGATTGTTTTCAGTCTTTAACAAAATTAAATATTTCATGACAAGTCACTTTGTGGGTTTTTCATATATCTTGTAGAGAGTTCACAGAATTAAATCTGTTGCTATAACTAAACTCTTCTACCTGTTAGTTACTATGTATTTATGTGAATAAGTTCTCTATGCTCATGTTAAAAATATTGATACCAAACCCTTCTCATTCTAGTAATAGGTAATATTCTCTCAATGGACATATAAAATAATTGAATAAAAAATCATATTAATGTTAGGGGTGCATTTTCAATGCAATTTTAAAAATTTATTTATTAATTTTATTGTATTTTTTCAATTACCATTTATCCCCCTTATACCTTCTGCCCCCCGCAATCACCACACTGGTGTCCATGTCCATGAGTCCTTTGTCCTTTTTGCTTGATCCCTCCACTGCCTAACCCCACCTCCCCTGCCATAACTGTCAACCTGCTCTTCATCTATGAGTCTCTCCCCATTTTCCCTGTTAGTTTAGTTTGTTCATTAGATTCCAGATATGAGTGAGATCATATGTATTTGTCTTACTCTGACTGGTTTATTTTGCTTAGCCTAATGTTATCCAGGTCCATCAAACCTGTCACAAAGGATAAAATTTTCTTTTTTTTTATAGTTGAGTAGTATTCCATCGTGCAAATGTCCCATAGTTGTTTTATCCACTCATCTACTGATGGACACTTGGGCTGCTTCCATATCTTGGAGATTGTAAATAATGCTGCAATGAACATAGGGGTACTTATGTTCTTTCACATTAGTGTTTTGAGTTCCTTTGAATGTATTCCCAAAAGTAGGATTGCTGGGTCAAAAGGCAGATCCATTTTAAATTTTTTGAGGTATCTCCATAATGCTTTCCACAGTGGCTTCAGCAATCTGCATTCCCACCAACAATGCAAAAGGGTTCCCCTTTCTCTACATCCTCACCAGCACTTGTTTATTTATTGATTTTAGAGAGAAAAAGGAAGGGGGAGAGACAGAGAGAGAGAGGGAGAGAGAGAGTGTATTTGTTGCTCCCCTTAATTATGCACTGACTGGTTGATTTTTGTATGTGCCTTGACCCTAGATCAAACCTGCAACCTTGGTGTATTGGGACAACGCTCTAACCAACTGAACTACCCAGTCAAGACTCAATACAATTTTACTTGTTTATTTTAGTAATTATTTAATAAGATTTGTAATACATTTCGATTGTTTCAACCAATTGTATGTAAAAGTCAACTATAATTGACTTTTTTTGGAAGAAAAAACTTAGAATCGTATCATAACTGAAATTTTAAAAACTCATTTATAAACATGTCTTTCTTAATGAGAATTATAGAGTGATCAAAGTTTTTCATATATTAAATATATTACATTAAGATACAATTCTGAGGTATTCAAATTCCTTCAGGTACATTTTAAGAGTTCTACAAGAGCCTGGTGAGAGATTGGTTCAGTCAGTTAGACAGATCCCAGCTGAGTCTGTAAAAGGCCGAATAATATTAGTCAAGAACAAGAATGTATTAGAAATAGGTAGATGTGAATGCATCTTTGTTTCCCCTTTAATTTGGACTAAGAACATAGAATCTTGGATTTTATGTATTTAACTGAGTGCCTTTAGTTCTACACATTGGTAAAATTAAGGGTGAGCTCTTATGCTATTTCCTTTTGGGTATTGACTATTAGCTGAAATGATCATTCTCTAGACTTTGTTTGGCTTCTCTTCTGGATCATTGTTTTCAACATGCAAGCTAGCTGACTTGATATTTCTAATCTGAAACAAATGCACAAATAGTTCAGGGTCAAAAGACTGTTTGTGGGTAAAACAGTGACTAAGAGGAGATGGAGCAGAGATGGAGATTTCACTATTTACAGGACCTGAGAAATGAAGCGAAGGAGAGGTATATTTTATTCTGTTTCTTTTGCAAAATTTCTGACCCTGAAAGAAGTGCTTCTTTGGACTTTGGTGATACAAAATTAGCAAGTGTTTAAACATGGTTGTTGGAAGGAGTGAGGCTGTAAAAAGTGCAAAATTACTTAAAATTTTTTTAATAGTGTAGATATAGATACGATGTCAGTCTGGAAAAATGTCCAGCCATTGTTAATATAATGAGAATGGTTTGCATGACATCAATGTAATCTGGCAGCCAAGGAGAATGGATTGGAATGTGCATGAACAATGATGACATCACTGTACTAGTCAGTGGGGGCAGTAGATGCTGCTGAGTGAGCATGTGTACTGTGTGGCCTTTACTTGCAAAAAGACTGAGCAGGTAGAACAGTGAATCTGCATTAAATTTTGCGTTTAGCTCAAACATTCCTCTGTGGAAACTATTCGGATGATTCAGAAGGCTTTCGGGGTGATGCAATGAGTACAGCACAGATAAAAATGTGGTGCAAAAACTTCAGAGATATTCAAGAATCTGTTGAAAGTGATCCACATTCTGGAAGACCTGCTACAAGCTGAATACCTGAGAATGTTGAATGTGTACTGGCTGCAGTCAATAAAGATTGGTGACCTGACAGTGTGAGAACTAGAGGCTGATCTGGGGATTCCAAAAACTACTGTGTCTGAGATTTTGATGTGGGATCTTGGCAGGAAAGGTGTCATGGCAAAATTTGTTCTGTGGCTGCTGCTACCAGAGCAGAAGGAACATCGTGCCGCAGTTGCTAATGGCTTGATTCAAATGGCTACCAATGAACAAGATTTCCTCTAGAAGGTCATAACGTTGAAGGGGAATGAGGTGACATTTTCCTATTACAATGTTTCTTGTATCTTATATGTTCCTCAATAAATGTCTCTATTTTTCATAGTATAAGGCTGGATACTTTCTGGACAGACCTTGTATGACATAAAATTTACCCTCTGAACCATTTTGAACTGTGTAGTTCAGAACTATTCAATATATTTACATTGTTACATAACCAATTGCTAGAACATTTTGCAAAACTGAAATTATATACCCAGGAAATAAAAACTCACATTTCCCCTGGCCACCAGCAACTACCATTCTATTTTCTGTTTCTGTAAATTTGACTAATCTAGATGAGTGGTCCTCAACCTTGTTGGCACCAAGGACTGGTTTTGTGGAAGATGGGGTCAGAGGGCAGGAGGCAGAGCTCAGGGGCCCAGGTGAGCTTCGCTCACTTACCCACTGTGGATGGATGGGCGAGCAGGCCAGGTCATGGGAGGCAAAGCTCAGGCAGCTTTGCTTGCACTGGCTTCTGGTCCACGACCCAGGGGTTGGGGTCCCCTGCTCTAGATACTTCATTTCAGTGGAACCATACAGTATCTTTTGTAATTGGATTATTTCACTTAGGTTAATATCCTCAAGTAGTTTAGTATGTGTCCTTCCTTTTCAGGGCTGAATAACAGTCCACTGTATGTGTTTACCACATTTTGTTTAGCTACTCATCCATGGATGGAGACATGAGTTGCTTCCACTTTTGGTTATTGTGAATAGTGCTGATATGAACATGGGTGTGTAAATATCTCTTTGAAACCCTATTTTTAAGTTCTTTTGACTATGTTGAATTATGGATCATATGGTAAGTCTACTTTTGATTTTTTGAGGAACCTCCATACTGTTTTACATAGTGGCTGCACCATTTTATATTCCTACCAATTTTGTCCAAGTATTCTGATTTCTTCATATCCTTATCAACACTTAAAAGTTTATAGTTTTATTTTTGATAGTAGTTATCCTAGTCAATGTGAGGTAATATCTCATTGTGGTTTTGATTTTTATTCCCCTAATGATTAGTGGTATTGAGCATCTTTTCATATATTGTTGGTGCAAAATGATTTAAGTACTGATATTCTTTATTGTGAGCAGATGAAAAATTCTATTTTATACATTAGTATTGACAGAAATTCTAGTAAACATTAGTAAGGCACAATGCTACTGTTTGAAATATTGAAATGCCAGTATGCTCTTGTAATTTTCCAGTTAGTTAAGAATATGACAAAAAAACTGATATTGGTTAAGTTTTTATCCTTTGTTTTAACCCTTAGGTTACATTTTCTTAGCTCAAAAGTCCTCTTGAATAGCTGTAAGCTTCTGTTTATCAAAGGTTTTATTACAAGGCACCAGAAAAATGCATATCCTCCTTGTCTTATGAGATGGAAATAAGAGGTAAACATGTGTCTGAAAGAAAAATTGGTTATCCTCAAGCTCCCATAAACTATCTCTGTTATCAAAGTCACTGTGGTTTCTGTAATGCTATGTTTAGGTTTATTCATTCAACAGTCTTTTGCAGTACCTACTCTGTGTTAGGTACTAACCACCCAAAAATAAAACAGTACAGTTTCTGCCCTACAAGAGCTCATAATCTTATGGAGAGCAGACAAAAAAAAAATCAACAAGTTTAACACAGAACAGCACGTGTTGTCTTTGAGAGCAATTTATCCAAGGTCTTGTGGGAGGATAAAGGGAAATCATGAGGCCAATCCCAGAATTTAGCATGTGAGGGGTTGTGAGAGATGGGGTGGGGGAATGAGGTAGGTAGAAGGGTGCCATGGAAGTGCTTTAAGATACCAAGATGTAACTGAAGTTTTCCTATAGATATTTTCAAGTTCTCCTCGGTTCCTCTTATCCTTTCACTTTAATTGATAATTTTGGCTTTTTATGTATATTTTAATAAATTGCTTGAATGGGTAGGTGTAAAAATTATAAACACTGTGTTATTGCTTGAATTTTACACAAATACAAATGGTGATGCTTTAAACTGCCTGATTTGGCAACCATGATCTTACAACGTCATTTTCTACATAATTTATTTTGCACTAAACTTGTACCTCACTTTAACATTGAAGGAGGAAAATTCATAGTTTGTAAAATAGGTTGATGTCATGTTAAAAGTTTTAAGATGTTCTCAAATTCATTTTTACCTCATTGCCAAGACACATCACTGCCTTCCTTGTGATCTCCTTGGGGTTTTATAATCTCTTTTTATGTAACTCAAAAACATTGATTAAAAGTCTTTATCCATAGAGGCAGAAATATCTTTGATATGTGAACTCATGGCTTGACTGTTTTAAATTAACAAAGAAAGTGAAGGTGCTCCTTTGGCATTTGTACTTGAGTTAAGAAAGCTCCTGGGTGAAATGTGTTTTTCAGGTTCTTACGGTTTTGAATGCAATAACAAATAATCTCAGATTTGATGTTGTCTGATAAGATCACTGAGTATAGTTCTCTATTCCTACATCTGTGCTCACTGAGATGCACAGAACTCAAGTAATTTGACCAAGGAAATAGAAATTAGTGTAATAAAAACATAACCAGATATTCAAAGAAGTTTTTCACTTAACCTAAGTGGATTAATTATAAACACTAATAGAGCTATTGTGCCCTCTTTAGGTGACTTATTGAAAATTGATGATTTTAAAAAAATACCTAGTAAGTATTTGCATGATTTTACTTTCATTTCTGTAGTTTGCTTGCCAATATATTAAAAAAATTGAATTGAAGAGGCCACTCAACTGGAACTTTCTTTGAATTGAGGGGCTTAAATAAATTGAAATCTATGCCATGAGAGAGAAGGAAATACATACAAAAACAAAAATTGGGAGTGGAAATAACACACAAATAAAACAAGTTGTTCCACCTTGACTCTTGCTTTTCAAGTGCCGCTTCTCTCTTCTCCCTTCAGACCTCTATTCATAAAGGCAGCTGTGTCTGGTCCTGGCTTCCACGGTTGTTGGCCCATGCTCATCCTTCTCTTAGAAGACTGAGTTCTTAGGGAGGTGGGGGAAAAGCCAGTTATTTGGGTCCTTCAGTTCTGCTCTTTTGCTTCTGCTGGGTGGGCATATCGCTGGAGGGGTCCATTCAGTCATCAGACCTCTGTATTCTCTTTTTAAAACATTTCTATTGACAGGCCTACATATACTTTTTAAATGTTCTTCCTTGGCTAGTGTCTGAATTCCCAGAGGCAGTTTGATTCTCTAATCATGTGTTGCATTATGAGAATATTTTTTCATGATTCAATTTACCGTTTTTTTCATTTATTTATTTATTTATTTTTTATATTTTATTGATTGTGCTATTACAGTTGTCCCATTACCCCCCCTTCATTCCCCTCCACCCTGAACACCCTCTCCCACCCACATTCCCCCCTTTAGTTCATGTCCATGTGTCATAAGTTCT
>CM052549.1:61144352-61202752 GCA_028533065.1 Trachops cirrhosus
AATAAAGGATAGAAACTGTACTGAATAAACTAAAATAAAAATTAAAAAAAAAAAAATCACTCTCTCCCTGTTGGGGTGCCTGTGCAAGGCCCAGCTGTCTTTGGTCGCACTGACTGGGCCGTGATCTCCCCAGAGCCCACTCCACAGTCCCCCGGATCAGTGCTGCTCAGTCCTTGTTTGGCCAGGGAGGAAGCGGTTGACCCATCTCCCCCACCCTGAGAGCCCTGAGGCAGACCCCGGAGCTCCGGGGCTGGGGCTGCAACCTCCCTGGTTCCGGAGTTGATCCCTGGGCTGTTATTATCCTGAAGTAGCTCCTTACCGTCTGGTCTTTCAATGTCCGCTACAATTTTTGATCTCCTATTTTCATATATGTTGTGATAATGTTGGCTGTTTGCTCTGGTCCTCTGTAGAATGGCTAGGTTTTTCTCCCATGTGAAGAGGGAGGTGGAGTGTGCTCCCTCCTACCAGGTTGCCATCTTCCCTCTCTAATTTTGTTTCTTTGTAGTGTCTTTATCTGGTTTTGGAATTAGGATAATGCTGGCCTCATAAAATGAATTTGGAAGACTTCCCTCATTGGGAGTTTTATGAAATAGTTTGAGAAGTAGATGTGTTAGTTCTCAGAATGATTGGTAAAACTTGTGAATCCATTCCTGTCCTAGGCTTTTGTTTGTTGGGAGGTTATGGTTACTGCTTCAATTTCACTAGGTGTAATTTGTCTATTCAGATCCTCTGATTCTTCCTGATTTAGTATTAGAAGATTGTATGTTTTAGGACTTTATCCATTTCATTTAGGTTGTCCAGCTTGTTGGCATATATTTGTTCATAAGATTTTCTTACAGTCCTTGGTATTTCTTGGGTGTCAGTTGTTATTTCTCCTCTTTCATTTCTGATTTTATTTACTTGGGTTCTCTCTCTTTTTTTGCTTGATGAGTCTGGTTAAATGTTTGTCCATCTTGTTTATCTTTTCAAAGAACCAGCTCTGAATTTATCGATCTTTTGTATCTTTTTTAAGACTCTATTTCATTTATTTCTGCTCTGATCTTTATTGTTTCCTTCCTTCTACTCACTTTGGGCTTTGTTTGTTGTTCATTTTCAAGTTCCTTTAAGTATGAAATTAGATTGTTTATTTGAGCTTTTTTTTTTTTATAGGCCTGTGATGCTATGAATTTCCTTCTTAGGATGCTTTCCCAGTGTCCCACAGATTTGGATATGTCATGTCCTCATTGTCATTTGTTTCAAGGTATCTTTTGATTTCTTCCCTGATTTCATTGTTGACCCATTCATTGTTCAGTAACACATTATTTAGCTTCCATGTTTTTGTGTGTTTTCCAGTGTTCTTGTAATTGATTTCTAGTTTCATAGCATTGTGGCCAGAGAAGATGCTTGACAAGATTTAAATTTTCTTTAATTTATTGAGACTTCCTTTGTGTCCTAACATGTGGTCTACCCTTGTGTACTTGAAAAGTATATTCTGCTACTTAGGGGTGACATGCTCTGAAGATATCAGTTAAATCCGTTTGATCTTATGGGTAGTTTAAGGCTGTTTCCTTGTTGTCTCCTTGTTGATTTTCTGCCTAGGAGATCTATCCATTGAAATCAATGGGGTGTTAAAACCTCTGACTATGACTGTATTTATGTTGATCTCTTCCTTTATGTCCATCAAGATTTGCTTCACATATTTAGGTGCTCCTGTGTTAGGTGCATAAATGTTTACTAGGGTTATATCCTCTTGTTGGATTGTTCCCTTTATTGTTATTTTGTGTCCTTCTTTGTCTCTTACTATAGCCTTTGTTTTAAAGTCTATTTTGTCAGATATGAGTACTGGTACCCTAGCTTTTTTCCTTTCCATTTGCATGAAATATTTTTTTCTATCTCTTTACTTTTAGTCTGTATGTGTCTTTTGATCTGAGATGGGTCTCTTGGGGGCAGCATATATATGGGTCTTGTTTTCTTATCCATTCAGCTGCCCTATGTTTTTTGAATGGAGCATTTAAGCCATTTACATTTAAGGTTGTTATTGATAAATATGTATGTAGTGCTATTTTATTGTTAGACTGTTTTCCTCTGGTTTTTTCTTTCTCTTTTTCTTCTTAAAGCAAGCCCTTTAATATTTGTTGATTTGGTGTTAGCAAATTCCTTAGCTTTTTCTTATCTGAGAAGCTCCTTATTTCTCCTTTGATTTTAAATTATAGTCTTGCTGGGTGAAGTAGCCTTGGTTATAGGTCCTTTCTTTTCATCACCTTGAATATTTCACGCCACTCCCTTCTGGTCTAAAATGTTTCTGTTGAGTAATCAGATGCCAGTCTCATTGGTGCTCCCTTGTAGGTAACTACCTGGTTTTTTCTTGCAGCTTTTAGGATTCTCTCCTTGTCTTTGAACCTTGTCATTTTAATTATGATATGTCTTAATTTGGGTCCAACTTGTTTGGAAGTCTCTGAGATTCCTTGTCTTGTGTGTCTTTTTCCTTCAACAGATTAGGGAAGTCATTATTTCTCACATAGTTTCTCAATCCATTTGCTCATTCTCTTCTCCTTCTGACATTCCCATGATGCAGATGTTGTTATATTTCATATTGTCCAAAATGTTTCTTAAGCTCTCCTAATTTTTTTAAATTATTTTTTCTTTCTGCTGCTCTGCTTGGGTGTTTTTTTCTACCTTGTCTTCCAAACCACTAACTTGATCATTTGCTTCACCTAATCCACTATTTATTCCTTCCAGCGTATTATTTATTTTAGAGATTGCTTTCTTTATTTCTGACTGGCCCTTTTTTATGGTTTCTATGTCTTTTTTTCATGCTGTTGAGTATCTTTGTGATCATTATTCTAAACTCTCTGTCTGATATATTGCTTGCTTCCATTTCATCTAGTTTGCCTGGATAATTCTCTTATTCTTTTATTTGAGGTCTATTTCTTTGCCTTCCCATTTTGGCTGCTTCTTTGTATTTTTTGCCTTAGTTGTTTAGCTGATTAGTTTGTTATTTTAATCAAGCTCTAATCAGCAGCCCAGCTTAAGCTCCATAGGGAGGAGCAGAGTAATTCCTATGGGTGGGGCTAATGCTCTCCTCAGGTTGATGTCATTTGGAGGGGAGTGCTCTGCCTGAAAAAGATGGCTTTCACATCATGGACAATGTCTTAGCATAGGGATCCTGGTGGCTGTTCCTGCAGTTCTCACCCCAGAACCACCAACTTCAGACCCTCCTCAAGCATCTCTAGTCCACTCTGCTTTCCCTCTGCCAGAGCTCAGGTTAAGTGACTACAAATGAAATTTTGTGTGTTGGCCCCTTAAGAGGCTCTCTGCATCTCCAATCATCTCACCTGGCAGCCAGAAACCCTGCTGCTTTTCATAGCTGGATGTGATCTGGTTTCCTTTTCAGGTTTGGTGCTATAGGCTGGGGAGTCCAGGTTGGGATTTAGACCCCACAGTTCTCGGGGGAAACCCCCAGCTTCTGAAAGATCCCTTTGGAACTTCAGCTGTCACCCATGGAGGCCCAGCCAGCTCTCTTGTGCCTCCTCCACTGCCTACTGGTCTTGTTGCGGTGAAGTGGTTTCTTCTGTCTGTCTTTGGTTATAAGTCTTCTCTCCAGCTAGTGTCTGTTGGTTACTCAAGATGATTTCTCTATAATTTAGTTGTAATTCCATATTGGTCCTGGGAGGAGGTTACTGTAGCTTCCATTTACTCCTCTGCCATCACCCTCCTAATTTGGTTGTACAACACTCTCATTGATAGGTATTAACTCTTTTTAAAGAAGACGCAAAAATTTGGAGAATTGAGTTCAAATCTGAAGTCACCTGGTTAGTAGAGTAACAAATTAAACTTGGGCATTCTGATCACAGGCCTGTTATACTTGCACTTCTTTCTCTATGATTCCATAAACAGAGGGAAAACACGGAGTATACACTTCTAAACTATTTGAAATTACAAGACAGAGTGGCACCCCATATTCAGTTGAAAGGCTTATATTTTAAAAATATATGTAATTTACATATATTACATGTTATGTATATGATATAAACAGAGGTTGGCAGAAGTAGGTTTACAGTGTGAGTACATGAAACAGTTTATTCTTAGATTAGCATTTACTCATTATTGAATTATTTAGTATTATTTTTGTTAACCTACTTTTTGCTCACCTGTGTGTTCATTACGTAGTTGCAGACTATTATATACTCTTTTATGTATTATATATACTATGTATGTCTTAGATTATCAAACTTTTCTGTTTAGGAGTCTTTTTTTTTGAGTTGTGACAGAGATAACCTAAAGGAATCCTTCAGTTTGGTCACCTTGGAAATGATAGAGAGACAAAGAGAGATACTGTTTGAACATGTGAATTCTTTACTTTGTTTACAGCTGCAAACCTTTTTTGAGACATTCCTGAGGGCCAATTCACCTCTTCAGGCTTTTGATAATATGAAGGAAGCAATTAGCAAACTCCTGCTGGCAGCTGAAGTATTTGGTGAAACTTCAACTCTAGGACCAAAGGCCTTCAATAGGTAAAATAAACAAACAAAAAAGAAAGAAAGAAAGAAAGAAAGAAAGAAAGAAAGAAAGAAAGAAAGAAAGAAAGAAAGAAAGAAAGAAAGAAAGAAAGAGAAAAATTTACCTTCTAGAAATTAATTGGTAGTGAACATATATCTTAATTATCACAGTAGGTTCTTGGAAAATGTTATATCAATATACAAATACAAACTTCCAAACTTATGTTTCCTTGTTTATAGATCCTAAAACATTAGAGCACATTACAGATTTGCTAGTATCTAAATAGTGGTGACAGAAAGTAAAGCATAGTTCCTTAATTTTTAAAATTGCAGCCCCTTTCAAGCTCAGTTATTTCTATCATATATACTTACCATTGACTAAGCATATTTTTATTTACAGAATTTTATTAACAAAATTCAATTACTCCTCTCTCCATATCTCAGTTAACTTGTGTGTAATTTAATACCTATTTTCTAGGGAAATGTTAAATCGCATGTGCCAAACAAGGGTGGTGACTTAATTAAGCTTTAGCATGCTTTATATATAGATAAGAATGCCTGGCATGGGCCGTGGCTGGTATAGTTCAGTGGATTGGGTGTGGGCTTGCGAACCAAAGGGTCACTGGTTTGATTCCCAGTCAGGGCACATGCCTGGGTTGTGGGCCAGGTCCCCAGTAGGGGGCGCGTGAGAGGCAACCACACATTAATGTTTCTCTCCCTCTCTTTCTCCTTCCCTTCCTGTCTCTCTAAAAGTAAATAAATAAAATCTTAAAAAAAAAAAAAAGGAATGCCTGGCATGTAGGAGTAGGAGAGTTTCCTTCTCTATATTTAGGTTTTCACAGTGACCTCATCATTTAGTTTAATATGTTATGAATACTTTAGATATATTTGTATTTTCAGTAAGAAACAAAACATAGTCCAAATCCAAAATTAAATTATATGTAATTGTGGATTATCCAAGCAACTGCATTTTAAAAATTATTATAGACTTTGAAATTTAACGATAGTAGCTATCAATATGTATAATATATAATATAATTTCAAATGTATAATAATAATATAATCCCATTAATAGATTAAATGTAGTAAGCTGATTATAACTGTGTTACTTGTGTTTTTATTTCAGATGCAGATTATGTTTTCAACTTTTAACTTTTGATATTGGTTACGGCAGTGTCAGGTCCCCTGTAGTACTCCAGGTGAGCATGCCAAAGACCTTGTGTGAGCGTCTACCTTTTGCTGGAGGATGTGTGTATATATGAATGTGTGTGTGTTTCCATTCCTTTCATTTGTAGTAATGAATCAATAAATAGAAACTTCATTAAATTCACTATTTATATTCACAGTAGTTCAGAGAACTAAGTAGTATGTGGAAAATTTGTGATTTGAGTTCCACTTCCTCCTATGCATTTCTATAGAACAATTGTGGATTTTCTATGGTTCAAACACTGTTTATGAAATAAATATGGCATAAAACTAAGTATGTGTTAATGCAGAAAAGCAGAGATTTAGACAATAGACACTAGCAGATTACCTAGCTTATTCACATGGGTTTATAAAAAGGTAACTCTTATTTTTCACATATACATATTTACTTTGAAATTGACCTATATATTAATTTAAAAGGCCATAGGAATTTTCAAATATGTAATTTTGTTAGTATAAATATGTATAAATTGAAGAGTGATTTTGTATACTTTGATTCTTTTACTTCTACTCAAATCAAATTAACTCATTCAGATCATTTCCTCCAAGATATTTTTAATCTAACATAGCCATTAGTGAAAAATATTGATGGAATTCATCTATAGAAAACTTTATTTTGAGATAAGGCATGGGAAGGCAGGAAGAGAGACAAAATAAAATTATGTGCAACCAGAATTCAATTACATATACCATTGACTTATTTTCAAACTTTTATATTCAAAGAATAATTACATTGTATGTGGCTCAATCATTTGGTTGAATAGTCCAAAGATTTATTCATAAAATTTTGAAACTTTGTGAATTTATATATGTTAACGCTCATTCATTATTTTACACACACCTAATAGTTTATGACATGTTCTTTTAAAATTTATTGTTTGGAAATGTTATGTATTATCTTCCATGAACACAAATTCTTCAACAATGGTTTCAAGCTAAACTAATGTGACTTTATAATTCATTAGTTAGTTTTCTTATGAAAGATAGTATCTTCAAGAGAATATTATATTTTTTATGAAACTGTTGACTTTCAAAAAGACCACTAGATGTCAGTTCTGATCTACAGTCCAACAGGAAATGAATCATCTCTTAAAAGTGATTCTGCTTTATTAAAAGCAAGTCAATGAAAAATATTTTCTGTGTTTTTATTTTCTCACAGGTGCATGAGCATTTAAAATTTCAAGATGATGATTATATGGGTTTGGAGGGCCAAAAAACAGAAGAATTTCTTTTAAAAGACACTTTCAATTTTCTTTTCTCTAATGAATCTTCACTTCCCACATTTTCTGAGATATTTCAGAGACTTTATAGATTAGGTGTATTCAAGGTAAGTGCATATTTTTGTATTGACAAATATTTTTTCAAGTAATTTTTTACAAGCAATTTGATAATTCATTGTGCAGTTATTGTGCAATTAAGCAACTTGATAATTCATTGAAATTAATTTGTATCAATTATAACTTTTAATATTTTCCTGACCTGAGTACCAATCTTATTTTCATGTCTACTAAGTATGTGACTGATTATGGTAAAATTATGGGTTGAAATAAAGTAAAGCAGTTGCTAATTTCTACAGAACTTTTGTGGACATTATGAATAATATGTATTATACGTTATAGAACACTTTAAAAGGAATACCATAACTTTTTGGAGGCAGTCTAGAATACCAGTGAGTGTTCTAGATTGACAACAAGGGGCTTGGCTTATAATACTATTTTTCTAAGCATTGACACCTGGTTAACATCTTTGATTGGATAATGATTAGAGTGTAGAGCCCTAGAGTAGCATTGATTAGTTTTTATGGTATGTTAATATAACTTTTTAGGTACCTCAAAATATCTGTACAGATTAGTAAGTGCAGTATTGTTCTCTATGTTTTGCTGCTCCACTCTCCAGTACCTGAAGGCTAAAGGACATGCTTTCTGCATTCCCAAACTGTCACACACATTCCATCCTTCTGGGCTCATCTCCCCAGTCTTCCTAGCAAAGCACTATTCATTCAGGTTCTTTCTGTCAAATGGGAAGTTCTCATATTCAGACACCATTGTTACAAGTTGCAGTTACTGTGCATTATTTAGCATTAATTAGCTCATCTGCTTATTTATAGAGTTCAAAATTTTATTGGATTATGAAGTGGGAGGCAACTGGGCTGTAACAATTGTTTAAGAGTTGTTTTTATCTTTCCTCTCCTATTATAGGGTGAAAACTATGAAAAGGAACTAAATCAATGTCTACCTTTAGAGGAGATTAACTCAATTATGACTTTCCTAAAGGAACTTGGGAATTTGGGACAATTCCAACTGGTAAAACACAAGTGACATTTGATTTCTCTTGATCACTGATATTATAGTAGATCAGCCATACCTTACTTGATTTGACTTCAATTTAGGTGAAGCTATTTCTTTAAAAAACAGAAATTTTTGTAAGCTCATTTCCTCTTTTCAGATTATCTAAATATTAAGATGAGCAGAATCCATATTCTTTAAGAGTTTGCAAATAATGTGACTTATTAAAGGGAAAAAATATGAGGTTAATATAGCTGCCAGGATTTGACAGTTTTTTTTCTTTTTAATCCTCACCTGAGGATATATTCATTGATTTTAGAGAAAGAGGAAAGGAGAGAAAGAAACATCGATGTGAGAGAGAAACATTGATCAGTTGCCCCCTCTCTGTGCCCGGACCTGGAGGATCCAACCTGAAACCTGAGCATCTGCCCTGACTAGGGATCGAACCTGCAACCTTCAGGTGTATGGGATGGCGCTCCAACAACTGAGCCACCGAGTCAGGGCAGATTTGACAGTTTTTAAGGGGAAAATATCCAAATTTTTCTAAACAAGTTTTGCTCTTAGCTTTGGAATATTTACATGTGACCAAAATTTCTTACTGCTTATTATGCCCTTTTTGTTATGTAAAGTCAAGTACTATTGAGTAAAACAACAATATTTAAGAAAAGTACCTACATCTTAATTTGTTGAAACTCACAGCAAACAAAGAAAATGTGAAGAAAGAAAGAAAATGTAAATAATTATAACAACTTTTATTGGTTTCAGCCTAAAATATGGCATTATTTTCTTTTCCATGTATTTTCTTTGGTACTGTTAATTTATTGATTAATAGCCAAAGATAATTTATACACATATGTGCTGTTTTTCTAGTTTTGCCATTTTTATAGACAGACTATAATGAATTTGTATTTTTTCACTTAAGATTTGTTTATACAAAACATTTTAATATAGCATTAAAAATCCACTGTTAATTTATTATTAATGTGTTTGCATCAAATATTTGTTTCTTACTATTAAAAAATTATGTATTGATGTGCTACTTGTATGAGTTATAACCAATTTACTAAGTTAATTAAGGGATGTTTGACACTAGTTTTTATAATTTAGTGCCATATGTTATAGGGTTCAAAGTAAGCTTATTGCCCCAAAGATAATTAAATGACTGGATTATCATTTTAGTTATTGGAAATATAGTGTTACATTCATGGCAGTTTGGCTCCATATATACAAAGACAGTCAAAGAGACCTGGCCTCATTCTTCAGGAATTCATCATTTCAGATACTGTGAATGTCAGGAACATCTCTTGGCACAATGTGAGGAAGAACTGAAGAATTATTCTGCAGGAGAAAGGGCACACCCCAATTTACTGACTGGGAGTTGAAAGGGAATACCTATAGATATTTTTTGGCAGGATTAATATCTATCGGATATAACTCACTTGCAACACGAGAGGGCTCCTCCTCATTCTTCCTGCTGCCTGACTCCCTCTATTATTCAGCTGTTCTCAGGTATCTAAAGAAGGAAGACACATAAAAAAGAGAATAAAAACTCTCCCCACTTGGAAATATGATCATCAAAAAAATTAGTACCTTAGTAAAAGTAGCATTTACCTTGATGACTGCACAGAAAAGTTCTGGTACTGAAAATGTATTTTAATACTTTTTTTATTTACTTTTTAATACATATTTGATTTTTAAAATATCTAAATAAATATGACTATAAATTAGTTTCTTAGTACTACTACATTTTAACTTATTATCTACCATTTATTTCGATATTCTGTCTTTGAATATTTCTTCTCAGCTTGTCCCATCAACTTCTCCTGGGATTCGATCTTTGATACATGAATTTTATGATATGGCAAATCCTATGGGAAAACCTGGTTCAGTCTGGATTCAATACTCATCTCTTTTAAATGTGTTTGATCAGTTCCAGCTCCTGAATAAAAAGGCACAGCTACATGCATTGGAATGGTAAGATAGCCACAAATTTGAATTGTGCAGTCCAAAAAAATCTCTAGTCTAAAGATTGATTTCAAAAGGCTTTGCCTACATTACAGAAAGCAACAAAAACAAGTGTGTCCAAAAATTCATGCTCTGGAAAATAAGCTTCTTTAAATCACTGAAACCATAATGATTCTAGTGGTCTTCAAACACTGTAACAAAAATATATCCAACAGTTTTTCAAATCAACCAGACTTGACCCACTCAAAAGTAGTGTTTAAAGTTGAAAGTTTCAAACTAATTTCATTTAATAATACATATCCTTGAATTATGGGAACATAAGACAGAAAGAATTAGGTGAGATTTGTTTTATGAACCGTCAGCATAAGCATTTATTTAGAGGTTTTTTTGAGGCATGATTTTATTTTGGGCAAAATCTATGCAAATTTATAAAAATGCCTTTCCCTGCCACAATATTAGAAAAAAATTTTTAGAAGGTAGAACCTCAGAGGGAAGCATGGGGCTGAGAGAAATGTTTCTTGGCCTCCCATCTCCATTTAATGAGGGAATGAGAGGGCAGGTGGGCCAGGTGAACATGTTAATACCTCCTGCAGCTGGTGAAAAGGGCAGTGCCCGCAGCCTTAGCTGAGCCTACTTCTCTTTTATGTAATAGAATTAAGGAATATTTGACTTTTCTATGGCCAGGAAAACAGAAGGAAACCTAACCCTCCTAGGGAGGTAAAAGACAAAGGCCATGATAATCTTATGTCTCTGGCAGTCACCCTCAGAAATTACTTCAGCGGACTTGGACTTCATTTCCTTCTGCCTCAGGAGCTAGTGAAATCAATTCTATATGACATTTTTTTCCTGTAATTCAAAAATACCAATAATTATATGTTTGATGAATTCTTAAGGCATCTCTCAGGAGAACAAATCACTTTAATTGTAACAACTTTATGAAGTTGGCCTTATTCCTTCAATATTTGGAAGTAAGTAGTAGGCCTGACAGAAGGTTTTTTTTGTTTGAAAATCAGGTTTTAAACAGTATAGTTCAATGCCCCTTTGTTTGTTCCTTGCACTCACTGAAATAATCCAAAACCTTCTTATTTGTCATAATTGACTGGGGAAGAGCAGACTTGATTTATCAGGGAGACTGCTTAAGTACTGTTTCTTTGTTTGTTTGATTTTTTAACTTGAAGTTCCCTTGAGATATGCAAGCTTTGGAAAGGTTGTTTCCCAAATAAGTGGGGGTTTTTCAAGCTCCACATACGTTGTAAAGTTAACCAATTAAGTTGCCTTAAATTCAGAATATTAAATTTACCCCTAAGCCTAGCCCTAACTGATTACCTTTCAATAAGGGAATTTACTGATGGTCAGTGTTGAAGGTAGTTAGAAAAGGTCAGGACATTTTTGAATCAGACAGACTGGGATTCAAAAATCCCAACTTTGGAGTTTATTAATTATAGCAGGTAAAGTTCCGACCCCTCCGAGACTCAGTTTCCACATGTGTAAAATATGGATTGTACTACCTACCATGTATTACTCCAGAAGGATTACCTAAGATAACCTGCAGGTGTTGCGTGGTATGTGATATGCTGCAGTGTGGGTAGGTAGAAAACATTAGCATGCTTTCTTTTTCATGTTGCTATACTGTCCTAAGTTCACTTTAGCATCAACAGTGGGGGAAATACTTTCATTTATTATAGGAAGAGCAAGATACAATTGACAGATATATCAAAGTTAACAGTGAGAGAAGTAAGCTTTAGATCTTTATCAGGAAGTAATTAGTAAATTGCTTTTAGAACATTTTAAGAATACTCATTTCTAATTACATTCAAATTTATCTGTGAGCATAAATTATCATCTGTGCTGTATTACAAGAAGGAAACATATCATACACATTTTCTAGATGAGGAAACTGAGGTCCTGAAAAGGTGGGTCATTTACTTGAGCCACACAGCTAATATATAGAAACAGGTGACCTTCACATCCATGGTCCAGTGCTTTATTCCAGTACATCAGACAGCCAGATCAGGGAGGTCAGGTGTAGTCATTCATCACTGCTCTTATTTTCACAATGGTCAACTTCAGGGTAGTTTTTCTTTCCTACAGAAAAAAACAGTTTTACATACCTATATTACCTATGGGGTTTCTTGACTTCCTACTTTCTTTTAAATACAGATTGCCTGCTTATAGCAACAAGGTGAAAAGAGATAGTCAGGAAAGCAACAGTTAGGAAAGGTGACAGTAATGTCTGTGTCCCAAGTGCAGAGTGCAAAGGTCCCAACAGAATTTGTATAGGAGTAAATCTGAACAGAAGGTGCACTCTGCTGATTTTGACTTTGCTGGAAATAAAGTTGCAAGTGCACTTTATTCATGTGCTTTCCATGAAAACTCATATTTTCAAAAACATGATTTAGTCACAAAATTAAATGAGAAACCATTGCAGCTTGCCTTAATATTCAAAAGCATCTCATTCCATTAAGATAATAACATTTCCAAACTTTAGTTGATGTGTATTTCAGGGTTGTATCTTTTACGAGCTTCAGTTGGAGTTTTTGCTTCATATGAATTCAGAGATTTTTTAATTAAATATATTTCACTTCATGCTTGCTCTGTTTTTTAATTCCTTTGTGGGAGGCCAGTACAGTTGACCTTTGAATAACACTGGTTTGAACTGAGCAGGTCCACATGTAGTGGATATTTTTTAATAAATACACTCAGCTGTTAGTATCCTTGGGTTTTGCATCTCTAGATTCAACTAACTACGGATTGAAAACATTATTTCACATTCCCAAGCACAGATTCCCAGCTGCAGATCAAAAATTTTATTTTTGATTGTGGTTGGCTGAATCCCTGGTTGCAAAAGGCCAACTCTAGTTAAGTTTTGGGGGAGTCAAAAGTTATATGTGGATTTTTTTACTGCACTGGGGTTTGTACCCCTAACCCCCATGTTGTTAAAGGGTCAACTGTATTTTAAAGTAAGTCCTAGACATCATGATTTTTATCCTTAATTACTTCATTATATATATAATGTATATATGTATATATGTATACACATATAGACAAAAATAAAACTACAATAAAATTACCACAATTAGTAATATTTTTAATTTCTTGATTCTTCTTAATTTCCTATCTGATGTTTATATTTTGAAGGAATTGAATGTGGCTTATTCATCTCTTCTCTACCACAGTGCCCAGCACATATCTGGGATGATAAATATTCATAAAATGTAATTAAGCACAGAACATTTGATTTGATGCTAATTGCATCTCTGTGAAGTTAGGCCAGTATTGTTATCTCTATTTTGTTGGAGTAGAAACAGAGATTCACAACAAAGCACAGGAAAATCAAGTCATATCCCACCCACTTTTCTTTATTATCAGAACTAGCAATAATTTGATTATTTTGTTCCCAAAATTGAGAATTTAAGGAGCAATCTGGCCAAGCATTTACTTACACAACACAAAAATGAGGCAAACACATCCAGATATAACTAACCCTTACCACTCTCTACTGTTGATCAGAGTTTAAGGATGGAAGCCTTGGCAAGCCTTTCTGCGTGGTGCACTTGCACTTTGTAGATTATATGTATGTTCTGCTCAGTCTGTGCCTCAGAGTTTCCAAGGCTTCTTGTTTCAGGACCGTTACTTCAGTCAAACGGATTCCAATAAGGATGTGTGTTCCCGAATCACTCCTGTTGAGCCCCGGCTATCAGAGATTGCTTACTTTTGGACTGCAGAGTGACTTTTTGCCCTGGTTTTCTTCAAATGTGCTTCTGCTGATTAGAGATGATGAGATTTCCACCAACCTCACTTGAGGCAAGACTGCCAGTTTTGAGGAATGAAATCCAGAAAGTGTTTCTTTGTGTTCAGCAAAATCATTGGCCCCACACAGGAAAAAAAAAATTTGTTAGATGTAATTTCCATGAATTTTGTTCATTTCATTGATCAAGTTTTTTGGCATTGCATTTGTAGGAATTCCTTCACAGAAGAAGAGAACTTTGAAAAACCACAAGTGCCATTTGATGCAACTGAACATAAAAAAGGTAAAAGGATAGTCCCACTTAATTCAATATGAAAATTAGTACTGCATGGGCAGAAAAACATATAAAATTGTTTAGCTTCATTAGCAATCAAAATGAAAATTAAACAAGGAAGTGCTGTTTCCCTCATATTTGGAGATGTTTTTCTTCTTAAAAATAATAGAGTTGGGGAGAGTGTAGAGAAGTAAGTACTCTCATGTTGCTGGTAGATGTATGAATTAGAACCTTTCATAAAGCATCATTTAAGAATATACAAGAAAGTTATTTTTGTAGACCAGAAATATCACTTCTGGATACTAATTTTAAGAAAGTAATTTAAATTGTAAACAAAATTTTATTATAAAAATTATTAATAAATGAAAAACGACAAGCCATCTCTGTTGCAATAATAGTAGACAAGATAAATAAAATAAGCTATAGTCATCCAATAAAATACTATAAAGACATTCTAATATTGTGGAATAATGTTTATGACATGAAAGATGTTTCTGATATATCGTTAAGCGAAACAATTGGCTACAAGCAACATGAGCCTCAAGGAAAATTAATGGTGATTTTGATTTCACCTCCTGTATTTTATCTATAATTTCTAATTTTTATTCCTTTGATTTTATTCTATTTTCTAATTTTTTTTCTAAAGAATACCTGAACTTTCATTGCAAGGAAAGAAAACATTTGTAATTTTAAGAAGAAAAAAATAAAAAATAAAATATACCATGTCTACAATTTTAAAAAAGTCAAGATTTTCTTACTAAAAGTCAAGGTTTAATCCAATTGTTGTGAGTGTGTGATCCACAGACCAGCAGCATCAGTATCACCTGGGAAACCTGGAAAATTCAGATCTACTGAATCAGAATCTCTGGGCATAAGGACCCACATTCTGTACTTTAACAAGTCCTTCAGATGATTCCGAGCACGCTGAAGTTTGGGGATCGCTGCTTCACTAGAATGAATCAGCAGGCCCAGTGGAGAACTGATGATGATCTGATAGTCTGTCTTAACTCTCTCCCACCATTTTTTTGCCCTTTAAAATGAATGGTTTAAGCACTCAGTGTTGTTATTCACTCATTTGTACCATGGATATTTATTAAGAAGTATTTTAGATAGATGTTTGGTTGAATTCAGAAACTTAGAGTAGGTTATCAGTTGAACCAGCTGGACACAATTTCTCTAATTCTAATAATTTGGGAAATTACACCCCCAGGATTACAGAACTAGAAGGAACTGTGAGAGAGCACCTTGAATCAGCGAATGACATTTAGACTATATTTCCCCCTTAATATTTTCCTATTTGAAATAATCATTCTTTTGGAGATATGAACCAGATAACATCTTTTGTTTAACCTAGGTTTCAGTTTAACTTAGAAGTACTTTCTGATGTAATACAGTTAAATAATAAAATATGTTTCATTAAATCATGCTGTGTTTGAGATTACTGAATATGTATTCTTTTAAATTTGATTAACAGTTTCCAATTTAAATTTTTTTTTAGTTGTGCTTCCACAAATTATGAATACAACCAAAGAAGTGCATTGCAGGAACGGTGAGTTCCAGTGGAAGCGTATCAGCGGCATTATTTACGGGCATGGCCCTGCCTTGTATAAGCCATCATTTTATTTTATTTCTGTATCTTTAGGCTATTAATTTATTTTAAGTAAATTATTAGAAGTTATGATGTTTCTGAATGAGTATCTATCACTTTTGCATAAGAACATGTTTTAATTTTCTGTTTTTGAACTTGAAATGTTTTGCTATGTGTTTATTTGTTTGAAGTCAGTGACTTCCCTCCGCGCTGATGTTGAGGGGTCCCTACCAGCTTACGTGCTGAGGTCCTATGCGTGCTAAGGCTTTACGTTGGAGACTGCTCAAGGGGGAAAGCTTAGCTCCCCTGCTTTATACATGGATTTTTAGGACTCAACACCTCACAGTGATCTCTTTTCTGTCAGATTATTTATAATAGGACTTGAGTCAAATTTTCTTTATAACAATTGAAAGCTTTTAAGTTAATTTTCAATATATTTCCTTAAAATTTGTGATTTTTTTTATCTAAGTATAACCAAGAAGTATATCTATTACATTTCATATACTATATGGATTTTAAAATTTAAAAATAATTTTCTTCACTGCCTGCTCAGCATTATTCCAGTGGTCTTGCAAATAAATCACTCTAGAAAATCTAGATTTTTCCATGATTACAGAGTTATTAAATGCCAGAGCTGGGTTATGAAGCTAGGTCTTTAGATTCTTCATCCAAAGTTCATGAATTACCTTAATATCCTATAATAATATGATGGAAAAAAATAGAGTTCTACTTAGCAGTTTTTTGAAATCTTTTATAACATACATATATATTTGATGCTAAATATATATATATTATGCTACAACATGTACTTAGAAAATTTAGCCTTTCACAAATAAAAAACTTTTCTTATAAAACATTAAAGCTGAAAATAATTGTGGATTAAGGTCTAATTTATTATGTCTTCTAATTTAATAAAATCTAATTTGTATCTTCTAAGATGTAATTTAATTCATTCATTATGTTTAACAGTATCATTAAAATTAGGATACACTGAAAAGTTATATAATAATGTGTTTTAGTAGAACCCACAAATACATCTAATTAAAGAAACAAGTATTTTAAATAAGGTATTGCTAATCAGGAAAAGATAACAGATATTACTGATGCTGTTCTTGTCCTGTTCTTACCATTCAATATCTTACTCCTAGAGAAATACATGCTACTCAGTTCGGTTCTCTTAGGAGACTGCTGCCTAGCGTGCAGTGGGAAAGTAAGAGCAAAATTAGAATGAACATTTGTCAAGAGTCTGCTGTGTGTTAGGCTTTAGGCTGATGCAGTATCAAGAAAGCCAGTTCACCTCTTTGGTCTTCTACTTTCTCATTTATAAAATGAAGTTACTATATGAAGTCATCTCATTTTTCTTCAGTTTCTAGGTTAACATGGTGTAGATAATGTGAATATGTTAGATAAGTTCTTCAACACTGCTCATTTTTTATGTTAAAAAATGGATCTGACCTGTGTCTTCACAATTAATCTTCCTACTTTTGTGGTAAAAGACTTTAAAGATAACTGAATAATGCCTCAGAACAGGTGGGATTATATTTCAGAGTTTAGGCTGTTCTCATATTTAATATGAATTATGATGATCCCTCAAGAGGACAATAAAATTTTGTGATTAAAAGAAATACATTAAAAGCAACCAAATCTTCAAACAGCTTTCCCACACATACTTGCCAAGTAGGTTAAACAGCCCACTACCATCATACCCCACACTGGGTTCTCCATAGATCTAAGGTAAGCTGCCCAGGGACAAGTTGGGACAGGGACGGGAAAGGTGCCAAGGAAACACCAGGTGTTTATAGGCAGCAACACTGATGATTCAGTTGCATGTGATGTCAGGGGTACGTGAGCTTTCTAGCAGTAGTCTAGAATGCACCACTTAAGCCAGAGGTGAAGTTTCTAATGAAACCCAAAACAAGTACTTGCTAAAAATCTTACATAAAAGTAGGATGACATGTTTTATCTCATGTAGGGCTAAGTTTCAACGTTGCAGTGGGAGAGACCTACTGGAAACTTTCACTGTTAAGTGTAAATGTAAACTATAGGGAAATCAACTCTCCATGACTATTTCATAAACTATATACATATACATATATTAAATTGAAGTATATCTTCCATGATTACTATTTTGAGGAAAAAACCCCTTCCATTTTGTTATTTATTTAACTGGTTTAGAGCATAAGTGTAGTACAAGTATTTAAATTCCTTTTTTGCCTAGGAAATGGTCTTCTGCAAAGCACTTTCATGTCACTGCACGTCAGCTTGTTCAGAGTGTTAGGTTGGGTTCACAGTCTCCAGTCAGCCTGACCAACAACAGCCTGTTTTTACTGTGCTTAACTCAGTGCCTCGCATGCAGACTATGCTGGAAAAAATCTTTGATAAAAAATGCATTATTAACAAGTGGTTGAATTAGAATACAAAGTTATGGTCCTTTTCAAGATGAAAACTAGTAACATGATATTGCTCTCATTCTTTTATTTTTTTAATTTATTATAAAAGATTTAGGAGGTGGTATGATCATCAAAATTATAGTTGTAGTCTACCTATATCCATCAGCCAGATAAAAATTTTTGATAACAAGTAAAATTAATCAGGCAGGTAGTTTACTCAGTTCACTGACTTATTCTAGTGAATTGACTACTTACTGATTTTTTTGTTACAAATTTTTCTTACCGTGAAATTCCAACATATCTGTCGTATTGTTCCTAATTTATACCTGAGTAATTTTTTCTTCCACTGACTGAGAAAACCATAGAGGTAGGTAAAAAATTTACAGATTTTTCATTTTCATCCTTTTAGTGAATGATGGGAGTTATACTGTGACCTAGTTCTCAGAATGAGAATAAAATGTTCATAAGATTAGTGGAACCCATTACCGTGGTTTTGGTTGTGCAGCTCCATGTCTGTCAGAGAAATTAAAACTTTTGGTATTGCTGAAGCACAGAGTCTAAGACATAATAGGAGATGCAACAAATACAGAGGAAGACAAGGAAGAGATCGTGAAGTGCCTTGCCTGCTTTATTAGGGGTTTGGACTGAATTCTGGAGGTGATGAGAAACCATTAAAACATTGAAGACAGATCTGATGACTTGATTTTAGGAAATTCATTGTGATTGTCATATAAAAATAGAGGAAGAGGCCTGGACAGAGGGCTCAGTGGGTTGGAGTGTCGTCCTGTACACCAAAGGTCGTGGGTTCAATCCTTGATCAAGGTGCATATGAGAGGCAACTGATGGATGTTTCTGTCTCACATCAACGTTTCTCTCTCTCTTTCTTTCCCTTCCTTTCTAAAATCAATAAGTATATCCTTGAGTTAGGATTTAAAAAATAGAGGAAGAGACAATAGTCAATAAGATAATATATTTTTAAGTTCCATTGTATAACTTCCCACAGCAAATTCCATTATTGTTTTTGTTGCTAAGTTGTTTAACATCACTGAACATTTAATTTAAAGGCAGTGCAAAGACACTTTTATTTCACCAATTTATGTAGAATTAGCTATGTTTTTCTTTACAGGAACTTTATTGTCTATTGAAAAGTATTTTGGAACTAAATACTTGTTAATATTTCTTTGAAAGATATTTGCTAAGTTTCTTTTGAGTAATTTGGTTATTCCAAATATGAACACAATATAATTTAGTGGTGGCTGGTATATGAGCCTGTATAGCTATTTTTCTTTTTTCTTACCAAGATACTTCTGTAAAAATTGGTCTACCAGATAGAAGCATTCTTCAAAATGGCTTAGAATCAATGGTGTGAAGTAATTTGCTAAGTTTTCTAATGGAATTGAGAAGAATATAGCATTTCCTTCTTATACTTCAGTGTACTCTCTTAAGCTGAAGTGGCTAAGGTAGGGAAGGGGTATCGGGTACCCTGTGATGTCTTTCTTTCTCAGTGTTTGGTATGATTGGAGTTTACATTCTTTGTTCCACCCTGCTGCCTGAAAACCACTTTGTCAATCCAACAGCAGTTTAATGACACTCCCCATTCAGAAATTTTCTTCATTTCCTGCTGGTACCCTTCTGTCACCACCCCACAGAGTCATCACCCCCGTTTACACAGTTGCTTGAAATATGCAGTAAATGCCATGAACATGTTATCAATCCACTGGAGAGACATTTCTCCACCTCCTGTGCCTTTACACTTTTAAGGGCTGGACAAAAAATGTGATCTACATAACGCCAAGTAAAAGCATAGCTGTTATATAAAGAAAATGCTACCACATTTGACAAACAGAAGTTACAAATCAACTCTGACCAGTTGTCTTTTTTTTTCTCATAAAAAAAAACAGATGAAGAGAAACAATGTCATATCAAGCAGATCTTCACGCTTCCACATTTGGAACTAAGTCCTGAATTTAACCAGAAGATCAAAGATTATTACTCTGAAGTTCCATTTGATGTGGTAACAGTGACAATTGGAGTGGAGACTTCTCACTGTCAGTGCAAAGTGTACCTGCATGAACGGGCAGGGCCAAGGTACAAAGTGCTGCTGGGCTGGGTGACAGCATCACATTTGGAAACAGACAATTGAGGCAACCTTTGAAGGTGGTTCAGAAAAGTTGAGGCACGAGATCAGCTGGAAAGAGTGCCAGGGTGTAAAGTCTTTCCACTTTTCAGGTGTCATATGGTTAAGAAGAACATACCAGCATTCTACTGATCTATTGCAATCTTTGTATAGAGTCTTGGTAACCTTATTTTAACAAGAGTGGATCTTGTGATATGAAATATTAAAGAAGGCTCATTAAGGGAGAAGTTCATTTTTTACATTGCTGAAGGGTTAGTCTTTCCTAACAGTAGCCTCCTACTCAACCCACCTCCTCAAGTTCTTGAATATTTAGAGGTTGATTACTTAATAAACATGGTGATGACAACTTGTGGACACAGTCACATTAACTTTCCTAGTCTCACTGGGGTTTTATTCTTCCAACTTTGGAGATTCACCAACTATTTTGTTTGTAATTTTGAACAGAAGATAAAACATTTTTATATCCATGTCTATAGCAAGGAAGATACTCCTGTTCCTATGCTGTAGGGTAAGAAATGTCTTTGCATCTCCGGGAACCAAAAAAAAAAAAGTAGTAGAAAGAAAAGAGAAGTCAAGTCAGACACATCTGGGTCCCAAACCTGACTCTGCTGTGTGACTGGGGCAATTTGTTTCTCAGTTCTTTGTAATGGTGTCTATATTTAAAATTCAGACAATCATAGTTTTGTATGGAGGTGTTGTGAGTATTAAATGAGATAATGTATGACCCTGACAGGTGGTTAATAAACATTGGTTCCGTTTTCTATAGTTTATGGGAGATGTGACTTGCTCTGCAGGATAACTCTTAGCTTACCAAAGTATGTGAAACAGTAGTTTAAATATTCATTTCACATTTTAGGATTCCTATGAAATTGTACAGACCTTATATAAATTGTAGGCATTTAATACTGATGTATGAATTCATTTGGGCTGAACAGTTGTTTCTCTCTCCAGCTTTGCCAACTACCCTCTGGGCTTAGGAGCAAACAAAATCTCAATGCTTGTGGTGGATGAATCTCCAGCCCAGGCTGAGACCCTGATGACGTACAAACTCACCATCTACCGAGAAGACCGTCCAAGTCTGCCCTTCTTTGAAGACTTCACAGCATGCGGTTTTGTGCAGGTGAGTGAATTTATATTTGCCCTTGGATTGAATTGGAAGTGATATTAACCAGGTGAAAAATGCCAAATGAAAATTGTTAGGAAAAAAGTATGCCTTTAAATCCAAACTGTGGTCTCATTTCAAAAACCAAGAGTCTCAGCCAGGTATCTAAGATACCCTCTTATAAATGGTTTTCTTTTTAGTGGGATGGCTCCTCCCTGCACTTACTGTATTCACTGGATTTATTGTGGTTGATGTTGAAAAAAAATGTCTGAGTACTCACACTTGGTTATGAAATTGGTTTTATATTTCCCTTTTAAATTGTGCTGTGTTTCTTGGATTGCTCCCTGGATCTACTTTTGAAATTTTAAACTAGCTTTGGTAGAATTTATTTTAAAGAATGAAAGGAACATTGATGCAATTATTTTAGAGAAGGGATACCCAATAAATGAAATTAAATTTACTTGGATAGATATATTTCTAATTCACTTCTAATACTTGATCATTCCTAAAGGCTGTGTTTTCTCTTGTAAGCAATGCACATTTTGTTGCCCTGTTGGTTTTAGAGGAGGGCAAACATCACCCCAAGACTTCGTTTTGCTTGAGGTTCTCTCCTCTGTTTTTTTTTTACACTTTTAGGATTCTATGAATAAACTTCTACCTTTCCTCACAGCATATAACCTCACTACAGGTGATTCCAGGAAGTAGTAATTGGTACTATTATCATATGTACTAACCCACTCAGAAAGCATAATTGCAAATACATCATGTCACAGGGATTTGTATGCTGCTGGGAGCAGTGAAGTACAGAGGGTTAGTAAGAGAGTAATGGCCAATTAGACCTCAGTGAGTAGTTTGGATATAGCTTTTTTTTGTTTGTTTGATTGTTCGTTTTAGAGAGAGGAAGGGAGAGAAAAAGAGAAGGAGAGAAACATCAATGTGAGAGAGAAACATTGATCAGTTGCCTCTTGTATGCACCCCAACTGGTGACTGAACCCACAACCTGGGCATGTGACTTGACTGGGAATCAAATTGGCAATCTTTTGCTTTGCAGGATGATTTCCAACCAACTGAGCCACACCAGTCAGTCCATGTTTTCTTTAAGGTAGTGACCAACTGTGGTATTCTCTCCCCTTCTACCCACCACCACCACAATCTCATCTATTTCCAAGAATTTAATACTATTTTGTAAGGATACCCATCACTGAGATTTATATTTTCCAAGTAAACATATGTCCAATTTATGAACTAGCACCAATTTGAAGGGAATTTCACATTGGTCTAAAGATTTAGCTAAAGCAAGACAGAATCATTATTCTGGAAGATAATAATAGATGTACTTGAAAGGTAGAAAAAGTAGGGTTCCATGGTCAAATACATTTATGAAGCAATGGGCTGATCAAAATTAAGTAGGTTTCTTTACTGTAGGACTTCTCTGAACTTTTCATACACTAATTAAAATGGTAGGTCTTCAAAAGGAGAATATACACTATGTAGCATTTCCAAACATATTTGATGTTCTTCTTGTGGAATAGCTATTAAATATTCTTCTGTGCAATGCAGTTGAGGAAACACTGGGTTGGACTATGGAGACAAATTCAAAACATGTTCCTCTTGGTTATCTACCTTTCAATTTTCTTTATTGGGTAGTAATCCTTTTCATTCCAGAAAGAGTAAACTAGTCCTCCAGAAGGTGGTATTGGCCTGGCCTGCTGTCAGGAAGAAGACAGTTGCGGGAAAGTCCCCTTTACACAAACCTGAACTGCTTAGGTGGAATGAGTTGGGGCAAGAGATCACAACGGAAATGGGCAGCCAGACCACTAAGTAACACCTTGATCTGTTGATGCCATCTGATATGTTTCTAACATTTGCAGCTCCCCATGATCTAGGGAAAAAGGAGTCAAGGAAAGTTGTCAGAAGCTGATATGGAAAGGCACTTACTTCAGAAGAAGATAGCCCAAAGGCCCAAAAGCTTATGAGAAGATGCTCAGTCCCATTAGTCATTAGGGAAATGCAAACTGAAAGTATAATGAGATACCACTACCTGTGCACCACAATGCACAATATTAAAAGGACTATAATACCAAGTGTTGAGGAGGAAGTGAATCAATTTTTCTTTTATACACTGCAGGGCAGAATGTTTGATCACTCTGGAAAACTTGGACAGTATTACTGAAGGTAGACATACATATATCCTACAACTGAGCATCCTCCTAGCTGTACGTCCAAGATAAATGAAGTCATATGCCCATCAAAAGACAGAGCTAAAAAATCTATTTTTAACTTTTAAAATAATTTATTTTTAGAGCAGGGTTAGTTTTATAATAAAATTAAGAGAAAGGTACAGCAATTTCCTATATATTCTCTCTTCCCACACATGCATAGCCTCCTTGATTATCATCGTTACTCATAAGAATGGTTCATTTTTTTTTTTTACCAAGAATGAACCTACATTGACACATCATAATGGCCCAAATTCTATAGTTTACCTCAAGGTTTACCACTGGTGTTGTGCACTCTATGGGTTTGGACAAATGTATAATGATATGCATCCATCATTATAAAATCATGCAGTGTATTTTTACTGCCCTAAAACTCCTCTGTGCACTGCCTAGTCATCCCTGCCACTTCCCACCAACCCCTGGCAACCACTGATCTTTTTGATTATCTCCATAGTGTTACCTTTTCCAGAATGTCATATAATTGGAATCAAACAGTATGTAGCCTTCTCAGATAGTTTCTTTTCACTTAGTAATATGCATTTAAGGTTTATTCATGTCTTTAATGGCTTAGTAGCCCATTTCTTTCAAGCACAAGAAATCTTAATGTTAACTGTCTTTATACTACTAGCTCAAAGCTGTAAACAAAAGAAAAGAGATAAGCAAATTTAACATAATATTATTAAGGTGTTTTGTGGGTATTGATACATATAAAATGGATGAATCTCCAAAACACTATATGAAGTTTAAGAACAGGCAAAACTAACCTGTGGTGATAGGAGTCAAATTAGTGGTTACCTAGAAGGTATGGGTACCTCTAAGCATGACCAAACTTCTGGGCACATGTCCTGTGTCTTAACGTGGGTGGTGGTTACATTATACCCAGTTGGCAAATAGATATATAAAATGTCATTAATTAACTATGCTTTGAAGATTTATGTAATTTACTGTACATAAAACACATAAAAATGTATTTGACTATTACAAATGATCTATGTGGATATAAATTATAGCTCAATAACATAAGAAAAAAGCATTAGTGGGGAAGCATGTATTATTTTCCAAGACATGCCTCTCTTCTCAAATATTATATTGATTAGAAACTAGTTAAATACTATGCAATTACATTAGACAATAGATTATATTAGGCATTTGTTATTATTATATGAAGAAAAATATTAGAATTTTTTTTGTAGGATGTACCCTACAAGTGATTGAAGGAAAGTATTTCAGTCATTTATAAGAATCATGTCCAGGTCTTAATTTATAGTTTCTGTGTGGTCCCACAGCAGTATTACATTTTACAATATGGAAAAGTATCTAATGAGCACTAGTTTTTTTTAGTTTTCCTTTTAGAAACTGTCACGAGTGAACAGATAATGAATATGTAATGGAGATTGCTGTAGACCTTAATTAGGGACTGGGAGAAGTCAATAGCAGAAGTGTTCTCACCAGAGACTCCAGTTAAAATTCTAATCTAGAGACCTTTCCTTTATTTCTCTTTTATGTTTAATTTCAGTAGAGTCTTTAAGTTTTATTGCAAGTTGATAACATGATGAAATTTAGAATACAAAGAGCAAGGGATAAAATTTCCTATCTCCTATTACTTCTCAGGTATTTGAGAATTTCCAAATTAAGTTAATAGCTAAATATATACATACATACATACATATATATATACAGGGTCCAGCACAAAAAACCCACACTTTTTAATTACAGAATCTTTTATTATGAAATCATAAGCATGTAATTCTGTAATGTAATAATATCACACTCAAGCACACCATGTCACATTTTAGATGAAATGTTCACATTAAAACTATAAATTATGGCACCATATTATTACCCTACCAACTACACTTGAGCAGGAATTACTTCTGCCAGACCCTGCATTATGGGACTTCAAAGCTTTTGGTCTTTCAAATTGTTGTTTTACTTTACTGCCAACATCCATTGTGCCTTCCTTCATTAATTCTTTAGGTTGAAATCCAGAGCACAAGTATTGCAGGTTAAATGGTAGGCCAATCTCGCTGAATCTCTAAAGCCTCTGTATGGAAGCTGAAAGGAAATAAATTAAACTTTAATTGTATTTTATTTGTTGGTTAAGGGAAAAATTACAATTCCTCTTTACATTTCAGATTAGATTTTGGCCTAATGGGTTCCATTATTAAAATTTAAATAAACATAAAAGGCAGTCTACCTTCAAGTAACCAAAAAGGAAAAATCTAATTTGTGGTTAATCAATTTCCTAACTTCTCTTTCCCTCATTCTCTCACCTCCTTTCTGATCATCAACTATTCATTGATCCTTTCACCAAAGACTAACAGTAAAGAGAAATCAAATATAAGACTTACCAGCTAATTAAAAAATCAATTACTGTAAGGTTTTGGTGAATAATAAGATAATTTAACTAATTTGTTAACAGACATTTTGTTTCCTTTATGTGCTCAAACATTGTTAAGTACCTACTTAGCTATAATTAACTATATGAGTTTAGTGTCTGTTTCTAATTATATTGCCAACTGGAATTTGTATATGGTTGCCACAGAGGCCACTCTTAGTTTAGGTAGTGCCAGTGAGGGAGAAGGGCTAATTTATATGACTTATAAAACAACCAGATTTGAAACAAGGTTTTTCAACCTTGGAACTGTTGACAGTGGGGCTAGATAATTCTTTGTTTTGTGGAGCTGTGCTGTGCATAGTAGGATTTTTATTTGGCAGCATCCCTGGCCTCTGTCCACTAGATTTCAGTAGTACACGCCCTCCAAGTGGGGACAACCCACAATGTCTCCAGATGTTGCCAAATGTCCTCTGAGACGCAAAATCAACCTCAGTTGAGAACCACTGATAGAGACCAATGAGAGGCCCTATTTTTCTATTTTCTATCAGGAAATCTAGTAGATCTCTAGTGATACAGATTATTTAGAGGTAGTCCTTCAATGTTAAATGTTGAAGAATCAACATTCTTATCTTTCTTAATCCCTGTATTTTTCACTGCTTCTGTAGTCAGTGATACTACTCTGATGCTCTTTATTTTACTTACTAATGTGCCTTCTTTTCTGTATAATGTAACTATCATAGTCAGAAATATGCATTCAATTATACAAAATATGATTGTTAATAAAATGTTAAAAGATCATATAACATACATAGAATGTTATTTCATTTTGATTTACTCATAAGTAGCATAATGTTTTGCTCTTAGGAAGAAAGATTTAGAAAGTAATAAACTGTTATTGTGGCTGGGATATGTCATGCTTAGGAATTAATAAAATATATTTATGTTCTAAGGAAATTAAGATACCTCTGGGGAAATACTTCTTTTAATATTTTCTAAACCAATTTTTTTCATAGATAATGATATAGCATCCACAGAAGTTGATTTCCATAGATGATCTATGGTCTCATATGCATTTTGCCCCAAAAGTATTTTGCCAGAATAAAATCATAAATGTAATCTACAGAGAGGTCATAGAGCAGAAGCGTAGGAGAATATGCTTCATGGATCCATTTTTAGAAACAGCTTTCATTTTAAAATAAATTGCTATTAATAAAAGGAAAATACCAAGGAAAGAGAAACACCCTTTGAAGAAAAGTCTTGTGCAGCACTTAGCTACGCATTTAAAACTGGCATTTGCTGCTTTCTTTTAAAAAATAATTAGCAATCTAGATGCTGAGTTGTTAAATGATGTGTGAATGACTCAAATCACAACTTTTGCAAAGGCTTTATAATTTTCCCATTTATTTTTGTACCTTTGCAACACTACAGAGGACTGTTACCAAACAGCTCAAGGGGTAGTTGCCTGATATATTAACAAATATTCATAATAAAAGAATAGAAGAGCATTTATCAATAATTACTGAATAAAAGCTTTGTTCATTGTCAAAGTTGTAATAGCAATTACATACTCACTGTAGTGGTGTGTAGTTACCTTGCCTACCTCAATATACCAGAGGAATGTGATTTAATTTTTCAACAATAGCGTCTGTTGTAGAGAAATACTAAATTTCATTACAAAAGTAAGAATTTGTTCTTGCTCTTGAAAGAGAGTAAGAGTCTGTTTCCTCTGTGGAAACTATATCAGAACAAATTTTGAATCTTAACAAAGTATCTCCAGCCATTTTTTAAGCCAGTGGTTGGTTAAATGTCACAGACGGACTCCAAAGCCCATTACTGCTGTCAAGGAAGCCTGAGGTGTGGCTCCCACTCTGCTCTAACTGGCATTATTGGTTCTGTGTCCTCATAAAAGGCACTTAAGCTCCCTCAAGTCTGTTCCCCTGTCTTTAAGAACGAAGCTATTAATAGTACCTACCTTATAAAATTGTACTAAAGATTCAATTAGATCATAAATGCAAAGTTTTAGCATAAGTTTAGTATGGCAGTAAGTGCTCAGTCAATATTGAATTAGCATCATCATTATCATCATCATCATCATCAAAACTCTTTTTTGTTTAGATCGCCTCCAGGGTTTATGTGCAAGTATATAGAGAAGGAAAAGAAGGGAGGAGAAAGAGTAGGAGCCAACAATATTGAGGGTGCTGGAGTTGAAAGGCATCTGGGCGGGGGACCTGGTTGGGAGTCAGGAAGGGAAGTGAGTGGCCTGGGCTTTCCCACAGTTGCATTTTTGACATTCATGGGTCCTGGTCACTTCCACCTTTGTGGTCTCTGTCTGTGACAGGAATACTTAAAATTATATTTTACAATAATTTTTATGTGAAGATGAATATGTTAATAATATATAGAGAGATAATATTGGATATAAACTATAACTGGAAAATAAAACAAAATATATATATATAAATGACATGTATAATTTAAAAACAAAACCTGTTTTTATATTCCATAAAGGAGAAACATTAGAAGTGACTTTAATTATTGAAACACACTGAATTTTGGAATAAAATAAAATGAATTTTTGTTGAGACATGGCTGGGTGTCTTAGTTGGTTGGAGCATCATCCCCAAACCAAGAGACTGTGGGTTTGACCCCCGGTCAGGGTGCGTAGAGGAGGCAACCGATCCATGTTTCTCTCTCACAGTGATGTTTCTCTCTCTAAAATCAAGAGACATATCCTCGGGAGAGGATTTAAAAATTAAAAAAAATTTGTTGAATGTTAAAAAATATTATGTATAGAGGCTATTTTCTTTGAAAAGTTTATTTTTTTCTTCCAATTTTAAGAAATTCACGCATGTTCCTGGGACCCTAAAATATCATGTGCCCCAGGCGCTGTTCCCACTGTGCTTATGGAGACGCTGTCCCCCACTTGTACTTCACTCTGAGGGATCTCTGGCAGAGGCAGTATTTCATCATCAGCGCCCATTCTTTCAAGTCTTGTGAAGTGCCCTTGCACTTATCCTTTTGCAAGTGTTTCAAGTTCTATGTGCAGGGCCTGAGCAATTCTTTACCAGCTTCTTCAAAAGCCCATGTGGCAGTGAGGACAGTGATATTTTATTTCCATGAACAGTTTGCATGCTCAGACATTCTGAACACAGAGGCCTCTTTAGTGGCCAGTGAGACTTTACATGTTTTGAAGGCTAGAAAATGTTTGTTTAGCACAATTTTCTTAAAAAGCAAGTGAAGGTGAGTGGGGTGCGTTCTTTAATTCATGATCTATTTTAGCGCTTATATAAATTATCTTTCTGAGTTGCTGAAAAAGAGTTATGTTAAACACTTACCCCGTGAGTTTATGTAACTTATGGTCAGATAAATTATCACTTAAGTAAAATCTTTTGAGCAGCACATCTGTTCTCCGTGTTTCTCCAAGTCACATCTGCTTCCTTTACATGAAGAAACAAACTTTTACTACCGTTAGTGCAGTAATGCCAATACAATGTGCAGGAGAATTGGATCTCTTTGGCTTCCACTGGCATCCAGGGAAATTTTTCTGAGTGGGAAGATTTTCTGAGTACGCCCTTCTGCTTCATACACTCATGTTGATTGAAGTTTATGTTTGGCATTCTAAGAATTAGTCTTCTGATTTCTGTGCTGCATAGAAAAATAGAAAGGAACTGTGAGAGGTTTTTAAATGAAATATTCCAGTTAGAGTAACCAGATTTCAACTGTGACATTTGGAACATTGAAAGAGGTTGTGACTGAAGGAGAAACAAAGGGAGATGCTCTTGATAACTCCAATGATTCTTTGTAGGATTTAATTGCTCCAAAGGGTCCTTAGAACTTTTATCTCTCTTTCACCATTTTTTGTCCTCATTTCTCAAGTCCAAACTACCTGTAGCAACAGCCATAGCCAGAGAGCGAGGATGGCGGTGAGAAAGGGGAGAGATATTGGGCACTGGGGTTAACATTTGTATAAGTCCTTCTACTACTACCAAGCTGAGTCTAAAACATGACATTTTTTAAAAGACATTTTTGGCTTCATCCAACAACAGAGTCTGGCTCTGTATAAGACAATTTAAAGCAAATGGTTACTCTGGGCCAGTGATTCTTAACACTTTAGAGGAATAAAGGTATCTTTCTTTTAAAGATTTTATTTATTTATTTTTAGAAAGGAGAAGGGAGGGAGAAAGAGAGGGAGAAAAACATCAGTGTGTGGTTGCCTCTCACGTACCCACTACTGGGGACCTGGACTGCAACACAGGCGTGTGCCCTGACTGGGAATCAAACCAGTGACCCTTTGGTTCACAGGCTGACACTCAATCCATGGAACCACACCAGTGAGGGCACAAGGTATCCTTTTGATGAGTATCTGATAAAAGTTTTGATCCCTTGTCTCAAGAAATAATGTATAATCATACCCAATATTGTACACAATTTCAGAAATATGAAAAGCCCCAGGTAAGAAACTCTTATCCTGGTATCTCAAACTATGAAGTAGAATATAGCTACAGCGACAAACATAGTAAAGTCAGTTTCATTTCCGGCATAAGTATACATTATTTTAAATCAATTTATGGAGCACCTACTTTGAGCAACCTACTAAATGTTTACATATATTATTTCATTCATAACTTTAATGATAACAGAATTAATGTCTATATAACAGTCTTACATTTTGGAATTATGTGTCCTCTTTCAGTAATTTCTATTAGCACAATCAGCAATTATTATAGTTCTTAAAGCAAAATGCCACTAAATCTGCTATTGCCTTTGAAATAAACACCTGTGAGGAGCAAGTACCTACCCATTGATTTCTTCTCAAAGCCTCAGAAAGTGGTTATGAGTTGTAGGTAATGGTGGTTCTGAAAACACAGGGAAATTAGATAATATGTCATTTGGACTATTTCTGTTGTCCTCATTAGTCACAGCCACTGATGTGCTTTCTTTTAGCAGGCTATAACAAATTGTTTTTTATTCAGAAAAGGTTGGCTTAATGTCTTAATTAGGTAATGCTGAGAAAATTCCACATGCATTTGACCAACTGGACCATTTCCTTCAAAGGCACATGTTGTAGGAACCAGAGTGAAGGGTGGGGTATTCCCTGCAGATGGTTTCACCGAATGTAGAGCTACAAGCTGGTTTGACATATGTTCCCTGAAGGCAGAATTAGGACACTTTACTGCCTCACATATTTAACTTCTTTTGAAGAGGCTGCTAATTTGTCTTTTTTTCTTTTTTACTCATATCCTCTTTTTAGGCAAGACTAATGAGTTTAAAACATTGAGCATGACCTCACTTTTCAAAGCAGACCAGGCCTGCCCTGCTCAGTGGCCCTCATCTCTTTGGGACTCATTCTTCAGCAATGTGGTGCAGACTTTCAGTGACTTTTCTGGGATTTTACCTTTTTTACTCACCTGCCCCTTCCCCACTGCCCCACATGCTTGAGGATGATCTTTCCAGACCTAATGATTTGGAAAATAAATATTGCATGTGGGATGTTTGACCTGATAGATTGTTTTAAAATTAAACTGATGAAGTTGAGACCTGGATTTCAAAGGTTCAAGAAATAGTAGAAAGGGGAGACTTTTCTTTAAGTGAAATAACCACTCTTACATACTATGATCAAAACATTATTCGTGCTGTCTGGATTTGAGTTGTAGTTCACTACTTCCTTCTGGAGATCTGGGGCAGATTCCTCATCTCTCAGATGGGGATATAGTAACACTGACCTTACAGGGTTGTTTTAAGTAAAAACTGAGCTAATATTGTGAAGAGCTTGTAATAGTGCCTGGCATAGGAAAAGCTCAATATACATGTTTGCAAAATATAAATAGATAAATAAAATATGTCTTCAGGCTGGTATAAGAGGAAAGTTTAAAACAGAATTTTTTTTTCCTACTGAGGTCTAGTAAACTGAACTGGAGATTTTTAAACTGCTTATATTTTAGTTTCGATATAGTAAGATCAAAATATAAAAAGCTTTGCAGAACAAACCACCTGTGCTAACAAATTATACTGTAAATTATATAGTGATTGTGATAAAACACAAATTCCAAAATTGACTGTACAATGTGCCCTGAAATGTTTTAATTTTGATAGTTGTGCAATTTTGTATGCCATTTTATTAGCAATCCCAACTGAGAGGCTGAGCATTCAAATTATTTAACAAAAAGAAGTTGTTTTTTCCCCAAACACAGGAACATCCCTCACAGATATTATTTGGTGGATTCCATTAAAGGTAAGGAGATCAGTGTTCCCTCTGCCATTTGTAGAAATGAGCGGTGAAGGATAATGACGGCATTTGTGTGTCAGCAGGCACATAGTATAGCTGCAGTGTAATTTAATGTTTAGTATGTGTAGTCTCTAAGAATACCATCATTTTGAAAGCCATCCCTTCAAGAGACAATAAATTTATCCTTACCTGATAATAAGCTAAATGAAAAAATGAGTCTCATCATATATATTCACATAATTTTGACACAAACTATTAAACTTTCTTTACTTTTTAAAAAAGATTTCATTTATTTATTTCTAGAGAGGCAGGAAGGGAGAAGGAGAGGGAGAGAAACATCAGTGTGTGGTTGCCTCTCACACACCCCCTACTGGGGACCTGACCCACAACCCAGGCATGTGCTGCTACTGGAATCGAACCAGTGACTCTTTGGTTCACAGGCCAGTGCTCAATCCACTGAGCCACAGAAGCCAAGGCTTTTCTTTACTTTTTTAAAACCAGAATTTGTTCCAAATGACTTTTGGGTATTTCCCAAATGCCAATTACATCTGCTCAGATTAGACATTTTTCACTTTTGAGAATACTTAAAACTCATAATATGTAATATTTTGTCAGCACTTACTGGGTCCCAGGTCCTATTCTAATTGCTTTATGTTTATTAACTCAATTCTCAAAACAAAACAACATGAGGTGGATACTTTGATAATTCCCATTTCACAGATGGAGCAATAGAGGCACAGAGAACTTGTTCAAGGTCACCTAGCTTATAGTAACAGAGCCCATTTTTGAACCTGGGAAGCCTGGTTCTAGAGCTCTGCTACTTACAAGCTATGTTTTCCAAAAGGCTATGGCTCCAAAAGTTAAATTGTAGGTTATTGTTTGAAATTTGCCATCAATTTTTTTTTCTATAGCAGGAAGTTTTCAAGTGAGGTTAGGTTACAGGGAACCTTCAGAAATCCTTTGTCAACTATATCTCCATAGAATGGGAAAAAATCATCTTAACACATACTGTTGCTAATATAGTGGGACAGCCCTGAGGAAGGGGTCAAGTATGCCAGGGAGCTTGGTGACAAGTGTGTGTGGGTGCCGGGATCCAGTGGCCAAAGCTGTTAATGGGGAAGATGTCAGTGGAGAAGGGTGTGAGTGGCCGGGAGTGTTTCCAGCTGCAGATTGACCAGTAGCTCTGTGGGCAGCAGTTATATTCTTTTTAGCCCATGTGTGAATCATTGTCCTACTACACTTCAGAGTTGGGGGGATCTTGAAGGTCCAACCCCTCACCCTGTATATGAGTAAACCTCAAAACTTGTCAAGGTCCATCCTTAATAATATACCAAGTTTTATTGTCGGTTAAGTGGCAGAGTGAGGACGAGAGCCTGTGGGTTGTTTATCAAACCTCTTGGAAGTTTGTAGCTGTGCTTTACACAGAAGGGCTATTGGAATCCAGACTTAGACATGTTTCCCCAAGTTCCTTGAGCCAGCTCTATATACTTAAGAAAGTCTCTAGTGAAAACAGCTATTTCTAAGTTTGTAAAATAAATGATGGATTGCAAATTTACTATTTTTCTTGACTAAAATAAGTTCCCTTTATTTCATACCCTTATTTGTAAAGATTTAGTGGCATTCACTTGATATAAAATACAAAAACTGTATTTTTTTTTGATGAAAGGAAAGCATGCCTCATACTTAGAAGTAATTATAAATCATTATTTTAAAAAATCCTTGAGTGGTGTCTCCAAGGATGAGACTACTTTACTAATCTACAAATATTCAATAGCTGATCAACAAATATATTTGTCTGCATCAACACTGGCACAGAATGAAAAAATAATGATTTGTATAAAGCCCCCAAAATAGCATGCACTGCCTGGGACTGTCTGGCATCTCCTTTCCCAGGCTAAGTCCATCTGTGATCACAGTAACCCCTCGCCTGGCCTGCAGCCCTCCCTGCCAACTGGCCACATGCAGCTGATGAACAGCCTCTTACCTCCTTTCATAACAAGGGCACAAATATTAGATGAATTTCCTTTGAACCCTGCTTCCTCGGGGCTGTTGACATAGTCTGCCTCCTTAGAGGAAACACTGCAAGTTCTGGGAGCCACACACAATCTTTTATTAATTGTTATTTCTTTTTCTGGTTAAACAACTATGGAAAGAATTTTTCCATATCTCCAAGGTATTTCACACATTATACCATGATTGGAAACAATGTCCCATTTCTTAAATATTTAATTAGAATCTGTCACTGCAATATGTGGACTATTAACTGTCTAGCCCTTAAACGGATTACTAGGTTTCTCTGCATAACATCAACATTAATGATAATAATAATAATAATATATAACATTAATTTTCTATTTAAAAATCTCTCAATCCTCACTCAAGGATATGTTTATGGATTTTAGAGAGAGGAAAGGAGAAGAGAGAGAAACATTGATGTGAGAGAGAAACATTGATTGGTTGCCTCCCATATGCGCCCCAACCAGGGATTGAACCTACAACCTATGTATGTCCCCCAGACAGGAATCAAACCCAAAACCTCTTGGTGTTCAGGATAATGCTCCAACCAACTGAGCAACTGGGCCAGGGCAGTAATTTTCTATTTGATGCTTCTACTGAGAACCTATTTCCTTAGACACCTTCATGAGTAACTGACCAGACAATAGCCAATTCTTATTTATATAACTCAGCTTAATAAAATAATATGTGTTGCATGTTAGAAGGAAGCATTCTGGGATATTATATTCCTTTTAACACCATTATCCAGTTAGAACACTTTTACCCATAACGATAATAATTTGCAGCTGTCCCATACCCTAAAAGTAAAGCACCAGCCCCTCCAAATATATTTTGTTACTGAAACATGTGTAAACAATTACGAATATCTAAACCACACTGGCGTAGGTTTTCAGACTCTCTCCAAAACTGTAGGGAAAAATGCCTCTAATAAGTATGTTGATAGATACATCCGACTTCAAAAGTTGCCTTTTCAGACTCACAGAATAAAGATTTCACTTTTTATCGGGTATAGTAAAAATGGTATAAATTTAAAATTTCACATTCAAAAAAGAATAAAAACATTTATGTAGTTCACCCTTTTAATATGTAAAACTCAGATTTTTTAAAACTTCCCTGAGTACCCATGGGTGGAGAGTGATGCTCACCTTTTAATAAACTTCTTGTTTGGGGAGATCAAAGAGGGCTCCTGACTTAATCAGAAGTTTTTGTTTGTTGGTTTTGCTTTTTCAAAGAAAAAAAAAACAAACAGAAGTACGTAGATTGCTTAGGCCCAGAAATAATTGGAGATATTACACATATTTAAATCTTAAGATGTTTAGTTTAAATGAATTTTTAAAATGAATCTATCTCTTATTTCTTACCAGGAGAAGCACTCACAACCTCATTCAAATTCCATTTTAAGCAGAGTGGGTTCTCCTGCCCGTTAACACAATGTTGTTCAGGACGGTGTCATTGCTGCAGGTCTCTGTCTTCTAACACTGTACTTAGTCAAGTCTCTTCCTGGGGCTTGCTCTCTGTCTCTCTGCTACCTCCCTGCCTCTCTGTCTCTCTGCCTCTCTCTTTCTCTTACTGGCACATACACATGTGTGCATGGATGCACACACACAGGCACACATATTTGTATGGATGCACACATGTGCACACACAGAGTAAGTTTTTCCAGGCCAAATTCTAGGCCTTTGGTCACCCCACTTAGCATGATGCCTAGAAAATTCTTAATTAAGATTTGTAAAATTAAATTATACTTCTAAGCTAAATACAAAATATAACATATGTTCAATTTTTTTAGTTATGCTGTAGTCCATATGAGTACATTTTTCAAAAATCTTAAAATGTATCATTACATTTGTAACAGAATAGTGTTGGCATCATGCCTGTCCCTGGAGGTTAACCAGATAATGCCAAGGCTCTAAATTCTTCATGCCTTAGTAAAAAGAAGGCATCCTTAGCCTCAGACTTTCATATACTCCACAGCAAATGATAGGAGGGGACCAAGAGAGAGGAGGTCACCTTTGAGGAATGTGTTGCTCGTGAAGCAAGGCTACCTTCCTCCTTCCACTCCCAGCCGGGGAAGGGAGAGGAGTTCATGATGACTTCAAGAAGGAGAGAAATGTGCTTCTTTGCCTTGTTGGATGCCTGCTTAGTTAAGGGCTTGATGAATGGCCTTGTCCTGCTAGGAGGAGAAGGAGCTTTTTGAGATAAGGCAGCTGGGGAGGTTAGCCAGACTGTGAAGGGACAAGGCCACACATGTATATCTGTACCTAAAGTTGTATCACAGGACCTGTATGTCCCTCTGTCCTGGCTGCAGCCTCCAGAGTTAGAGTTGAAGCTGTGGAAGATAGAAGAACCTAAGTTCTCTCATCAGGGACCCAGCCTGGGCCAAAAACATACCTGAGCCTTTATATATCAGGATCAGCTAGAAAAGCTAGCTGAGCCTCTAATTGCTCCAGGCATTTGCTTCATCATCAGGGCTTATCTGAGGCTGCTTGTGTCCACATCAAGTGTGGACAGTGATCTAGGCCAACAGTGACTGATGGCCATTGAGAAGGAGACTTTGGTTCCCCTCTCCTTCCTCCTGACTCAAGTCAGGAAGACTAAGCTTAGAGAAACTCTGAGAGAACAGATCCTGTCCACTATCTCCAAGCTTCTGGTGTTAGTTTTCTATTTCTGTGTAATAAATTATCACAAATTTAGGAGCTTACAACAACATCCATTTACTAGTTCACAGTTCAGTAGCTCAGAAATCCAGGGACATTCTGCCTCTGTTCTTCGTTCAGGGGCTGAAAGCTGAAATCAAGGTATTGGTCAGGTTGAATTCTTGGATGGAGGCTCCGGGGAAGAATGGGCTTCCAAGTTCATGCAGGTTGTTGTAGAATTCAGTTCCTTGCAGCTGTGGGACTGAAGATGCCATTCCTTGCCAGCTGTCAGCTGAAAGCCCCTCCCAGTCCCCAGAGGCTGCCTGCATTCCTTTCCGTGTGGTTCCCTCCACCTTCTCGACCAGCAGTGGAGAACCATTCATACTTGGAATCCGTCTCAGGATTTGTTTCTGCCTTCCCTGTCTCTGACCTCTAGATCCAGATTTAACCCCACTAACCGGATTTGAGGTCAACTGATTTGAGAAATAAATTATATTGGCAAAACCCCTTCACAGCAACACTAGGCTAGTGTTCACTCAAGTCACTGGAGGCATGTGTGTATGCCCCAGGTGCCACCTTAGAATTAATCCAGCATATGCTGTAGGAGCTGCAAACCTAACCTTCCCTGGGGATCTTTGGATGAAACACAAAATTAAAGTTTTAGTGAATAGGCCTAAGTCTTTATAAAGAAAATGAGACTTTTATAAGTGGCAATGACTCAAGTGTAATGATACAGGGCTTTCATATTATTAAGGAAACCAGGTCCATTAAGAAAGGAGGTAGTTGGTCAGCGAAGCACGGTAGTTATAGTGGTTGGAAAGAAAAAGATTATTTTTTATTTATACCTTAGAAGTTGAATCTCCTCAGTCAGAACTATCATTCATGATCAGAATGAGCCTGTGCAATAAAGCGGTCTGTCCTTACAAGTGTCTGTTACCGCGCTCTGTTCTAGTCACCTTTCATCGCTTTAACACTCATGACAACCATATGTGATGGGCACTCTCATTACAGCAAACAGGGGCAGACTGGGGACTTAAATTCAAGTCCGTCTGGTTCCCAAGTTCATGATATTAATTGCTATTCAATTAGCTGCTCTTAAGAGACTAAGGTATTTTTACTCCAAGTGACAGGCAAGCAAACCTGCAGTGCTTTGGATATTTTCATAGTCAAATCATGTTCTCCTCCAAATAAATTCCTATAATCCTGATATACAGAGTGTGAACTGGCTTTCCAGACTAGCATTTTGTTTACGTTTCTTTCTTTGCTTTATATTTAGGGAGAATCATTTAAAAGACCTGGGACAGACCCCACTGATCATAAAGTGTTGCAAGTACAAATCCTTTCAGAAGTGGGTTATGTACCTAACAAAATGAGGCCCAGTGTGAGGCAAGAGGCAGTGGTAGGGACTGTGACAAAGGGAGAGCATATACCTTCTTAAAAACGAAGAGCAACTATTCCATTCAAGGGGGTTATTGCCATTTTGGAATGGCAATAATCAGTATGTCAGATTTACTGATTTTTTCAAAAGAAATGAAATACTTGGGTTTTGATGGAAGACCACCCAAGTTTTATATGTTGGTAATAATTTTTAAAAAGGAACTTTCTGCAAACCAAACAAATAAATAAAAATTCTGTGATCAGATTCAACTCAAAGGCCATTACTTTGTGTCTTCTGATGTAACCCAATTTATTCATATTATGAATGATAAAATCAATCAGTGTGTGTGGGAGAGGAAAGGTGGGATTTGAGGAGAAGAGATATAATGTTTAGAACAATTTGTATTGCTCGTGTTAAAAGCCCAACTTGAACTGGATTTTAAAATAAAGGGGTTTTCACTGTTGCTGGTGTAGCTTAGTGGGTTGAATGCCAGCCTGCAAACCGAAGGGTCACCAGTTGGATTCCAGTCAGGGCACATGTCTGGGTTACAGGTCAGGTCTCCAGTAGCGGGTGCTTGAGAGGCAACTACACATTGATGTCTCTCTCTCTTTTCACCCTCCCTTTCCCTCTCTAAAAATAAATAAATAAAATCTTAAAAAAATAAAATAAAATGGTTTTCTAGCAGTTATAAATGAAAAATCGAGATTTTTTTTTTCTGGCTTGAGGTGATGTTTGAGTCAGTGCTTAAATGATATCACCTGTTTCCTCTCTGTCTCATTGCTGTGCATTCTAGTTATTGCTTCTTCTTCAGACTTCACCAAGGAACTTTTGGGCAGCTGTGGGTCCTCTCACATGTCTTCCAAATTCATTATCAGTCAAGGTTTTTAGGTGTAGGAAATAGAAATTGAGTCTGGCAAACCTAAGTGGAAAAAGGAACTTATTCAAAACATCAGTGACTTACAGAATTGAGCTATTGAGGGAAATTAAAGAAGCAGAACATAGATAGGAATCAAAGGAAGTAGAAGAAACCACAGACAATGTGACAGCATGAGAACCATCTGGTCTGGATGCCACTCTTGGCACCATCATTCCTACTGTTACTGGGCACATTCCCTTTTCCAGATTCCACCTGCTGTAGATTCTACAGGCTGCTGCCTCTGCTGTAACTACTAAACATCAAAGCCATAAATGAATTGTAAACCACCCCTTCTTATTTGTTTTTTTTTAAGATTTCATTTAGTTATTTTTTAGAGAGGAGAAGGGAGGAAGAAAGAGGGAGAGAAACATCAATGTGTGATTGCCTCTTGCACACCCCCAACTAGGGACCTAGCCCACAACTCAGGGAATGTGCCCAAGACTGGGAATCCAACTGGTGACCCTTTGGTTGGCAGGCTGACTGTCAATCCACTGAGTCATACCAGCTAGGGCCTATTTGTTGTTTGTTGTTGTTCTGTATCCAAAGTCTTGGTGTAGGACATCCAGCTGACCAAGTTTAGGCCACATGGCCTTGTCCAATACATGAGACAGATGGAGCAGGAGTACCTGGCTTTTATAGTAGAGGGTCCCTCTTAAATAAGAGGAGACAGCATAATGGGCAGTGAAAAATGACAAATATCCCTAATTCTGGCATTTAATTGAAACTTACTAAATAGGAAGACAGCTATCAAATCAATATAAGTGCATTCTTATACTTATAACTCTCCAAAAGTAGGAGAAAGTAGGCCCTTTCAAGAGACAATAAGTTTCTCTCTAAAGTATCCAAAGCATTGATTAGTTGACTACTTGGTGGCAAAAATAAAGAAATAATTTAGGCATCACAGGTTTGGGTAGACTAAATGACTTTATAAAACCTCATTAACCTATACATTTTAAGTCAGTGAACATTTAGAAGTATATCCTAGTATATCCTTTACTGTTTAGGTGTTGTTCTCTTTCTTTTACTGTTTAAGTGTTTGCAAATGCCAAGGAGCAAAAGCTCAGAACATCACAAGTCTGATTTAAGGGCCTAACAAGACCCCGTGATCCCTCTCTTTCTGCGATGCCACAGGGCCTGTCCCACTGCAGGCTACTTGGCCCAAGGTTTAAAGGGACTTTGTGCCAAAGCAGATTTGGATGATTAGATCCAAAGTTTGCCGTCTGGTTCCTCTCCAGTCTACTTCTTACACTCCAGTCTACTCCAGTACACTTCTTTAGTTCACTTGCATCTAGATCTCAGTTTCTTTAATGTTACCGATCCCTTGTGAGTCTTGTAGCAGCTTATAATACCTTCCTCTGGAGACAGTAGGATCATTTTTACTAAGGTTTGCTGCCCTTCACCTTCCTTTCATTCCTCTCATATTCTGCTTTCCCTTATGCTAGTGATTCTCAAACATGAGCATGTGTCAAAATATCCTAGACGGTTGGTTGGAGCATAGATTGCAGGCCCCAGCCTGAACTTATGACTTAGTGGGACTGGGTGGGGACAAGAATTTGCATGTCCAACATGTTTCCTAGTGATGCTGATCCTGGGCGTCTAGTCCAAGAACTGCGTTCTGAAAACCAGTGCCTTTTACCCCTGGGAACTTATGCCCTTTCTTTGTCAGGTAAAAACCACCTGCTTTTAGGATAATTGCAGCTCAGATGCATTATCTTCTCAATAGTTCTTTTGTTTTCTGTTTATTTATATGATAGGAAGCACTGTTTCTTTACCTCTCACAAACCCTGTTTTTGTTTGTGCAGACTAATTTCTAGGTATGGTTGCCAGGGAGATAGTTTTTTTCAGAGAAAAACAACAACCCCTTTTTATGGTGCTTTCTGCAAGTTGAATTTCAGTCCTTTATTGACCATTGCATTTTTTATGACACAAATGTATTATTCCATTTCCTAAAACATTTCCTAACCTTTCCTCTAAGTGATTCTGATCAATGTTTTTCTACATTTTTTTCTCAAAGTCTCCAAAATTGCCAAAGGCACTTTTTTTCCCCTTATGCAGTATATTATATTGGATTTAGTAGTTAAAATGACTATTTTGATACCATAAGTTATTATGTTTTTTAGTTTTATTTGCCTTTGTTAAACATAAGTCAAATCTGTGAGAACAAATCAGGCAAAAGATGCCAAATAGAGTAGTATATGTTGTAAAGAAACTTCATTTAATCAATGTCTTTTCCTGTTGTTTTGTACCTGTTTCTTTGTTTGACTTCTTTTGTCAAACTTTAAAAATTTGAAACTTTTAAGTGGATCAGTAATAAGAGTAAAGGCTGTGCTCACTAATGGACCAGACTCGAGATTCATGATTGGTGACATATCATTATATGAATGTATTAAAATCATCTGTACACCACTTCTGCTAGTGTTCAGTCACAAAAGGCGATGATATGTTTAGTGATCATTTGACCAATCCATATGTCGTTAAAAAGTCCTTTTCTTAGAAATTAATCCTGTCCACACTATAATTTCCTTCTCTTTCATTCTGTCCCCAATCTCCAGAGACCTCACACAGAGTTCACAATACATCCGCTTCCTACTTCAGTCCTCTGTATGATTAACTTACTATTCAATCTAAAGTTTCTAAATTACTTTTTCTTTCTTTTTTTATAATGCAGAAAAAGGCTTAAATATTTTCAGGTTGGAATTTATAAAAATCAAATATTTCTTTTGATTTTGGCTTTAACATAAATCATTTGCAGTCCATTTGTTTGTTAAATTTCTACGTGGTCTCTTCAGCATTAAACCAAAATATGATTTCATGTAACTGTGGCTTTTATAAACTCCATGCTATTGAGTCATCCAGGGTTCTAGGAACTTTAGCATGTATGTGGCTATTTTGATAAATCAACATCCTTCTTATTAAATCAGTTCAGTTTATCTGATTTTTTAAATTTTAGATGCTAATTTAGTGAACACAGTTTACTTATTAGCTCTGTCAATAGGGCCTCTTTGAGTGAATGTTTTTTTTTAAACCACTAGTTCATTTCACCAGATGACCACATTTTTCAAAATGTTATTCAGTTATATATAAGGTTGGGTGTGGCATCAGAAGACCTGGATTTCTGTGCTGCTCTGTCACTATCTCAGGGTCACTGAGATGCCACTTCTCAGGAAAGTACGATGATCTGTGAAATGGAGACAATATTTGCTGCAGCCTATTTTACTGCATTGTTATTAAGAATAAAATGAAAGTAGATATAAAGGGTGCTTATAAGTTATAGAGTATTATAGAGATGAGACATACTCTATTGCATTCACATATATTAAGCATATTGATTAATTTAAATGATTCAGTTCATTCTTTTTCGGGGTTTTGGATGCACTTACATTCTAACATCATACTCTAACAGAGGAAAAGCTGCTGTTTTCTTTGGTAATAAACTTAAACATGTAACCAAATTGAATGAGTCTGTACTGTAAAAACAACTCATGGTGATATTCCCTCTCCAGCTCCAAAGGATGTTTGTCTTTGAATTTTGAGGTGAAATTACTTTGGTTCCTTTTATCTTTAGAGTAATTCCATGTTTCCTCTTCCTTTTAAAGAATCATATAGTAATAAAAATAAACAATACACTGTGGCATTTTCCTAGATGCTACAAGAAATAAATGTAGAAGAAAGTTCTTTAGTGTAAAAATTCCTGCATGTTAACAGATTGTGAAAATCAGGAACAACTGTTTTGCCGCGGATCGTGCTGTACAAGTAGAGGGCAGATCATTCCACAGAGATGAAAAGACTGCGTCTGGTGTTTGAGCTGTGGCCACATTTGACTTTCATGTCCTTTAGGGACATGACACATTTTGTGGGAGAAGAAAGTTAATGCAGCTGCCTTCACTAATCAGTCAATATGACCCAGCCCCTCAGGGAGGAAGGCAAAAGCAGCTACACTCAGACCTAACAACCTTGCTGATTAACAGTGAATATGCTGGTAAAGTCACCCTCTAAGTCTGTCTAGCCCATCAGGCCTAGAAATGTAATTTAGATGATTATCTTGGTGCCCATTAAACCTGTGACCTATTGCAGTCTGTTTGAAGTCAGCCTGCTTAAACTCACTAATAGGAAAAAAAGAAGGATTAACTCAGAGGTCATGAAATCAGAGTGCAGCCAAGATGATGGCAAAAGAGTGTATGAAACCTTCCTGGCCCTGTAGGAAAAGGAAAGAACCCTAAGAATAAGGGACTGTCAACAGAATTTATTTCATTATGGAAAAAGGAGTTGTTTGGAATGCAACCAAGATTGAATCCTTCACCCTCCACTAGTTTCAACCTGTTTAGTTTATAAACATCATATTGTAGCAAGGTGAGGAATCATGTTTAAGATCATGGGATTGTCAAAAGGAGTTACAGTGTAAAGTCTGAGTGGGAAATGTAATAACGATAATAGATGCCTTATCTGAATCCTGTAACAATTTGAAGGAGATGCCTGAAATGTATTTGGGATCTGATATAAAAACTCAATCATTTTATGTGGATTTAAAGGTGTGAAAAACCTACCAGAATCCATTAGTTTTAGTTCACCTCAAGAGTCTATTGCTTTTAAACTTGCAAGAGCTGAGCTCAGGTCCTGAGGTCCTTAACCTGACTCTGTTTCCCCATGTATGCAGGGTACTTCATTACTAGCATACTTCTTAGACACCATGATAGCATGAGTATTGATTTCTGGTCAGAGTTTTAATAAATCCAGAGAGTTGCTGTAAGAAAAGCTACTTATCAGCTTACCTCTTTATCCATTGAACACTTAAACTTTCACTTAATGAAAACTTGAAATCAATTTTTAAAATTTACAGTTCTTAAAAAGTTAGTGAGATGTTAATATTTCAAAAGTAGTCTTTCCCCAAACAAATCAAAATTCTGTATTCTCTTAAACATTACATTTAATACATGATTTTCTTTGTCAAAACATATTCCTACATAGTTTTTTAGAAACAACCCTCCTGGGAAAGCTAGACACTTCATTATGGCAAACAATACAAATGTTTCAGTCATAAGAAAGGGGGAAGTCATCACTTCTCGGCCTTTTGGCTAAGATCAAGTGTAGTAAGAAAGGGGGAAATCAAGCTGAAGTTTAAAACATCAACTAGATCTTTTTATTTCTAAATTCATAATGTGTGGTAATGGAAAATTAATATCAAATACAACATAAACATGTGTGCATACTTGCAAAATGTGCTGGTGATTATAAGTTTTTTAACAATATGAAAAGTAATTGATAAAAATTCAGGATACATTATGAATGAATATGTATACAAGTTTCAATATGGAATTAATTCCAAGTCACCTAATCCATAAAAGTCAAATTTATAAGCTGTCTATAACTCTTACAGATATGTTAAATTAGCTTAAATCATATTCCTAAGAAAGTATGAAAATGGTTGTATAAAAAATTAAGGTCTATACAGAAGGTAATTTGATAAAATTAATTTTAGGGTAAAGCACCTTTATTGTGTTTTTAAAATTGATCTGATATTTTGAAAAAATGAGATGGTATTTTTCAATGTGTCTGGAGAGGAGTGGCAGCTGAAGTCATGGCTTTTACTGTGTGCTCAGGGTAATAGTGCTGAAATGTGATTTCTCCTGGGCATTGATTGATCTGATTCTGAGTTAATATCCAAGACTGAGTCAACTTTCTTACAATATTAAAGGAATTGTGTTTGGTTTTTTCCCCCCAGAAGAGATGGTCCCACTAAACCAAATGATTTTTTCAATGTCAATGGGAGGAAATCACTTCCCCCTCTGACGCCTCTGCCCCGTCTGTACCTCACACTCCCCTATTTTATGCTGACCACACCCTAGGGACACTCTTGTTTACAGGCACATCTCCCTTATCATATTTCTGCCTTATTTTGCACAAAGCACAGTGGTGTGCCGCACATATCCAGCAAATGTTCTTTGAATGAGTGTATGAGTGATGAAGAATAAATCCATATAAGAAATATTCATAGTTTTCAGAGTGATTAACTTAGATCATCAAAGTTGGTGAGATGCCCTGTACTCAGGAGCATAGACACATCATCAGAAAATCCACATCCTCGACATTCCTCTGCGACGTTGAGCAGGTGACAGTACCTCTCTGAGTCCTGGTTTCATCACTGATGTGGGTGGGGTTGCTAACCTCGAAAGGCCCTCTCACCCAGGCCCCATTCTGCTCGGCAAAAGAGTCTTTTGTGTTTCTCTATATAAATTTAGGGTCTTTCGGTTTATTACAAATTTATGTACTTACTAGCTCAACAAATATAATTGTGTGAATGTTACAATAATAAGTGTGAAATGCTTAAAATGGGACCTAACAAATAATAAACACTCAATAAAAGTGAATACTTCTTATTGTTATTATTTTACAATGTACCAGATACAGTGCAAATTAAAAAAGGCACAATCCCTGTCCTCATGGAGCTCAGAGTTTAACAGGAAAAACAAATGCTCAATAAATAATTGTACAAATAAATTAATTACAATTCTCATAAGTACCATTATAGGGAAGTACAAAGTATAATGAGAAATGAGTTTCCATCCTTCATTAAAATCCTGAAGATGAGATTATGTCTTTCAATCTAATGTTGACAGATAATCAAGGAAAAGTTTTGTCTTTAAATGAGTTATAAAGTGTTGGTTAAAGGATTTCTAATATATTCAGTAAATATTAATCTTCCTCAATATTTAAATTTAGAATAATTTAGAATAATGTTTCTAAATTTAGAAACATTAGAATTACTCAAATTTTCCATCTCTATATATTTTCTAGTAAACTGAGTTTGTTTTCATTGATAATAGAAATAATACTTTATCAAATAAAAGTGTAATATCAAAATTTAGAGAAATCCATAAACTTAATTTCTGGTCACTCATGTGTCCATTGCCTAGTAAGTTTTCCCAGATGAAAAATAACTGTATCTTTATTAGCATCATACCATATTCCAAACTCAGCTATTATTCACGTGATGATAGATTTCACTGGAAGAAAGAATTTTTAAAGTATACAATGTTGTTGTATCCATCCACAGTATCTTCTGAGCCTGTCCTCACACTAATGTTTTTCTACAATCTGGTCAGGTTATTAGACATAATATAACCTATTTGGGTTTTCTTTGTTAATGGCATTCAATACAATAAAATAATGTTATGAAATTATCTGAGAAATTTTGAATATTTTCTTTTTCAAACTTTTCCTAACATCCCATAAACCTATATTATATATTCCTACCATAATTGATAAATGGTGTTTCTTACTGTTTTTAAATCTCTCAATGCCTAAGAATTGGGGTGTCTCTATGATTTCTAGGTTAAAATGCAGTCATAAAATCAATGATTATTTATTATTAAATTGATTTATAAAGGACAGTGATATGTTTTCAACTATCATCCTGACCTTAGAATTTGGAATCAGAAATTCTAGGGTTGAGTCACTTTTTCTTTCTAAAACCTTTTTATTTATAACCTTCTCTGAAAAGGAGAACTTTGAGGTAAGTGGCTTATAGTAAAAACTATATAAAATAGAGTAACAAAGTAGAACTTGAAGGAGGGAAAGTTAAACAACTATCAAGGTCAATCAGCTAGTAACTCACAGACCACATCCCTCTATAAGCCTGAGGCTGCTCTGTGCATTGAGGAAAGTGATTAGGTCTGCCACAGAAAGGGGTGTACTGGAAGAAGAGAAACCAGTATCTTATAGATTAAATGTTGGGAGATATATATTTACAGATGTACAAATAACCAGTGACTTTTAAAATATAAATTTAGTGCTTAGTTTGTAGTGATAGATAAGCACTGAAAGCCAAGGATATACATTTTTTTTATCTCACAGTTTTATTAATTCTGTCCAGACTGAAATACTCTTAATTTATTTTGTTATTTTTTTTCTCTAAAATTGGAACTATGCTGGAGAATTTTTTCTTCCTTTAATATAGCTAACAAATCTCCTGTGAAACTTAAAAATTATAGAAAACTGCTTTCTCATATAAAGGTATGGTGGTTTTGGTGTTAATAAAATATGTTAACAAATATGATATATATCCTTTCAGAATTTCGATTTATGTGCCTGCCTGTTTAAAATATAAGGAAGACCTATCATCAAAGGATAGAGTATAGATAGATAGATAACCTAGTACAAATATCTGTATATTTTAAGGTTTTATATCATTTTTTATTCTGCTCAAAGGCAGGTACTAAACTGAAGAAAATCTATGATAACCTGGAGTAAATGCATGTTTTTGATTGCTTCATGTACTGGCAGATCTAGCAGGCTCTGCTGATCAGGGTAAGAAGAATAATCTAGATTTAGTATGGAAGGATTTGCAAGTCTCTAGTGACTAATAGTTTGAAACTTTATATGAATGAGCCTGGGTCTGTATAAAACACATATACTGGGCTGTGTTTGCCATCTTTCTTGTGTGTGTACATATTTTGAATATCCAGCTAGAAATCAATGTCCTTGAGGCAAAGACCATTTGTGTTGGAGACTGGACAGGACTTGATGTCCTCTCTTGCCATTTGGCTCAATGACAAGCAGTTCTTCAGAGGTGCTAGTAACCAGTCACTCACAAAATAATAGTGTTTTACATATTGAAACCCATTTAATCATCATAGCCCTGTAAAATCAGTATTATTATTAATATCCTCATTTTACAGTTACAAAAATTGAGGCGCAGAGCTGTTAAGCATCCCACAGAAATTACATGGAATAGTGGAGTTGGGATTTGAATGCAGGCAGTTTGGTTCCAGTCTCACATTCTCTACTACTCTTCCACTTTTTTAGCTAAAAGCCATCAAAGTATATGGCAATACAGTTTTTGTTTCTTGGATTCAAATTAAACACTTCAAGGCAGTCCTAAAATTGAGGATGAATTATCTTTAAAATAAAGGTCTAATTTTTAAGTTAAAATAAATTCGGATTAATGATTATCTGTTTTGGAAACTGTCAGCACAACATGGCGGTTCCCCCACCCGGTGTAGGGAGAGTGATAGAGGAAGGATGAAGCTGGCCCTGGACTGGTCCTGGGAGCAGTTCTTAACAACACATTTGTGAGGCAAGGCAGCTAAACCATGGGACATAGTTCATCTCATTTTTTCATTAAAATGGTGGCAGCAAGGGTACAAGAAGCAGCAAGTTGACTTGGGGTGAGTCACCTCTGACACTGAATGGCCTGGAATGAATGATACCTGATGTATTAAGACAGGCAGGTATGAAGCAATCAAGGAATTAGTCTAATGCTAGCAGGACCCTGTCCATGGAGATAAGATTAAAGTAATACCAGGAATTTTTTACTTCCTGGGAATAACATGAATAATAATAACAACAACAAACAAAGCTTACCAAGTAACGTTGAAGCAGAGGGGAATTTCTATGACTATTTCATGGAGGTACAACATTCACAGAAGCCATCACTATCTCTTGCTCTTTCCTTTTGTTTTCCTTGGTTTTATGTTTGAGTTTTTAAAAAGTGTTTTACAGAATACCAACTGCTTTTGTAATATCACATTTGGAATTCATTTATGAAAAGAATCACAGTTGGAATATAACATTTATTTTTGGTTTGCTCATTACTAAAAAATATAAACCAATTGGATGGGGTTCAGAGAAAAGCAAGAAAAACCATTAAGAGAATGAAAGGATTGATTTATTAACTATGATTAAAGAACCCAAATATGTCTAAAAAGAAAGGAGAGGAGCATGACAACAGCACGCAAATATCCGAAAGGCGCAGCGACTCCTGGAGGAAGACAACTTTTTATCTGTTTAACTGCCTGTATATCTTGTCAAACAGATTTGATGTAGAAAGAAAAAAATTGCTACTTTGTACATATATATATATATATATATATATATATAGACAGTAGAAAGAGCCACTCCAATGTAACCTACTGTACACTTTCTCAACATACATTCTCTCATTTTGAAAAATACCAGGGCAATCTTAAGTGAAATACAAGTTATTTATATAATGTCTATCATGGGAATTTTTGAAATCTTTAGAAAGGAAGCAAGCATTGGTAAGTCATGTAGTAGAGATAACAGACAACTGAATAGAAATTTGGAGGTGAAGGTTGAGACCAGCCTTGGAGATGTGGCTGTCAGTGGTGTAACTGAATGCAGGTCCAGCCACCTGCCATTATGAAAGACAATACTAAAAGAGGCAGGTGCTGATATAAAGGAAAGTTTATTTTTAGGTGCTGGTCACCTGGAAGATGAGAGCTGTGTCACAAGCCCATCTCCTGGGAAGATTGGGAGCTCATGTTACAAAGCCTATCTCCCTGAGAAGATGGGAGACTCATGTCACAAAGCCCATCGCCACATCTGAGTGGATGCAGAGGTTTTTATAAGGAGGGAAAGGGGAACAGAGCAAAGAGATCAAGGAAAGGGGTTGAAAAGCTCTCTACATGCAGACTAGCATAGTCCATGCTGGTAAGGCAAGTGATGGTCTAGTGTGCATTATCCTGGTTTGGTCAACCTGGATTCATGTCATCTTGACTTTATGTCACCCTAGCTCCATGGATGAAGCAAATCTCCTGGAGCTGGAATGGCTGAAAGTCGAAGTCTGTATCTTTTGAAGTTAGTTCCTAAGGTTCGTATACAAACATGCTGTACATCTACAAACCACATATTAGCCAGAGCCAGCACTTACAGTAACAATGTCAAAAGAATATTGTGGTGGGTTACAATTTCCCACCATTACAGTTTTCCACTGTTACAATGGTGTGAGTTTGGCAACTGAGTCTGTGAAGCCACGTGAGATCATCCAAGGCAGAGAATGAAGATGTCCAATAAAGAATGAAGAATCATAGGAGATCCCTATATTTAGAGGATAGGAAAAAGGAAGGAACAAGCATGTGCAACAGAAACAAAAGGTCCGAGATATGGGAGGAGAACCAAACTGTACCATACTTTGAAAATCAAGAGTGAAAGATATTTCAAAAATGAGTAATCAGAGGAATCGAATGCTCTAGAAAACTGGAGATGTGTAAGATTCTGTTGGTTAGGAGGATAGAGACCTTAGAAGAAACTATTTCCCTGGAATGATGAGGGCTTAAACTAGGTTGTAAGGGAGTAAGGAGCGAATGAGGATAAATTTTATATATATATAAAATAAATTATATATAATATATATTTATATGTTATAATATATATAAAACTCAACATAGCCCTTTATGTCTTAATGTACATGTGCAATAAATTTCAAGGATGAGGAGGATTATTATCTGAAGGCAATTTTATGCCCCACATCTTGCTGGAGTACTACCACAATAGCACAGAAAGGAGTGTTTCCGGTACCTTCTTCCAAATAGTACCAGAAGACAGTTTTTTCCTGTGTCTATAGCTTTAAGCCTTTAATATGAAACTCACTTTATTTGCTTCACATTCTTGTGTTTGTATTGTCTATATGAATTTAAGTGTGTTCAGATGCTTAGGATTTCAGAGAAATAATAGCTCAGTGGCAATGGCTTTTAAACTCAACAGCAGTTTATAGCTGGCTTTTTTAGTGTATTGTATATTTCTTTATTTATTTTCTTTCTTTGTTTTCTATTTTTTTATTTTTTACAGTTGTTCAAGTACAGTTGTCTCCATTCCCCACCCCATTCCCACACCCCAGGCATCCCTACCTCCCACCCTCAATCCTACCCTCCTTTGGTTTTTGTCCATGTGTCCTTTATAGATGTTCCTGAAAACACTTCCCCCTGTCCCCCACAATTATCGCCTCCACACCTCCCCTCTGGTTATTGTCAGTTTGTTCTTTACTTCAATGTCTCTGGTTATCTTTTGCTTGCTTGTTTGTTGGTTAGATTCCACTTAAAGGTGAGATCCTGTGGTATTTGTCCCTCACTGCCTGGCTTATTTCACTTAACATAATGCTCTCCAGTTCCATCCATGCTGTTGCAAAGGATAGGAGCTCCTTCTTTCTTTCTGCTGTGTAATATTTCATTATGTAAATGTACCATAGTTTTTCAATCCATTCATTTACTGATGGGTACTTAGGTTGCTTCCAGCTCTTGGCTACTGTAAATTGTGCTGCTATGAACATTGGAGTGCATGGGTTTTTTTAATTGGTGTTTCCGAGTTCTTAGGCTATAATCTCTATAGCTGGCTTTTTAACCAGTGTGCTTTAAAGTTTATTATTTAGCCCGGTCCAAGGTAGTGAGGGGGAAGTGCACTTTAATTAGTATAAGAAGTAAAATTAATTTCATTACTTTGATAGACTCATTGGTAAACATTTAGTGTTTTAAATTATTCAGTGTTTTGGAGCAAAAAAAGAAGCTAACGATTATGCTGTGTTCTGTGATACACACTGGAATCAAAAACTTCACACTTAGAGCATAGAACTGATTTGCAGTTGTTTTTTGTTCACAGTATGACTTTGTCAAAGTTCCTATCACTTTGCTATCTTCTCATAAATGAGATTTCTTGGATTTCCAGAATCCTGAAATCATGTCAGATGTGGTCCAGTTGATGTCTAACTTTCTTTCTGACGCATTTCTGACAGTAAGGGTTCCATTGTACTTGCGCAAACTGCAAGAGTCGTGTGATGATTCTTAAACTGACTCATGTTCTCATATGAGTAGATTGTCACACTGTAGGCAAGACAATGGTTGTCAGCTAGGGGGCTTTTTTTTTTTTCTTTTTCCAACGCATGAATGATTTCCCTGGATTTTTAGAAGTATCTTTCTTTGGGAAAATATCAGCACTGAAATGAAAATAGACTTGTAATGTGCCAGGAAATTTGATTTTCTTTCAGGATTTCTGAGGCTCTTAATTTGGTTTTCTCCATTATTCATGCACAGTTACAAAGATATACTTTTTCCTTTTTCAATTAAAATACATTTGTTTTTTCATTTTCCTTTTAAAGAACACTAGATTCTGTATTATCAGTTTAACTGGTAATTTAAACTTAACACTACCTAATTTTAATTTTTAAAAAGACATAAAAGTTAGACTTTAGAAAAGTGAAAAATAACAAAGTAAGCAGTCCTTCAGGTGAAAAAAAATAACTTAATATTCACTTTAGTACTTTGAAGCCAATAGTATAGTAGTGTCTTACAAAAATAATTATTTAAACATAAACAGATTACATGACAAAAATCTATAATTACATGCTACATTTTTTACACTCTATTCTCACAAGTTCCTGGCTTGGATTCATGTCTGCAGTGAGTTACACCTTGGTATACTCTGTACTGCTTCCATTTACTACTATTGGCCCCAGTTTTTAGAGCCACATATGAGGTCCGTCCAGAAAATATCTAGCTATGTACTACAAATATAGAGACATTTGTTGAAGAAGATACCAGATACAAGAAACATTGTACACAGGACATTGACCCTTCAAAGTAGGCATCTTGGGACCTCACACAGTTCTCCCAATCACCATTAGCTGCCCTGTTGTATTTTCCTGAATCTCAACTATGATCTGAAACCTCTTTTCTTTAACAGATGATTTTATTTTTGGGAAAAGCCTGAAGTCACAGGGTGCCAAATCTGGGCTGCAGAGGGGCTGAGTCACCTGGGTGATTTGAAGTTTCTCCAACAACTCTGCATGAGACGTGAAGCATGTTGTTGTGATGAAGCTGCCAATCACCAGTTGCCCATGGTTGTAGCTTTCTGAATCATCTGAATCATCAGTTTACACAGAGGAATGTTCAGCTTAATGCCAAATTTGATGCAGACTCGTTGCTCTACTCACTCAGTCATTTTGAATGCAATGGCTACACAGTACACATGCTCATTCAATGGCATCTACCACCCCCACTGACTAGTACAGTGAAGTCGTCATTGTTCACACACGCACATTCCAGACCACTCTCCTTTGCTGCCAGGTTACATCAATGTCCTGCAAACTGTTCTCATTATATTTACAATGGCTGGAGATGTTCTAGAAAGACCTCATACATATTTCTTCCCCGCACAATGGAAAAATAATGAGAAAAAGGAAGAGTTAAATCTGCCCTTAATGGTAGGAACAGAATGCTATCATTAAATGATTGACCAATAGTTTTTAAAATACCTCCTCTCTCATGATTTCGTAGTAATTTTTAAAACTAATGGGGTGATTAACAGGGATGTGTCTTAACATTTAATTATCTTCAAACTAACTTAACTATTTATTTTTATAAAATAATTTTTAAACTACTATTTTTTTATCATTTTCAAAAAATACCTAACAGCATTTAGATAAACTGCATGGGATAGTGTGTGATGATTCTTAAACTGATTCATTACCTTTTCATATGAGTGACTATCATACTGCAGGAGAGACAACTGTGTTTCAACTGCCACCTGTTTTATAGTTTTGAAAAAATATGAACAGTTTTCCACTTGCTTGACACAGTGGTATATTCTTCAGGTATACCAGAAGATTTAAACACATTTCACTCACCATCTAAGGATATTCCATGCAGAAGAAACAGTATGAGAAGTGTAAAATGCACTGGGGCATGAAGTTCATAGTTGCTCTAATATCTAATATGGGTTGGTAAAGAACCACCAAGTCCAGGCCTCAGCAATGAATAAATTATGTTGGAATTTATGTTTCCATAGATGGAATTCAAGACACTTGTTTGAAATATACTTCTTACAGAATATTGTTATGATTGATACATAAATATACTATTGATTTCGAATGGTAATCACGAGTTGTCTTAAAAATTTATACAGTGGACCCTCCATATCTGGGGATACAGAACCCAAGGATATTGAGGGCAAAGGGACTTGAGCATCACTGGATTTGGGTATCTGGGGTTGGGGGGGGTCCCAGAACTGATCCCCCATGGATGCTGAAGGATAAATATATTTTATATCAGAAAAGTACCATAAAAATGTTCTGTAATTACAACTCTAAATAGGATGTATTGGTTCTTAGCCAAAATGTCAGCTTGATTAATAGTGAAAGTTTGCAAGTATTATTGCTTGCATCTATAAATTTGTAATATTTTAATCAACCTTAGTAAAATTGTTAAAACCTACATCTTCCAAAAATGTTAATAAATTTCTGTTATTAGGTTTATTTTACAGAAAGGAAAATGAAGCAGAGAGTAGATGCATCACTTTCCAAAGGTCACACACTCAGTTTACAGCAGGACTGGGATGTGATTGTCCAACAATCATAAATAAAAATATATTGGATGTATATTAATTAACTATGTTTTAGCCTCACAACTCTTAATATATTTCTGAATTAGATATTTCTGGAAGAAACTGATATATGAAAGTTCCAAAGCTGTATCCCATACAAAAGCTATATGTATTCCAAAATAAAGGTAGGATACTAGTTAGGGGGCCATTTGTATCTATCTGTATCAGCTGTGTCACACACGTTACTTGTCTCACAAAAATATTCTGCACTGGATCCGTCCAACATATTAAAATAATTTTTAATTTTTAGACAACATGAAACAATAAAAGAATGACAAAAGCTACAGTAAAATTAAACCTATCAGCCTCACACTTAAATACTTAAATTCTTAAATGAAGGTTTTTTTTAGTTTTGGTGATGTTACATTTCCTGAAATAAAAATTCATATAAAATGCATTACAAATAATGCCAGAAGAGTTGGGTAGACCATGTTACGGTATTTATTTCTTCATTAAAAGCAGACTGGCCTTTATTCAAATGAAAGAAATCCATAGAGAGAGGAAAGAAATGAATAGAGAAAGTAACTGGTAACAGTTCATCAGCCATCTTCTTGCTCCCTCCTTCCTGCCTTCCTTCCTAGTTCATTCCTCCTTTTCCACCTGCCTTCCTTCCCTTACTCTTTCCCTCCTTCCTTCCCCTTCCCATGCCCTTTTGTTTTCTCCTTCTTCCATTATTTGTTCTGTAATTATTGAGAGACATTAGGTTTCTAAAACTTCTCTTCTATTCCAACTGATGTTCGATGGAGTCGGAAGCGGCACACCACAGGGAAGCACCGCTGCTGAGGGCCTAAGTTCTAGTCAGACAGACAGCCTTGGGCTTCAGTTCCGGTTTCCCTTTGCTGCTGGGATTGCTTTGGACAAGTTTCTTTACCTCATCTCTAAGAAAGGGAAAATAGTACCTGCTTTGATGAGCCGTTGTATTATTTAAATGGACAAACATATGCAGCCTGAGGACCACTGAGCCCAGTACGTGGAAGGTGTTTGATGTGTTTATTCATTCCATCTTTCCTTACTCCCCTTTACACTAGCACTTTTTTCTTCAAAGAATCATTTGTATTTATTATTCTAAAATCCAAGCTCTGTCCTTTTGAACAAAAAGTTAATTTTGTTTTCCTGCAAAGTCTTACAAAAATTTAAGAATCTGCAAACTACTGTAATTATTAACAGTCACAGATAATTCAGAGTGATCACGAGCCACAGATCCCACAAGCTTCCCCCAACTGCTGCGTGCTTCTCTAAACTTCTGGCCTAGAAATCATTTGGATTATGGCAACTCCATAGTTCTTTCCCTCAAGTTTTCTAGCAGTTTCTGCTTTCCTTCAGCTTAGAAATTCTTTTTGTGATTGCCAGCAGAGAATAAAGTGACATATGACAATGAAAATTTTAAAATTTGAGTAGGATTTGCTTTTAAGCTTTTATAACTTTTGAAAACTAGAGTTGATGATAATCGTCAGCCGAGAGGTATTTACTGAATATTAATTTGGGTGTGGATTTGAGAACAAATATCCGCCCTTGTCCTCCAAAAGCCTCCCAAGGGAGAAGGGAAGGCGATGTGGGCCCTCAGGAATTCCACATATCTATAGAGAATTTCAGAAGGCTGGGAGTCTTTCATACATTCCTTAAGCCTGGGGCTTTTTCTTCACGTGTCCGCACAGACCTTTGCACCTAATAGACAGAGTAATCGAGAGCAGATAAGTGAATGAATGACTGTAGGAATCTGCTGGAGTAAATGTTTAACTTACACAAAATACTCCACCTATTAGCAGGGATTAGATGTGAATGGAAGAACATAATTGATATTTTTTTCAGGTAAATTTCAATATTGCTTTCTAAGCTGGTTTATAACATGTTGTAAGAATAAGGCACAAAATATGTTTAAGTTTTGACAACTAAAGAGGTACCAGACTATTGATTAAAGATTCATGCAATTCACTTGAGGAAAACAAATTGTTTTCTACACCTCTTTAAAAGTTTTTTCTGTGACTCTTTTCATCCAAGAGGAAGAAGTGGAACCACAGTTGAATTCTTTATTGGATGTTGAAGAGTTTTTGATTTAGCCACTTTCCTATTATTTAAATGATAAATTATAAAACGCATAGTTGTGGGGGGGTTGGGTTAAGTCCTTAGAAAAAGACTGAGGATAAATCAACAGTTTTTGTGAATAATTGAAATGTAAATGCTGTTGAGATTCTGGTCCAGTTGCAGATAAATGGAAAATAAGTTATATTATTGTTTTAATTTAATTCCAAAGCTGCTTTTCATTATTTCTGGGTTTTATTACACCCATCAAAAGCCATAGAATGCTTAGCATTTCTTGTTCAACTTTAAGGAGACATTTTTAAGTTTTTCATTGTATTTCACACAGAAAGCTAGTGGATGGGTTTTCTATTTCTTCCAATATTAAACATAATTGTAACTATTTTCTGAGTTACACTTTGAGGACACTTAACAATTGCTTTAATAAAAAACCTGACAAAGAAATTAGAATAAAAACTAGGGGTGGATGAACAAAAAATTATTTCAAAATAGGTCCAGTAGAATTGTACTCAGTTCTTACTGATTAACAAATTAATGGGGGAATAGGAAAATAAATAAGTTTTAAATAAAAGATGAACAACTTCTTCACTCTGAAAACAGTTAAGTTTCTTTAACAAAGTGACCCTTGCAAAACCTAGAGAAGGAAACAGTATTCAATTAAGAATATAGTTGAAAGCATAGAAATAATTGTTGCTATGGCTGGAACTATTTAATTCCTATAGTTAAATAAGGAGTGAAGGAGACACAAAAATTCCTTTATGAGTAGATTAACCTCACTCTGTCCTGCAGTTAGCACTACGCATCAGCCTGCAGTAAAACCTCTCTGATAGGGATGCTGTTCCTCATAAACAATTGTGTAATGGCTGCATGAGTAAGTATGGCTAGGTGCAAATCTATTTCCAAGCAGCAAAAAAGTTCTCTAGGTCCATAGCATCAGGTGTGCATGACTTTATGTGTTCTTTATGAAGAACAGAAGTGACAGTGTACTGTCACTGGAAATTTCTAAATGGTATCTACAAATATAAATATTTGCTAGACCAAAAAATGTAGCAAATGGTATGTCTCTTACTGAGATGGAATTAGATAGCAGGAATAGCCCATACTCTTACTCTAGTAATTATACATGTACATTTCATAAGTGACTGTGACAAATAGCAGGGAAAACAGGATAGGATTATTTGAAGGTATCTGTTTTTACCTCAAACAACTTTAAATTTTAATTCCAGAATCTCTTTTAAACCACAGGAGATAAAATAAATACACAATGTACAAATGTTGACAGATGTAATAGCCAAGAGCAAAATATAAAATGTATTTTATTGCCAGTAATTAAGAATATAGTTTTAAGTTATGGAATCAATACCCAAGTAATAGTAATGTTTGGGTAGAAACTAGGTACAGAAAGATAAAGTCCATTAAAAAATTTACATGGAACCATAAACAACCCTGAATAGCTGTAGCAATTTTGAGAAAGAAGAACAAAGTAGGAGGGATCACAATACCTGATATTAAACTATATTACAAGACCATGGTAATCAAAACAGTCTCGTACTAGCATAAGAACAGACTCATAGATCAGTGGAACAGAATAGAGAGTCTTGAAATAAACCTAGGTCCCTATGGTTAATTAATATTCAACAAAGGAACAGAAGCATAAAATGGAGTAAAAATAGCCTCTTCAACAAATGGTGTTGGGAGATCTGAACAGCTACATGCAAAAAAAAAAAGAAAGAAAAAAGAAACTCAACCACCAAACTTACACCATACACAAAAATAAACTCAAGGTGGATAAAAAAACTTAAATATAAGTCACACACCTTAAAATTCCTAGAGAAGAACATAGGCAGGAAAATCTCAGATATTCCACACAGCAATATTTTCACCGATGTGTCCCCTAGAGCAAGGGACATAAAGGAAAGAATAAACAAATGGGATCTCATCAAAATAAAAAACTTCTGCACAGCTAAAGAAAACATCAGCAAAATGAAAAGGGAACCAAGCATATGGGAAAATATATTTGCCAATGATATCTCGGACAAGGGTTTGATCTCCAAAATACATAAAGAACTCACAGGACTTCACTCCAGGAAGACAAACAGTCCAATTAAAAAATGGGCAAAGGACATGAACAGACACTTCTCCAAGGAGGACATACAGAAGGCCCAGAGACATATGAAAGGATGCTCAGCATCACTAGCCATCAGAGAGATACAAATACAAACCAGAATGAGATACCACTTCACACTAGTTAGAATGGCCATCATAAACAAAACAACAAACAACAAGTGCTGGC
>CM052549.1:61203252-61249096 GCA_028533065.1 Trachops cirrhosus
CTTTCCGAAAGCTAACTGGGCCCCTCTGGCACCAGTTCTGGTGTGGGTGGACCTGTGAACCCTTCGGGACCTTCCTTTTCAGTCAGTGACCCAAAGCTCTATTTCCTGGTGCTGGGACCCTGAGTTGGGTGCAGTGCCTTGCTTCACAATGGCCACCTTGCTGGGTCTGCTGGTTGCCAACCCCAGGCCAGGGCCCACCGCCGCCGCTGCCGCCGCATTGCGCCCAGGGTCTGCCTCCTGCGGATTTGCGTGCCGCCCCAGTTCCTCAGCTCTCTGCTCTGCATCCCTTGCCCAGCCCTACTTCGCCTCTCCTACCGGTCTGGATGAAAGTGTCTAATTTTAACTCCTTGGGTGTCTGACTTCCATACACTTCAATTTTCTGTCAGTTCTGGTTGTTATTTTGTTTCTATATCGTTGTTGTCCCTATCTTGGTTGTGCGAGGAGGCACAGTGTGTCTACCTATGCCTCCATCTTGGCCGGAAGTCCTCTATTATAAGTTTCTCTCACCAGCTACAAAGTTCTTTTCAGTACCAAATGAATTGCCTTGACGTAGTTGAGATTCTCACTAAATATTTGTGAAATAAAATGAATGTGTTTGACTCCTAAAAGTTTTCTTCACATCTCAATTTCTTCAGTGTGAAAAATACAAAAAAGTAAAGGTAAATTTTTAGGAATTTGCCTCCCTTACAGTGAAAAATGAGTTGTGTTTTTTATGAGAAATTTTTAAAGGCATATTAAAAATTTGCTGAGTGAAGAACTTTGTCAAAATCGTTATTAGAGAGGCTCTTAGTGTTGCAAGGGAAGCGTTTGAATTGAAATGGGGTTCTTTCTATGGTTGTTGAAGTAAGAATGCAGCAGCACAATTATGTACAATCTGTGTTCAGTTTTTATATTTTCTGTCAATTCTCCAGATCCTTTTGGGGTGGTGGAATTCCTGTGGCTTTATGACTAGTGTGGCAAAACAGAACAGTTCTAATTCACTCAGATTTGGGTGGTTATTGGTTGCATGCCTCTGTGGTTCCTTTTCATTGAGTTTTGGGTCCAAAACACTGGGAGGTATTTCAGTTTCAGACCTCAATGAAACATATTTTTAATTGGCACCGTCATCACAGAAATTGAAAAAGATAGTATAAAGACAAAAGGAAGCATTATTATTTGAACAATTCAGTTTATGCACTGTCCCTCAACATTATTTCCCTGGCACAACAAAATGACACTACAGTTAGGTCCACAATAAACATTTTAGTCAAATGTTGTTTGATCTCTTGTCAAGATGCAAGCACCAAAGAGACTTTGTAGATAATGAGTAATGTTATAAGTGGACCTTTGCATACATTGAAAATACCTGGCATGATGGTCCAATTTCTGATCTTACTAGTAAAGCAGAGAGCCAGAAGCAGAGAAGAATGAAATTGGAGAGGGGAAAAATCTGTTTAAGCTTCTACATTATATTTGAATCTGCAACTGTTAACTAGCACACCTATTGGCTATTTCTAAACATCACTGTCACTTTCCAGTGTCATCCGTCTCCTAGATTCTTTCACCATTTTCCCCCAGCCTCTCCTACAGCAGGGCACTTATAACAGTTGTGTACATGATGGGTGGTGTATATGGGTTTGTGTGTTGCTTTGTATGGGTACTTTCTGAACTCAAGTATACGTTCCCTGAATACAAGCTCCTTATTCTCTCTATCCTTCACATAGCTTCATAGTGTACATTAACTGTACATTGTGTTCCAATTTGTGGAACTTCAGTGGGCCTTGTGGGGGAAAGCAGACTGATATGTATTAGGAGTCATGGGGGTAGAAGAATGAAAGGTCAAATAAATTTTCAGGAAAAATTATCTTTTCTTCATTTCTGTGTCTGAATATAAAATACCTGCTTTAAAACAAACAAACAAACAAATGTGTATTCCTGGTGACAAAGAAAATGCACTTATATAAAATATTAAAAACAAAATCAATTAGATTTTTATGTTTTCAGTTAAGAAGCAGAGCACTTCCTACTGACTCTCTGACAAGCCTCAACCATGTATTTTCTGGGAACTTCATCAAGTAAAGTCATTCTAAGACACTATTGCTTTCAAAACCTAGGTCAAATTTCCTTTTGGATCTGGGATATGACCAAGAGCATATAGAACTCTTAAGATGGATTAATTTTTATTCTGTTCATCTGATCTCTTTCATTTATCATTTACTACATTGACAACGGGACTGACATATGCAGAGACATGGAATTTTGGGTTACCCAAAACAACCTCCTCTGACTCAGTCAAATTTGTGGTTTTATTTTAGCCATCACTATGGTTAATTTCGATTTGTTTTTACAATGCATACAAACAAATGTTTGATAAAAAAAATTTAAGAGAGAAAGAACCAAAAGTGAAATGCGAGAGCAGTTAGAACGGCCAACACTGTATTAAAGATATCAAGCTAAATGATGGAAAATGTGAACAAGCTGGGTCACTTTAGTTGAAAAAATAAACCATTGATAGTACCCTAGTACCTTTAAGGCTTGTTTGGTAAATGTTAAGGCTTTTCTTTCTTTTGTGGGGATTTTTCTTTTGAGTCATTTCAACTAATAACATCAGAATCACATTAATTCAATTTCTTCTTGAATTTCTTTGCCTCCTCATGGACCATCTGAAAATTTCAGCTATGACATGATGTGCTCCATGATTCTGAAGAGTGGAGGAGACTCACAGCAGAGTGGTAGTAGGAGAAATGGGAGGGCTGTCATTTTGAGCACCACATGTGTCAGGCTCGATGAGGTACTTTATAGTCATTGCCTCACAGTAACCCCATGTCTATATATGTGTTATTAACTGTACTGTAGAGGTGAGGAACTATGGCTTTAAAAGGTCAGTAACTTATCCAGGATTAGTGATAGCATTCAGGTTTAATCTTAGTTCTGATTTATGCCAAATTTTTACTACTTCATATTACCTGTAAAACAAAATAAAAGAATGAGAAATCCCTGCTATAAAGTCTCAGAAATAAATCAGATGCATTTTCATACATGTGTATAATAAGAGTTAGAAATTAATACCTGTGGAATTCATTATCTTGCAGGCTTAGCCTCTGCTACCATGGATGAAAAAGCACTGACTATAGTATATTTTTAAATGATAGCAGTAACAAATGTTCATGGCACTACCTGAATAATACTAACTAAGAAAGAATTAATTGCCACAGATTAAACTATAAATTTATTTTGCCTGTTTTCTAGGCCATTAAAGCAGATCATATATTGTCGCCACAAAGCACAACTGTGACTGATGATCATTCCAATTACCAGCTGAACATGGTTTTAGTTTATTTTTTTCCCTGTTAAATCTGTCAAACTTTTCAACTAAGTGTGCCTCATTACTTATTAGAAAATATAATGTGAAGAATAGAAGTGAATCCTAATTCATCTGTGTTTTGGGGCTTTCTAAAGTTTCATAAAGGAAAATGAGTTTTTAATTTTATAAATTTCATTACAGGAGAACTAAAATAATCTGTTCTGTCCCTTTTATTAGCTTTTCTACAAATGGTAGTTACTTCTTTCTTAGTGTACTATAATACACAAACCTCCATACTAAAGTCTCTTGTTTTTATTAATTAGTGTATTAATTAATTAAAAGTTAGTAGTTACAAATATAAACATATAAGATCTCAGACTCATTTTGTAGACATAATAAAATATCTACACAGATATCTATAATATTGACCTAGGAAATCTTTGAGTATAGTTAACAACCTGATTATGAAGACACACACATTAAAAAATATTTCCCCTTTTTCTTCTATAGTTTAATTAATCTCCTTTATTTTTGGAGATAGTGGGGGGAACTTTCACTATACAGCAACCCTTATCAAAATGAAGAACTACCGGTTAGTCTAGTGGTTGAAGGTACATCAACTAACTAATGTTGGTAATTCAAATGAAGCTCTAATTTTTCAAAATAAAATCTGATCACTTTAGGTCAAAGGAGAAGTACATCTAACACACTTATGCTAGCTGAGAATGTTTACTTTGAATGTTGGCTCTGGAGCCAAACATGGAAACGTTTGAGCAAGTCAGGGACCAATGGTAACTAAATTTACCTCAAGAATATTCCCATTCATCTCCACCTGGTAATGATCATTAAAGGAAAAAGGAAATTTGCATACATATCCAAGAAACTTGAAGGACATCCAGACAGCTATGAATTTTAAGGAAAATATCTCTCTTCTTTATAAAACAAATATATAAATGTAGCTTGTTTTCTCTTCAAAAACACTACTCACTGCTTATTCCTGGTGTCTTGACTTCTAATAAAACCTCAAACTCGGTTGGTGTTGTTCTTGGTTGGTGTGTTCTCATGAACGCGCCATAAATTGACAGTGGAGGGTAGAGGTTTTCTGGGGAGCAGGAAGCCTCGTTGTGTTGTTTGGCAGTTGTTTTGGTGACACGAATGGTGTATGTAAAGCGACTGTGTGGCTTAAATTGCCGCTTTCCTAGAAGGCAGGGGGAGATGGAGTTTAGTGGGTCTGCTGTTTAAGTAGGCCAAAGTAAACTCTGTCATAAGCACTGTCTCGTGGTAGAAAATGTTCTTTTGCCAAGCTTGTCATTCAGTTTTCAGACATAATTTAGTTGCTTTGGGATGTGGGGATTGGGGAGGAATTTTGCTATAGCCTGCTGGAATAGTCCTGGTGAAAAGATGTTGGGAGAAGAGTTGCTGTGAGTGACCTGTTGCTAGGAGCTGGGGAGAAGGGAAACTTCAATCTGCTCAGTTGGCACTAGCTGTATGCAGTCTGTTGTGGATCTTGTGTGACAGCTTCCTGCAGACTATTACTCGGGAAGCCAGCAGCCTCCATCCGACCTCCTAGCTGCTTGCAACCATAGGGCAAATGCTTAATCAGTAGCTTTTGAAAAAGAACATGATTAATAAACCCATAAAATTCTCTTCTCTGATTAAGGCAGCAACTATGTTGCAAAATCTATTAGAGCTTGGTTAGAGACCATTATAGAAGAGAAAATAAATTATTAAAGGGCAGATTTGTAGGTAGTCTAGGAAAATGGATTTGGCAGCCTAGTCTTGTCTCCCAGCTGTGAGAATTAAATAGGTGGCTGGGGACATGTTAAATTTAGTGAGGACATAGTTATAAGACAGCAGGGAAAAATACTGTAATTGAAAGGCGGCAGCTTTCCTCCTCGAAATGCACATCAATTTTCAAAGGTCTAAGAATGGTTCTCCAGCCCCTGCACCACCACTGTACACTGATAGAAGACAATACACTTGCCCACATTTGAGATCACACTTACCTTTGTTCCAGTTTTGTTTTTAAATCTTTTTCTATGACTACAAATCTGGCTCATTGGAGCAAGAAAGCTTTAATGAGATAATAGGCATAGAAGCAATCTGGAGCATTAAAAAGAAACTCCATTCAGTTGTCATACAGCCTCAACTGATGTCAGTTTTCATTTTGTTTAAGTTTATTACAATTTAAGGATATCAAATATACAGTAAGATGAATTTTTGCTTCCAGACTTGCACACTAAAAGATGCATTTTCAGAAATGGTGAATCCACAAATTGCCAACAGTTGTTTTATATAGTTCCTCCTTCCTTTTAAAAATTTATATTTTATTTTCTAAAAAGTACTAACTTTGTTAAGAGTGAATTCCTAAAGCAGTTTTTTTTTAACTTAATAACAAATTCATGTGCTGTCACTTTAAAATGTCTTGTTTTATGTTTATTTATTTATTCTTTTATCCTATACAGGTTTATTGATTATGTACAATGTATGAGATCATATGAAGCACTGTCATGGATACAAAAATAATAAATAACAATACCACTAATACCTTTACTATGAGCACTACTGTTACTAATTGCAGATCTTTTACAAAAGGCATATTATGAATCAAGCACTTTATGGAAATTCATTTATTTCTCATAACAACCCTGTGAAATAGATGCCATTATTACCCTGATTTTTGTACTTAGAGAAACTGAGGCACAGAGAGATTGAGAAGTAATTGGCAGCATTGGGGTTTAGTTCAGGAGGAAGAGTTGTTCACATGTGAGTGTGTGTGTGTTTGCAGAGGCAGAGGAAGACGGTTTAGAAAAGTGCTGAGAGGACCCAGAGCATGGAGAGCCCCAGCCATGGGGAGAACAGTAGAACTGGGCTGAACTTGGGCATTGCATATGTGCTGGATGTGCAGAGTTGGAGGCCAGGCCTGCAAGGCCACAGGGGTGGGGAAGCAAGCTGCCCAAATCACCAATCTGTGGAGGATACAGAAGTGATTGTGGGTGATAAGGCCAGAGTAGTAGATTGGGCCAAAGTGCAAAAACCCAAAAGGTCAGGCTAGAGAGTGTGGCCTTTATTTAAGGTCAACAGGAAATCATTAATGGAACATTAATATTGAGGAAGTATGTTCAGATATGCATTTTAACATTTAAGTCTAACAACAATCCTGTGGTTAGATTGTGATAAAGACTGGTACAACTTATTTAGAATAAGATTACAATTTTAAAAATTCAAGGAAGCCCTCGCTGGGTGGCTTAGCTGGTTGGAGTATCACCCTGTACACCAAAATGTTGTGGTTTGATCCCCAGTCAGGGCACATACCTAGGTTGTGGGTTCCATCCCTGGTCAGGGTGCATATGAGAGGCAACTGATCAATGTTTCTCTCTCAAAACTACGTCTCTCCTTTCCTTTCCTTTCCTTTCCTTTCCTTTCCTTTCCTTTCCTTTCCTTTCCTTTCCTTTCCTTTCCTTTCCTTTCTTTTCTCTTTAAAATCAATAAATATATCCCTGGATGTATTTGGGGATGGTAGTTATTATGTAAAAGACAAGCTGGTTCCAGCAGAGTATTTTATTATTTAAAAAGAAAAACCCCTCAATATCCTCCATTTTGTCATCCATAAATTAGAAAATCTCAATTACCACATAGCCCTAGCCTGACAAAATAAGAAATCTTATTGTTCACATGCAAACTCCTGAATGTCATGAGCATACATCTTTCTTGATGGCTTTCTGTCGCTTCTTAAATGAAAGCTCGTCTTTGACAGTTACATTCAGTATTCAGCTTCCTGTGTGCCCGCTGGGCCTATGCCTGAAGGAGGAGTATATCAGATCCGTTTCCACCATAATTCTTCTGGGTAGGCGAGTGTGAGTGGAGCGGGTGCACTTTCATCTGACTGAAAGCATCTGCAGTTTATTTTCCATCGTGTTGTTTCTCTATTTTTTACTCTGACTCATGCCTTGGAGAGCGCTGCCCAATCCTGCTTTTTTCCTCTCCATGCAGCTTTCACATCAAGGCTGCCTTTTCACCCATCTCTGGAATTCACCAGCCCAGAGGCTGTTCTGTATGCTCAGGTGAAGTACAGTTACCTCAGACTCTTTCTCTGGTTATAGATACAGGTGCTTACAAGATACCACTTGCTGGCATACTTATATTACAGATGTGGCATGACTTATCAAAGTGTGTTATTTTATCTTAATTTTTTTTCTATCAATAACTGAAAAGAGCTTGTAAATCAGTATTTTTCTAGCTTTTTGTTACATGGACCTTCAATGGTCAGTACACATCTGTGAAGATTCTCTTGAAACAAGTGTGGTAATAGTGGAGGTGTTAACCTCTGTTTTTTTCCTTACCCCCCAAGAAGTAGGATTCTGGGTTATGAGAAACAATGGTCATCATTCAGTAAATACAGATTGAATAGCAAGAATTCCACAGACTGTAAATGCCTAGAGAAAAGTATTGAAATTTGCTGAATGATTGTGCTGAAATAGGAATTACAAGTGCACATTAGCATTCTGATATGGGAGGTAAGAAGAGCCTAAGAAAGGGTCTCAGATGGTCAGTATCTGCTCCAAGACATTATTCTCTGTGATTCACAGGTTGAAGTAGAGAACCAACAACAGGAGCAACCCACGCAGAGGCCAAAATAATGAGCCAGAGGGTGAACACCTTGGAGAATAAGATTCAGTTCACAGATTTTCCTAAACAAATCCCAACCTTGCCAAGCAAATTAATTCAGTGAGCAGGAATGTTTTAAATATCTCACTGGGTCTTCATAGAATCTTTCTGTGTGCTATGAGAAAATACAAAATATAGAAAAAATACAATTCTTGACTTCTAGGCCAGTGCCATCCAATAAAAAATGTAAACTAATATGTAATTTAAAATTTTCTAGTAACCATATTTTAAAAATTTAAAAGGATGAGGTGAGGTTAATTTTCTACATCTTTTAAAGGAAAATGAGATCACATTTTCTTTCATAAACATCAGCAAAATAATTGAAATGCCACTTATTTTTCTCAAATTCTATTTTACATTGTATGTTGGTATTTATTTTTTGGTGATGGTAAATTATATTTACCAATTGTTGCTTTGCTCTTTTTTACCATAAATTTGTATTGAGATAAAAAGAAACAAAGTTAATATTAATAATGTTTTTAAACAAACTATACCTAAAGTATTTCAATATATAATCAGCAATGATATATTTTACATTCTTTTTTCCATAGTGTTTTTCAAATCCAGTGTGTATTTTATACTATGATGCATTTCAACTGAAAAAGCTAGCTGTTACCCATGGTACTGTATTGGACAGCACAATTCTAGGCACTTTAAAATTGAGCTAATATGAAAGGTCTTTTTACATGTTGATAAAAATAAAATCTTGCAAATGTAGAATTTTTATATTTTCATATTTATCATTTAAAGAATCAATTAAGGCAATGATTCCAAGAGTGTGGCCTGAGAAATACTACTTCTTATAAGATGTTATACACAAAAAAGTAATGTGTGATTATATAGGATTAGAATATTTGGAGCTAAACGATTTTCTTCTGCTCCTCTGCTGGTGAAAACCACAGATGTGCTGATGTACATTATGGATTCCCAAGAAGAGAATGTGTGTATGATATTTCCTATTCTTAATTAATCATGAAATTGTTTTTTCACAGAGCATCTCTTGGGTCTAGTGTTACAAGGAATACACTGAGGAAAATGCTGATTTAAGTACAAAATAAGGGGTGTAGGAATTTGGAAATTGTAAGGAGGCAAAATAGAGAGGTCCTGGGAAGACTTCATTGGGATGTGGGTGTACCTTCAGTTCGTTCTTCTCCGGCGTGTCCAGTAAAACCTCTGTTACAGCATTTGGCCCATTCTGCATTTGGCCGTCTCCCCTAAACCTTAAGTTCCTTAGGGGGAAAAACAGATAGAATCTTTCACATCTTGATCCCACACTGGACCAAGCACAATTATCAGTAAATAGTTGTGGGATTGAATTAAATAGGAAGTTTGATAGAGAATAATGCAGGATAGAGCACTTAAAGAGAAATGAACTTCATAAACCGGAGAACCAAAATGATGCCACAAAGTTGAAGTAAATGAGGAAATGACAGCAAGAAAAACAGTCCTCACCATCACAGCAGGGAAGCCCCTCCCAACTCCTCCACTCCTCCCAGGCATTTGAGGTCAGGGTGGTTCACAGCAAAACAGTCACATTCAAGGTAAATCAGAGAATGGGAGGCAAAGAAAGCAATGGAAAGAGGGGTAACCAAGGAAAGGCAGAAACCATATGCCAAAGTTTAACAGACAAAAACCTACCTTCACTGTAATACATGTAGGAGTTTCTGCCTTTACCAGATAAATCTTGTGGTTTTTAAGAGGGTGAGATCTGAGGCAAAAGGCAGGAAAAGGTGTGTGTCGGGTGGAAAGTCAAGAACATGAGCTTGGGGAAGAAACTCTGGAAAGTATGCTTTTTGCCCAGATACCTCCAAGTCACAATTTAGTGAAATGAATTATTTAGAGATGAATGCCCAGGAAATTGCCTTCTTCACAGCTTTTTGCTGCTTTTCTCACCTCTGACATGGGGTGACTGGCCCATACCCCTGCATGGGAAGGTCTTTAGCAATCTAATTTCTGGATTCACTTATAGATAACAGCCTTTCACAGAAGAAGACAGAAAGCAGAAAGTAAAGCAATCTTAGTTTCATCTTCCTCCCCTTTGCTCTTTGCCTAATCTATAGCCTATATTTTTTTTGTCTGAAATACCCTGGTGTTAGAAATGGACTTTCTCCACTGACAACAATATTTGAATGTTAGATAAAACAGAAATATGGAGCAAAACTGAGTGCACTGAAGAAAGTTAAGTATAAAGAAATTAAAACTGCCCTGGCCAATATGACTTTGTTGGTTGGAATGTAGTCCCATGCATCTAAATCTTGGGGGTTTGATTCCTGGTCAGGGCACATACTTAGGTTGCATGTTCATTTTCCAGTCCAGCATGTATGGGAGGCAACCAATTGATAGTCCTCTCTCACTTTGATGTTTCTCTCTCTCTCTCCTCACCCCCACCTTCTTCTCCAAAATCAATAAACGTATTTTAAAAAAATAAAACTGTGGCTATGGCCCTAATGATAGGTTTTTCCAGGACCCCTGCATACATTTCAGGGAATTTTTTTTATTTGAGACTTAGACATCAAAAAGACTTAAGACATCAAAAAGAAAAGGCAATTTCCTTAATTCTACTCCCAGAAATCCTCTACAAAACATTACCTTTGACTTGGCTTCCAATCACCAGACATGCTCTTTCAGCTTGTCCTTCCAAAGTTTTGACCACCCAAAGAATGCACCAGGCTAAAGATCAAAGAACTCTTCTGAGAGAGCTCTGCGCCATGCCCTGCTGGAATTAGCACTGCTGTGTTCAGAGGAGCCAGCCACAGGAACAGGGCCACCAGTCACTGGAGACATGAGGAAATGGTGAGGATATCATGAGCCCAGTGTAAAGCCAGGGTCCCTGTTTCCCAGTGAGAGACAGCAGCTGCCAAGCCTGGCTGGGACACCGTGCAGGTAGGAGGTCTAAGCATGGGAGAGCCATAGTCTATTATTTGGAGGAAGAATCTTCTATCTGGAAACTATGATCATTGTTATGACTGTGATCACAACGGGATATTTGTTTAAAGGAAAAAAAAATACTTTTCTACTGATTTTTTTCCCTAAAGTTGGGCTCCAGAATTATCAAAACACATTTTGGTGTATTATCTCATTTCACCCTCCTGGTAAAGGAAGCAAGGTAGGGAGCCTCTGGACTAATGGAAATTTGAGGACAGAGATTGTCTTATTTACTACTGTGCCTGGAATCCCTAACAGAGCTCCTGGCATGTAATGGGCAGTCAATAAATATTTATCAAGTGATTTAATGGATACCCATTTTGTAAATGGAGAACCTGATTTGGAAATAATTGATGATCTTGCCAAAGACTGCTAAGCTATTAAGTAGCTGAGTTGGTGCTATAACCCAGGTCGTCCAATACCTTTTCCAGAGCACTTTTAGAAAGGCTTGCATATTTAGTTAAGTATTCAAAACATGCTTGATGTAAAACATGCTGATTGCATTTTTTCTAAAATTATTCTCTCCTTCACGTTTAGGCTTCTGTTAATTTCTGAAACCAGTTGCTTTTATTTTAAGACATGCTGACGTGCAGCTCATCATAAATAAAGATGACACACCTGGCCCACCACCAAAGGACGTGATCTGTCCATTCCAAATCTTTTCCATTCTTCTCAAGCTTTCCTCCCTGTGCCCTAACAGATCATTAACCAGATCAAAGTCAGCTGGTGTGAACCGACTGTTTCTCCAAATTCTTCTGTCCCTTCACAGATTCCTCCTTTCTCTGAAAGGGAGATGTGTTTCTTCTCTCAAAGGCTAACCTCTTTACTTCCCTCACTACCTATTTCCTGGAAGCCTTCATCCATTAATTATTCTTCAAACTCGTCCTTTCCACTACCTCCTTCCTTTCTGTCAGCAAACATATAAGCCACCTCCATATTTAAAAATAATTCTTTCTCTATCCTTGCGATGCCTGAGGCCATTTTACCATCTTTTCACTTCCTTCTCTACCAACAGCTAAGTCCCCCACATCATAGCTTCTAACTCCGTCAGCTGTCCATTTTCTACCATCACAGCATAAACACTTGGGTGTCCAAGGACAGAAGAATAGAAGAAGGAATAGGAAAGGGACAAAAAATGAAAGGCATGTGGGAAGCTGCTTGCTAGGGGGGGATGTATGGCAGGGCTGGCCCAGTTCTTGGCTGTTCTGCACAGAGTGAGAAAAGCCGAGACATCCCCCGCACCATCACAATGCACACACCCACACCTGCTCTCACCCCAGCCTCATTTGCCCCTCTCAGGCAGGGGAGGCACAGAAGCTCAGAGAGATTCACCATACTCTGTATTTCCTCAAACACCCAACATTTCAGGACACTCACAGGAAAATAAACTGCTATTCTAAAATAAAAACTTCTTCTACATCCCTAAAGATATGTCGGTTTTAAACCCTTTGTTCCAAAATTGGGGGGAGGGGTCTTAAAAGACAAACCAAAATTCATTTGCAGTTTAGAGAACAAAAATAATAATATCCTTTGCTTTCTAGCGGTGACCTAGATAGCAGAACAGAAGCCTAAAAGTCCTTAATAGCTTTATCACATAGAAGCCCCTAAAAGAGAAAATGGATCAGAAAAAGGTTAGAGACACTGAAGAAAAACTTCTCGAAACTAAAACTGTTGGAAGGACCCAGCCTTTTCCATTGTCATCTGGGAAAAAGCAGAAGGAAATTCTGTACAGATAGATTTCAAAGTCTGCCAGTCCCCACACATACAGGGAACCAGATCTCAGACTCTGCCCCTGTGGGTGAAGATCCTCAGGTGCTCCACCTAGGCCAGGTCCAGTGGAGCCTCCAGAGTGATGGGCAGAACAGGCCACAGTACCTGACCAATGTCCAGGTTGTGTTGCTTGTCCCTTCACAGGGTACTGGTCAGTAGCCTAGATGATCTGAAAAAGAGAGGCACATTATCTCATTTCCCCTGGATACAATACTAGTTAAAAGTGGAAAGAATTATAAACAGAAAGTTACAGCTTCATTAAGCCCATGATGCAGGTCAGGTTTCCTGGCAGCCAATTCTGCCCCAGGCTAGTGCTAGACATGTAGTCATTTACAGGCAGAAATAATAGCAGATTATATAGTTCTTTCTGTACAACATGTGTTGAAGCTTTATATAGCTATTAATGTTCCTTTCCTACAGAAAATGGTCAGATAAGTATAACTAAAAAAAAAAAAAGGAGGTCATTCCCTAATCTTGACGATTAAAATGGGAACTGCAGGCCACCTCCATAAAACACTGGTTTTCTTTTCTAGGACATTGTTTCTTTTCATTATTAACCCAAGAAAAAGCTGACCACTCTGGCAAGGTTTATTTTGTTGAGGATTTCAGATAAATTTTAAATACTTAAAAAAACTATATGGCTGTATTTACTAATAGGTACAATAACAATAATATTTCCTTTTTGAAGGATTTTTTTCTTAAATTTGTATACATTATCAATCATGAAGGTCTTCCCATGTTTTATGAGACCATTAGAAACATGGCCCTTTATAAATCGGACATTGAAAAATTATATAAATATTTATAACTTGGTATTTTATAATCCCACTTATCTATCAATGAAGCAACACTTCCAGTTGGAGGAAGTTAATTATTTCATTCCTCTTGTTTTTCACCCTATAAGTAATTCTGAATTCTTTGTTCACTTTCCATACTGTGGAAAGATTTTTCTGGTTACTCTTCAGATGACTTTTAGGAAAGCCTATTTTCAGGTAAGTTTGGATATAATCTTTCCTTCACACTTTCAAAGATATTTAGAATTGTTGTTTTTAATTTACTTTCTGAAAACAGCTCCAGTTAAGGCTGAAATAAATTTTTTAGTAGTTGGAACTAGAGAATGGAATTAAATATGATCTTATATAAAGAAATGAAACTTAACCCATTCGTTTGGCTCACTTTTCTTGACTTTCTCAAAAGCAGTCACCTGAAGTGATCACCGCATTACGGCTAACACTTTGCTCACTTTGAAGGCGTACGATACTGTATCCTCGCCAATTCAAATGTACTTTAAATGTTCAGTAACAAAAAGACTCTTTAAAACATGGATTGGTAGCAGTTAGAAAACTGCAAGTTACCGGACCAATTTATTACCTTAAAAAGGCAGGTAAAAGCTGACTTTGGACCAAATGTAGGCCTTAAGATCCATGAGAAAAGAAATGTCATTCATTCCTCTGACAGTAACATGGACTAGACAGCTGCTATCTCAGGATTTTTTAACTTGGGTACATCCATTCATCTGCTTCCTACATGCAAACACAGGCCACACTAATGCTCCTTCTTTCCTCTTGAAATAGAAATTGCAGTGGTTCCCCTGGACCCACAACTTTGCTTTTCATGGTTGAAGTTACCTGTAGTCAGTTACTATTCAAAAATATTAACTGGAAAATTCCAGAAATAAACAATTTGTAAGTTTTAAATTGCATACCTTTGTGAGCAGCGTGATGAAATCTCTCACTGTCAGGACCCATCCCACCCAGATGTGAATCAGTCCTTTGTCCATCACATCTAGGCTGTATGGTCATTTTGTAGCCATGTTGGTTTTCACATCCATGGAGGCAGTATCAGTGTCTCAGGGCTTGAGCTCAAGTAACCTTTATTGTACTTAATAACAGCTCCAAAGCAATTTACATAACTTTTATCACAGTGTATTTTTATAATTGTTCTATTTTGTTATTAGTTATTATTGTTAATCTCTTACTATACCTAATTCATAAATTAAAGTTTATCACAGTCTCTTTTACATAAGTAAAAAGAGAAAAACTAGAGTTTTTCCTGTACTTATGTAACTAGAGTATATGTAATATTTGGTACTATCCAGTGATTTCAGACATCCGTGAGGGGTCTTGGCATCGATTCCTGAGGAGAAGGTGGGACTTCTGCGTATCAGTGGTAATGGGAGCTTCAACTGCTTAAGACATACCCTCCCTCAAAAGGAAGAGAGAGACTGAACGCATAGAAGTGGAGCATGGAGCTCTCCCTAAGAGGGCTAGTGAAAGCAGACTAATGACATTTTTCTTGTTTTAAACAGATAATTAAGAACCCTTGACTTTTAATTCTCTAAGAACAAGTTTTAAATAGGCCAAGATGGACAGCCAGGAGTCATGAATATTAAGATTACAAAAAAATATGTTCACTATACAGAATATTTTGCATAATTTAAAACTACTGATCTAATTAAAATATAATTAAATTTTAATTTTTCTTACTAAAATTAATTTGCACAGAACTTTTAAAGAATGTATCTAGGGCATGAAACAAAACCATAACAACCTTTTATTAATGGTTGTTTTAACAGTATTTTTATTGTTTTTATTCCAAACAAACAAAATATATAGAACAAATCATGAATGTTCTTTTTAATCTTGCCCCAAACATCATGCCTTTTAAATATTATATATGTTTACTTAAAAATAAGACAATTCTTTTGTCTTCAACAAGCTTTTGTTGCTTATGACCTACACTTTTAACTTGCAATATTATGGCTATCTTTATAGATCAATACATACCTATTTTTTTAATCCTTTTTATTTTTTTATTCTCACTGGCTGAAAAAATTGGTAGTATCATGAATTAAGAAAAAAACCACTCATAATCCTACCACTTTTTAAGAAAACTTAGGCTGGTGAAAATCTGCCTTCCATTCATCTGATTCTACTCGCCCACACTTAGGCTCTGAGGCTAACAATAACCTTGGGGAGCACATCCTTCCAGATTTTGACCTCATGGATATTGACACATCTATATTCACATCTGCATCTATTTACCTTTTTAAATATAAACAGTAACTGTGTTGAATTATGCTCTGAAACTTTCTTTTTACCCCAACCTTAATATGTATGTACATTTTCAGATCTTTTTAAAGGCCACATAATATTTCATTATGCGAATGCACTATTTTGACTTGTATAGTCTGTTATGACAGACATTCAGGTGGTTGCTTATGCTTTGCTATCATTAATATTGTTACAACAATTATCCTTTTACATATAAAGGTTTGCATTCTTGCACTGTTATTTCTGTACAAAGATTTCCAGAAGTGAAATTAATAGATGAAAACGAATGAGAATTTTATACTGCAATATACCCTGACAAATAAGTATGCCTATTTTCCCATACTCACATCAATACTGGTATTAGTTACAACATTATATGTTAAAGTGAAAACTTTAAATATGCCTGGTTCTCAGACACATTGACAAAGACTTGCACAAGGAAATGCTCTATTAATTTATATACATCACTAGAAGTCATTGATTCTTGTCTCCAATCACACTCATTTCAGACTTTCCTATTTCCAAGAGAAATATCATTACATGCCAAGAAACTGAGAGAGAACTAAATTGATATTTAGTGTTGATTAAATTTATTGTGATACATATCCTATATTTAAAAAAAGACCAAACTGATTTAAAACCCACATATATTTAGCAGATGTTATTGTCTCTAGTATTGCTATCTAGGTTGTCTAGATTGTGGGGCAAATATACATGCCTAGGTAGACAAGTAGAGAGGTAGGGAGATGACAGCTATATAGATGGATAGATAAATCAATCTGTATATATGAGGAAGCTTGACTAGGAAGATGTACTTCCTTAAAGACAAGTAGTTAAAATAGAGTGTGATATGTATGATAAAGGTGTAGTGTTATGACATTACAGTAAAGGGAGGGGAAAAATCTTTGAGGCAGGAAGGGGAATGGGGGCCAGAAATGATTTCTCACAAGAGGTAACATTTGTGTGTGATTTCCAAGTGTCTTAGGGCGACAGCATTACTGAACTGCAAGCTTGTCTGTGTGCCTAGAAAACAGGACAATTACGTAAAGAGTGGAGGAGAGGCACTCAAGTGAGAGAAATTGATATCAAATGTGAAGGATTTTGGTTATTATGCCCAAAAATCTGGGTTCAAGCCCATCCCCACGGGTGAAGCAAGGAGGACACACAACACAAAGCTGAGCAGGCAATGGTAGAGCATCATCATCCCAGAAAGATGAGAAATCATCATTAGAGTGGGCTCGGGCGGCTTCTCGTAACTCCCCGGGAATAAAAAGTCAAAGGAATATTGCTCTGATTCCAAGAAACAGTATTCTGATCAATTTTACAATCGTCATCCTCCTCAGAATTCTACTGTACATTTACGCACGTCGTCCCACTGCTCATTGGGCAGTCTTCCTGCTGGTTCCACGAGCATTTAGAGCTTGACAAGTAAAATGAACATCCTCCATCCCGCTTTATAAAGCAGCCACTTCCTTCTTATTTGTCCATTCATTAGCCCAAAGATTTCCAAAAATTACCCAAATAATTTCTCTCTCCGTAGCTGCTTTCAACTCCCTCTCACACATCTCTTGTATCCTGCCCTTTCCCCCACCCCGTCCTAATTCAGTCATCACCTTCCCCATGAGGAATTATAATAGTCTTATAACCCATGGTCCTGCCACTGGCATTAGCAGTGTTCAGTCTACCTTGTGTATGGTTTAAAAATGCAGATCTTAATTAGGTTACAATATCCCACCGCACCCCTATCACCATTAGAATCCTTCCATCATATTCATGACATATTATCAGGGTAAAAAATGGTTATGAAACACAGCGGACAGTTTAATTTCATTTTTGGTAAAATATATGAATGTGTAATAAATTCCATGTGTATAATACACAAATGAAATACAGAATGCATATATTGAATGATGGGAAATTTAAAATGTTATCTGTACATTTTAATTTTATTTTTCATTTTCTAACTTGCTAATGAATATGTGTATATTATAAATACATTCATACATAGTGAATGAGGGAGAGGAAAGATAAAATCCAAGCCCCTTAGTATCATTTATATGATTGCCATGCCTCGCTTCCTGCCGCCCACACAACCTGAAGTCGAGCGGTACCTGTGTCTTTGATGCACTTAAAGTACACCATGCCTTTCTAATTGTTAGATCTTGCATAGTTATTCCCTCTTTTGAAGACATTTGTTTCTTCTTTTCCTGTTCATCCTTCAAATTTCTCCCCCTTTCAACACCATGCCCCTCGAACACTGAGGCTATTTCATGTCGCTCATCTCTGTACTATGGCACCAGACCACGTGAGAGCACAGCACGTGGTCTCTGACCAAGTGAGTGATGAATAGCCCTGGCTGTAAGTGACAGTCAGTTGAAGAGGTAGTTTCCTTCGATGTTCACATTAATACTTTTTTATACAACCTCAAAAAAGAACTCCACATGGCTTTCTCCGTGGTGTTAAAGTAGACAGTGGCTGATTATGGTAGACAAAACTTTGGAAGGCATGGACTTCTAATTGTATTAATCTTCTGTTTTCTCAAAAAGACTCATGGGTGTTTTCTTACATGTCAAAATTAAATTTTGAAACATTTTATTTTTATTTAATTCCAATTATTTTTACATATAGTAATTTTTATTTCCTTAACATTGAAATAAGCATAGTCACTTTTAAAATCATCAAGGACTCATTCAACTACATATATATTGCTACTCAAATTCACTGAGAATTAAATAATACTTATTAGATAATTTTTAAAGAGCTTAAGATTACTTATAACAAAAAAGATCAGAACAATTTCTTAATCCTCAAGCATATAAATATAAATATTATTGGAACAAATATGTGAACTTTTACAGCAGGTTTTTAAAACATTGATTTTTTTCTTATCCCATTTAATGAAGGAAAACACTCTGAATATGTGTTCTTTTGTATATCCAGGTAGAAACAATTTTATCAATAATCATTTTTTCTAATCTGCAGTCTACTTTTACCATTTAATATTGCTCAACAATATCTAATCACCAACTAATTTTTGATTTACAATACATATAAAACTGTTCTCAAAAAGCGAGGAAAGTGTCTAATTCTCATTACAAGTAACAAATGATTCTGTTTGCAAATCAAAGAATTAAAAAATGTACATATTTTCATATCTTGGGTTTTCATAAAATGTAGTTGCAGATAAAAAGTAAGTTTTCTATTTATATATGTAAGAAACTTTTTCAAAGGGGGAGAATAACCCTGCAAATGTTGAGGCAACTCAAAGGAAACATACTATATGGGTGTCTGATTGAGTTCACCCTTGCTACTCTATATATTCGTCATAAGCCCATGGCTGAGAAATGGATTAGATAATGGTCATTAAGAATAAAAACAAAGCATTGTGTTGTGATTTACTAGCTACTGACACCTTCTCACACAGTGTCATCTGAATGACTAAACAATGCTAAGGTGTACAGGAGCAATACACATCAGTATCCCGTTTTAAATGCAAGGAAACTGAGGCTCAGAGAAAGTAATTTATCTGTTCCATGGTACACAGCTAGCAGCAACACATGTATTTTTCTTTTAAATTCCAGAATGATATATGAAAATTAGTATGGGTTCTAGAACCATTCATAGACTTGTGTCTGAATTCTGGCCATACATTAGACAAACTCCTTAACTCTACAAGTGCCATTTGTTTAGATATTCAATTAATTGAGCTAATTCTCTCTAACTCATAGATATGTTGCATAATGTGCACAATGTGACTATTGGCACGTGATATTCAGTTCTAATCATAACCACATTTTTGAGCACTTATTGTGCATCATGCGTAGTTGGTTCTTCATTCAGTACATGTATCAGTTTATTTAATCTTCTCAATGGTATTCAAAGCTGGCTTTCAGGGAGGAGGAAACCAGAGCAACTAGTGGGTTAATTTGCCCAGGATCACAAAATGGGAGAGCTGAAATATAAATTCTGCAGTCTCACACCACGGTGCCATTAATAAAGTTAGACCCAGGCCCTTCTATTCCCTTCTTGTGCCACCCCAGACACGATGACTCTGGGAAGCAGGACATTGCACTCACATAAATTTCTGAGGAGAACCTTTGGTATGGAACCAATTTCAGGGGCACAGTAATAGATAATTTCTGATGTAGCATATGAGATATGACTCCTCTGAGGTATTTTTCAGAAAAGAAATTTCATTTTAAAAATAAATGTAGTAGCATAATGTACAGTCTGAATAATGACCTTTACAATTGCTACCCAGGAATATTGCTATTAGTAAACAATGAAATGGGTGTATTCATAAAATAGATCATGTACCTAATGTGTGACTTACTGAAAAGGGAAAATTTGCAGGTCAGTCGAGAGCTTGTTCATTCCCAGGAATGATTTCTTAGTTATACTGCACAGACACCTGTCATCACAGAATACTTCTTATGTTTATAATTTTTAATAGATAGTAAAGGATGCCAGTTGTTCTCGTATAACTTTGTGATATTTTCTTTTGTTTTGGTCTTTGCTGTCACATATGAGTTTTTCACTCATGATCCCATTATACAACAAATGATTCCACATGATTTCTGAGTTCAGTGGTTTTGACACAAACTAGTCACCAGAGAAGCTATTTATATAGACTCTCCTGGTCATGGGTTCTTTAACAGATAGTCAAAGAGATCTCATCAAAAACAACTTTTTCCTCAGGATATTAAAACTCTTTGAGACAGCTGAGTTCTATACAATATAAGCAATGCTAAATTGTTAAAAATTGTAATTAGCTTTATTAAATTATAATAATTTGGTTGAATGTCTTACCACTGACAGTGAAAACAAGCAAAATCTATTTAAAATTTTTTTTGCCAAAAGTTAGTTTAGTTGGCCTACACCATTTTTTTTTTTTACTTAACACCTACTTGTTAACATTCCAGAAACCTATACACCATGGAACAACTGTTTTGAAACATATAGCTCTTCTTTAAATTGTTGTATCATTTTTATTTCACTAAAATTTTTAAAGTACAATTAAAATATGGTTTTGAACTTTTATGAAGCATTATATGGAATGATAAAAAATAATGGCCAGTCTATTGAGCAATTTACCCTCCTAGATACGATTCTTCCTGGTTACCAGCCTTAGCTGTTAAGCCAGTCCATCATGTACATAGTTCCAATGACAAGGACCGCCTGGCATGAGGAAGGGAATTGGTGGGAATTAGTAGTGTCTAATGCTATGTCCACTTTGGTTTGACCTGTCAAACTTAGCCAATACAGTGAAGCCTTAAGACACAGTTGGTCTTTTAAAGATAAAACACTGAGGAGAACTAAAGTATCAGATCTGGGCAGGGTAACAACTGCAAAGTTGTAGAACAAAGCCGGGGCCTGACTTTAAAGCGATGTTAGCTATAACTTGGCTCTACTGGGCCAGACAAACATATCTGATTGGTGACAGCAGGATCCCAGAACAGCTGTTGACTAATGCAGAGAAGTGGCATATTCTGGAGATCAGCTTGAAATGCTACCTGGTTGTGGATTATGGAGAAGCAATGGCAAAAGGAAGGTCCACTGAGCATGTGGCCAAGGAGGGAAGACCCAGTGACTTTAGCTGAGTGTAGAGAGGCAAGCTGGGCAGACTCCTAGCAGCAGCCTTTTGTGGATAAGGCTGTGGAGACTTAGAGATATGTCATCTATAAGGACTCACTCAGCAGACTTGGCTATGAATGAAAAAGTCATTACATCCCACACAGTGAGTTGTGACAACCATTTACAGTAATAATCAAATAACAGCAACAGCATTCAAGTTCAGGAACTGATGAGCTAATTTAAACCCTGTGGGGAATTTAGGACATACTAAATGACAATTTATATCTTGAAATTTCTCCAGGACACCTTCTATTGTAACTGGGGTCATGGAGTCTTTAGTTCTCCCAGAAAAATGGGCAACCCTTAATTCTGCATTACATGCCAAGGAAGACGGCACATTTTCCACAGGAAAATGCCAGCTCCTCACTGGGCATGCTTGTCGATAAGCCTGAACTGATATGGCTGGGTTGGGTTCTGAACAAAGGGCTTCAGAGTTTTACAACTGACATCATATGCCTTACACAGTCCCCAAACACAAGTAGACAGAATCCATTCCCAATCTGTTCCAGATTGTCTTGTGTATTTTATGGCTGAGTACAGAATCTCAGGCTGATAGGCACAGCAAATAAGAAAAGTCAGCGATTTATTGTATCAGGGTTCAGTTAGTCCTCAGATGTAAAGGATGCCCACTCCTTTGTAGGCACTTATACAGGAAATGACCAATCGCACTGGGTCCCCCTCACCCCTGCCTTAGTTGTTGCCACTTCTTGGAAAACCTATGAGCTCCCATCTGACCAGGAGCTCCAGCGTATTTCATGTTGTGGTGTCCTTTGCAAAACAGAGTTGATCACAATCCTTTGTGCCAACACTGTGTCTGGAGTGATCTTCCTTACAGCACTTAGCACTTTCTATAGCAGCTGTGTGTTTCCATATCTGTTTTCTCTGGTAGAACTCTATGAGGGCAAGAAATATGGCTGGCTCATGTAGATGTTGAATGAATATCTGTTAAAGGAATTAATTTAAAAAAGTGAATACATTTTATAAAGTATCAACATCTTTGGAGAACTGAAAACATGACAAATGAATACTAATGATTTTGAAAATCAGTAAAAATTAATGTTTTCCTTGATGATTAGCAACAATATATAAATATTTGTTCATTGTCTACCATGGGGATTAGTGTTAGGTCTTTAGTTAATAAGCATAATGAGCTAGTATTCAAAATTAAAATTGTTTGAGTGACAAAGTGTGTGCTGGAAAGGTGCTGTGGGGCTTTTTCCACTGGAGACAATAGGATTGGCCTGAGTCATTCGCACTCGTGCCTAGCCCCACTTTGGGCCAACTGTAAACATTTGAATGTGCAGCTGGTTTTGTTTAGGGATGCCATGTGCAGCCATGAAGAAAGGGTCTTCCCTGATGAAGAGTTAATTGGTCTGTAAATGTTTTACAAACATGATCTCTGTTTCTTAGTGCAGTGTGTTTTATTTTATCTTGTTTTGTTTCTCAGCCTATGAAGTGTGGGTTTGAAGTCAGATACACCCATGACTCAAGCTCTAGGCATTCTACTCACTAAGTTGTTTGACTTCAGAAAAGCTTCCCCAGAAGTCTACAAACATTTATTTTCTCATCTGTTGAATGAAGATAAAAATACTACTTCAAATATTTGTAAAGATGCAGTGCAGTAGTGTATAAGAAATGCCTACCTTGGTGCTTGGGGTCACCCAGGTTCCCTATAAATGGAATTTCCTTTTCTGCTTGTCAATTCCAGGGTATTGGTATCCCCAAAAAGTTAGTATGTAAATGCAGTAGGTATACTTTAGCTCTTCTTTAGCCTGTGGCCTGTCTTCTCACAAGTCCCACAGTTTTTGAGATCAGTATGCTTATAATTCACTGGATATCCATGAATTCTAATAAGACATGATTACATGGTGTCATTGCTCTGCTGTATGAAACACCAACAAAAGTGTTTAAAAGCCTTTTGGTGGTTATAATTTTCTATTGTTAATGCATTTTGGCCCTTCATAAAACTCTAAAATATGGTTATCAAAGGTACTAAACTAACCATTTAACATTTAAAGTTAATTTTACACCTAAGGAAAGTTCCCAATACCCTTCATCCAGCTTTCCCTCATTAATATTTGACATGGACCTGGTGCTTTATCAATGTGAGCAATACGAGAATGTTTTAAATAACTAGAATTTAATATTGGTATAATATATTTATGTAACAAAACACCTTATATGGATTTCATTAGTTTCTTCAATAATATTCTTTTTCTGTTCCACCACCCCAAATTGTTTTCAGTTATCATGTTTCTTAGTCTTCCATAATCTGTGGCAGTTCTGCAGTCTTTCCTTGTCTTTGATGACCCTGATACCTTTGAAGGATGAAGGTCAGTTATTTTCTACAATGCCTCTCAGTTTGGGATTGTATGATGTTTTCTCTTAATTAAATGAAATTAAACATTTGTAGCAAGAAAATTGCAGAAATTATGTGTTTGTTTTGGTCACTTGATGAAAATAGTGTAGGCTGGGTTTCTACACTGTAAAGTTACATTTTTTCTTTTGTAATTAATAAATACCTTAGGGAAGTGACATTTAGGCTCTTCCTAAGTATTTTTAGAGTATTTTTAAAAAGTGTGATCAACAGGTATGAAAATATAAGACTGTACATAGAAAGGACTGTTACATCATAATATAATGATTTTCACATGTATCTAATTTTTACAATGTCAATATGTTTATACAAAAATTAATATTAACTTCTGATCTCACAATATCCTGGTAGTTTGGACATTCAGTTTTGAATGCACCAGTATTTTCCTCTAGACTGAATTTAGCTACATTTAGCATAATGTAAGCTTAATTATAAGATGATTAGTGGATAATCTTTAAAAATAATACTTAGTACTAAACAATTACTACTAAAGCCTCAAAACAGGTATCATTCTTGAGACATGTAATGAGATAATCCCTTTGTAGCATAATATTTTCCTTATGTCACTTGGTATATTTTCTTCAAGTTTTAAAATCCCACAATTCTTAAGATCATTGGGTGTATGTGATAGTGTGCGTGTGTGTAGCTGTGTCATGTAGAGGGTACCAAGATAAATGTAGGCAGGAAATGTCCACATAATGCCCAGAACTGTGTGACTGCATTTTTATGAAAATATTCAACTCTTGTTAGTGTGGAAGATTCCCTACTAAAACTACATTTCTAAGAATCACAACCTCATATGTTTCATTAGTGGACTATTTATGAGTGGGACAGGCCATGCTGAAAAAGCTATATCATAGCTATATTCATATGAATGATCAATTTCTCCTGGGAAACCTGCTTGCTACTTAATATGTGGTAACACTTGTTATGCTTGGTGTTATTATTATTGAAAAGTACACATCTATTAAAAGTTGTCCTTTTAATAGGTCCTTTTAATCTCTGTAGCTTACTCACTATTCCCGCTTACTACTCTGCATCAGTCTAAAAATAATAGCTTTGGTTCTTTGGAATAGGAAATAACCTTTTCTTTTTTGTTGTTGTTATTGTTTGGTCACTCCCAAATGTATCCAATTCTTCAGAGTATGAAAGAGCCCATGGTCATACATTCAGTTCCAATTCTACACTTCTTTGTTCAAATACCCAAACATTGATTCTTTCTTTTCATTTGCATTCGCATCTACCCTTCTGGATTCCATCTGGACCCCAAACCAGAAGTGCGGAAAGACCACAACAAAGGCTGCTTTCCCCAGAGTTCCTAGCTCACCAGAAGTGGGAAACATTAGTCATTTCACAGGCCCCATCCCACTGGATTTTTCAGTCCGAAGTCTACACAGTTCAGACTCGTCTGTATTTCCAAATTGAGAATAGAGGGTGCCTTTCAGAGTGGACTCCAGAAAGCGGGGTCACGCTGGCCCCATCCTACTTAATCTGGGGCCATTTAGGTTAAAAAAGAGAAAAGTACATATTAGTTCAAGCATTTGGAATGTGGAAGAAATAAAAAAAGTATTCCAAATATTGATTCACATTAATAAACTTAATTGAATAGAACCAATTCACCTGCTTAAAATTTGCTCCAGTTTTCCTTTTCCCTGAGTTAGGTAGTATAACGTATGGCCACTTCACAGCTGATGTTTGCTTCAGGAAAGAAACACACAATAGTGTTATCTTATACGGGGGCTCATTACTACATGGATTCTCATGTATTATGAGACTATGACCTCCAAACATAAACAGCAAGTCAAGCTGCTGTTTTTATATATGATTTTGCTACCCAACACCAAATTCAATTTTTAAAAAAATTGAAAACTTAGCTGTAAACTCTTACTAAAGCAGGGTAACATCAAGTGCTTTTAAAACAATGTTTTTAGAGACCCTCGATGCACAAAGTAGAATGACTTAGCTAGCTTCTAATCTTTGTCAAAATTCAAAGCAAGGCGATTATGTAGGTTAACCTTGTTTACAGCAAATATTTTATTAGAACAAACTGTAAGTCAAATGTCTTCTCAGTAAAAGTATTTAATTTTGTACTGTCTTTTAAAAGGGCAGCTACTTAGTAAAAATTTTTATAAGTTTTATAAAGGGGATAGAGCTTAGAGATTTATCTGATAAGAATTTTTTTATTTTAGTTGTTGTTCAAGTACAGTTTTCTGTCTTTTACTCTCATCCCAACCCACCCCCCAGTCCTCCCCACCTCCCTCCCAATTCTACCCACCCTAGTTTTTGTCCATGTGTCCTTTATATGTGTTCCTGTAACCCTTTCGCTTTTCCCCTGAAATTCCCTCCCCTCTCCCCTCTGGTCACTGTCAGCCTGTTCTCTATTTCAGTGTCTTTGGTTATATTTTGCTGGTTTGTTTGTTTTGTTGTTTAGGTTCCTGTTAAAGGTCAAATCATATGGTATTTGTCTTTCACTGCCTGCATTATTTCACTTAGCATAATGCTCTCCAGCTCCATCCATGCTGTCGCAAAGGGTAGGAGCTCCTTCTTTCTGCTGCATAGAATTCCATTGTGTAAATGTACCATAGTTTTTTGATTCATTAATTTACTGATGGGCACCTAGGTTGCTTCCAACACTTGGCTATTATAAATTGTGTTGCTATGAACATTGCGGTGCATAGGTTCTTTTAGACTGGTGTTACAGGGTTCTTAGGATATCATCCTAGCACTGGAATAGCTGGGTCAAAAGGCAGATCCATTTTTAGTTTTATGAGAAAATTCCATACTGTTTTTGATTGTGGTTGTACCAGTCTGCAATCCCACCAACAGTGCACTAGGGTCCTCTTTTTTCCACAGCCTCTCCAACACTTGTTGTTTGTTGCTTTGTTTATGATGGTCATCCTGACTGGTGTGGAGTGGTATCTCATTGTGGTTTTAATTTGCATCTCTCTGATAGCTAGTGATATTGAGCATCTTTTCATGTGTCTCTGGATCCTCTGTATGTCCTCCTTGGAGAAGTGTCTGTTCAAGTCCTTCACCCATTTTTTAATTGGGTTGCTTGTCTTCTTAGAGTGGAGTCATGTAAGTTCATTATATGTTTTGGAGATTAAACCCTTTTCTGAGGTATCATTGGCAAATATGTTTTCCTATACAGTTGGTTCTCTTTTTATTTTAATACTGTTTTCTTTAGCCATGTAGAAGCTTTTTATTTTGATGAGATCCCATTTGTTTATTCTTTCCTTTATGTCCCTTGCTCTAGGGGACATATCAGTAAAAATGTTTCTGCGTGAAATATCTGAGATATTCCTGCCTATGTTCTACTCTAGGACTAATTTTTAAATAGAACAGAAAATAGGACCTTAATTCATTGCCACAATCCTAAAGTTTGTGTCATGAAAATGAGCCAAGAATGATAGTCATGATTCCAAAATAATTGTACCGATTTCTGCTCAGTTCCTGTTTTGGTCTCTACACACCATCTACTTGGAACATGCATGGCCACATTTTCCTTCAGCTTCAGAATGTTTTGTATGCTCATCCTTCTACCTTGGAATATTTACTCAATTCCTTTTTATTTATGTTTCCTCTGATAAACTATAATTTTGTCAACACAGAAGAATATTTGGAGACCATGCTGACACATCCCCCACAGCTCTCAGAAGGAACCAGACCTGCTGACATCTTCATGTGGGATTTCTGAGAGCAGAATTGCACTACGAGACTGAAAATTTCTGCTGCTCTGAGCCTCCCAGTTTGTGGTACTTTGTTAGAGCAGCTCTAGGAAACTGTTAATACCTCAGTGGAGCTGATTTTACTTTATATTACTTTACTCTTTTAAATATTACTTTCTTTACTTAAATTTGGATTTTTAAAAATACAAGCATGATTCATACTACTGGCAAAATCTTCAAAAATGAGGAAAAATTGAAAGTTCCATTTTGCTTCCCCATCTCTGGCCTACTATTCTTAATCTTCTAAGACAGCTATTCTTCCGAGTTTTGTGTGCATCATTCCAGAGGTTATGTGTGTGCCATCAAGCATGTATAATATCTATCACTTTGTCCTGCAACTTTCTCTATTGCTTTTAATAATGTGTCTCATATATATTTACCTGCATCCTTCTTCCCTGAGAATTACAAAATATGCTGTTATATGGATATGTAAGTTATTTAACCTGTTCCTTATTGATGAACACGAGTTGTGTTGAGTTTTCTTGACATGAAACACTCTGGTGAATGCCCTTGCACATGAATCTTTGTAGACTTTATGAAGTATATCTGTGGGATAAATCCTTAGCATTATAATTCTATTTGTTGAGATATTTCCAAGTTGCCTTTCATAAAGGATATAAATCTCTTTTACTGTATTTTAATCCTCATTGAGAACATGCTTATTGACATTTTTTTTTTTTAGAAAGAAGGGAAGAGAGAGAGGGGGAGAGAAACACCCATGCTAAAGAGAAGCATCAGTCGGCTGTCTCCCATACACACCCACCTGGGTACGATCCCACAACACAGGCATGTGACTCCACCGGGAATTGAACCAATGGCCTTTTGGTCCACAAGGATAATAGTCAAACCAATTGAGCCACAACAGTCAGAGCTGAATATATATTTTTAAAGTTAGGTAGGAATTTTTCATTTTCATGAGAAAAGGGGAGAATATTAAAGAATGGTTCATCTTAAAGAATGATTCCACGGGGCAAAAAAAGTAGGTTAGTTTTAAAAATATCTGCCAGATCGAATAGTCCAATTTGGTATTACTCTAAAAATATAGCAATATTACCTTAAAATGAGAAGTACTGTTAATCCTTTGTAACTAAATACTCTGTAAGAAATTAAATGGGCTTTCGGAGAAACTAACAAGAAACAGTTGTCACGTACTTATAGGTAGGACATGGGGCAAAACGAAGGGCACCTCGATATCTTCTGTTAGTCACTGCAGCACTGCATGGAAAGCTAATTATATTTTAAATTATGTACTAAACATACATACTCTGCACATGTTTGAACAAGAAACCCCCTGTTAATTATTTTATTGACTTCTACTGAGAACTATGACAGCCTGCTCAGGAATTTGTGAAATCTCCAACAAAATGATACATTCTAAATGTGGAGCTTTCTAGAGTTAATGTTGTTTTAACCAACACTGCAAAACATTACCTTTTCCATGTATCTAGACTTGGAGCTCCAAGAGATGACACTTAAGATCAGAAAAGCTGTCATTCGTGTTCTTGAATATGCCTGAACTTGACCAAATTACTAATCACACAAGTGAAGAAGAAATGAGAGATACTAATTAATTTTTTCTTCCAAGATTAAGTTTTTTTTTAATTACTCAAGATAATCACTTCTAAGATCTAAAGAAATACTGAAAAAGATTTATATGGACTAAGAAGAGTAAGTTTCCTAAGACTCTTAGAGTAAGAGAGAACTTTGGCTGCATCTTTCATGCCTATGGTTTGACAAGCAGGAATTCGTTTTTCTTCCACAGCGAGAAGTGCAGAAATACATAGCCAAAGTCTTTCTATCTTTCTGCTCATGGTTGTCTCATGGTTACAACACGGCTTCCCCTCTCTTAGGCTCACATCTACATTCCAAGTGGTAAGAGGAAACAGAGTGACAAAGAAAAAATGGTATCAGGGAAGCAAAACTTTTCCAGAAATCTATAGCCCATTTCCACTTAGATTTCTTTGGCTAGAATTATGTCACACAGCCATGTCCAGCTATAAAAGAGACTAGGAAATAGAGTTTTGTTTGGGTGGTTTTTTAATGCTAGATACAGTGCTTCCTACAACCAAACAAAAGTCTTTCTGTTAGAAAGGGAGAAAGGAGAATAGATATTGTGTAGACCCCTGACATTGTCTGCTGCCATACTCAAGATTATTTAATACAGATTCCCCCTCTCCTCTCTCCACCTTTCACCCTTCTACAGTGCAAAAATGAAATCAGCTGGCTTACTCAACATCACACAGCCAGTGCATGGCAAAGCTAGAAGTAAAATTCACGAGTGCGACTCCACACGGTGGTGCCCTTTCCAGTGTACACCACTGTTCTCTCTTCCCATGAAATGTGCACAAAGCCCACCCAACTATACAGATACCACCTTGTCTTCTTAAAACTCCCTCAACTCTGTCAGCCACTCTCTGGACCTGAGTCTCACTTTGTTTCATTCAATGTTAAGGTTTACATTGTTTGGCTGCACCTAGAAAACGATGAATAACCACTCCATCAGGCTGCCCTGACTTTCCAAAACATAAAGGAACAGGAAACGGGAACTGGAGACAAAGCTTAACTGCTCAGGAGAAATTTAATGAGAGTGCAGAATATAATAGAATATTCTTTGGCCTAAACCACAGAAAAGCGGGTGTGACTTTAAATTTTATTTACTTCAAAATACACTGTCCTTCTCCTAGTCTCTGCTTTGTCTATCCTTTGCAATATTGCCTTGATTCTTGTCTTATCTGAAATTTACTAGAGCTGTGGCTGATTAGTTAGAACCCACATGGTGACGTGCCAATGATTGCACAGCAGGTGCTCATGGGAACTTCAGGTGAGGTTGACACAGGAGTCAAACAGAGACCAGGCCATGGTTTTACTCAGCTGGCTCTCACCCACACTTCACTTTTCTGTGTCCTGCATTATGTTTATTCTATTATCATGGGCCCATATGTGGGATCCTGGGCATTGCGAAAGTGTAAACATTGAACATTTTAAGATAGCATGCTCTATTGCCAGTCATGTGTTTCAGCAGCTTTAAAATCAGATCAGCACATGCTTCTGTATCATTACAGCAAATCTCTTCTAAGCTACAGCTAAGAGGGTAATTAGAACAAATAAGATGTGGATTTCAGTTCAAGATTAAGAAGAAATTTCTGATAAATGGTTAGACCATGTCTTTTGAGGTCAGGGCCTTGCATTCTCAGTATGGCACTTGACACATTGTAGATACAAAATTAATACCTCTCCATTTTAAAGATGTATCCATGATACTTAGGACCACATTATGAATGAATCATTCTTCCACTGAGTTTTGTGTTAACTTGGAGGTGCCATCTTCAAGAAGATGACACAATTTGATATTAAAATATAGATCGTCAGCATGTTTTTTAAAATGACTTTCTTGTTTTAACTGAAGATGTCAGATAAATTCCACCTCATTACTCTGACATGCAGTCTTTCCTTGGAATTCCCACCTCCCAGTTATCTGCAGCCTTCATATCAGATGCCAGCTCCTCAGAAAGGAGGCAACTCTGGCCTACCTGAAGTATTGCACACCCAGCCTCAGTGACTGAGTCGGCTCCCACAGGGCATCCTTCTCATTGATTGATATTTGCCAATTACATGCAAGGCCTCCACACGAGAGGCTGAGACTTGGGTAGCTGCGGTCTGAACTCTCTTGCTACTGCCCTCTGGACAAATACTAGGATGTGATTATGAACATACACTACATAGACCCTAAACAATAAACTTTTTCAGGCAAAAGTTTAACTAATTCCAGACTTTTAGAAATATTCCAACATCATTACATATATATGTGATTATATATAATGAATAATATATATATAATTCATAATTAAATGTAACGACTTGGTCTAAAATACATGAATTTTAGGTGTTGTGGCATGTTCATTGTGTGTCTCGTATGGTATGGTTCTGTAACAAAATATGTTCTTCAGGTTTTTCTTCACTATGTGTCTTGGAAATCTCTCCACGTTAGTTCATTTGGATCTGTCCTTATACATGTTCTTATGCATTTCATGAGAGTGTCTCTGGAGTAGGCTCTAAAGTCTGACTTCAAGGCTGTGGAGTCTGCGAATTGTTAGGTTTAGTACATATTGTGTTCCAAAATAGCTGAACCAATTCACACTCCCATCAGCATTATAAAATGGTAATTATTTCTCACTGCTCTCTATAACATCTAATATAAACATCTTTTTATCTTTTTATGATACATGCATAATGACATTTTTTCTAGCCTTAAAAAAGGTTAGCCTTCACTAAAAATAAATGTATAGATACATGTCTCACACACATACACCCTTCATTCAGATGATTTATTCATACTAAAAACTCCTCACATTATAAACTTTGTGCTATTTTAATTGCTTTATTGTAATGAACATTTTAATACAAATCATATTTCTATAATCTTTAATAACTATCTTAAACTCCAGTTTCAGTCACAAATTCAACATGAAAATATGTTTACTGAATCAAGGTTTCAAGAAGTCCTATACCACCCCATGCCTCCCATCCCTTAGTGTTCCAGATCTGTTTGTATGAGAGCTGGGAATCTGAATCGAGGGTCAGGATTTTTGAGAGTGTGAGGGAAGGTGACTAGTAATTGCTCACTAGAGGCAGAATTAGAGATCAAAGAAGACGTCAAACTAATTATTTCCCTCCATTACTGAGAATTTATTACATAAGAGGGCGACAACTCTAACCTTATGCATTCAAAAATATTTATTTTTTCCTATTGTATGGTAGCTACTGGGTGTATGTGTGAGTGAAGTAACTATTTGTTCTCATGGAATATTCAGTCTCGTGGAAAAGACTCAAACAGCAAACCTAATTACCAAGGGTGGGTAGTGGGAAGGAGACAGGTGGTGCTGACATAGACAAAAACAGGGCTCTGTAATTGTGCGAGGATTTCAAGAAGGCCTTGCTGAGACCTAAAACAGAAAAAGATACTCTCCATGCAAAATTAAGGGAGAGCATTCCTGGGAGAGATCACAGCATTTTTACCTGCCCTACATCGTGGTGGACTGAGAGAGCCTGGTGAGAAGGGTGGCTGTGGAACCAGGTGAGGTAGGGTAGGACATAGGACAGGTGCAGGTGCCAGTAGCCTTGAAGAACAAGGTAAGAGAAAATGAGAGTGATCCAATGTGCTGGAGCAGAGAAGGGAGGAGGAGGCAGGTTCCAGACAGCCAACAAACGCTGACCTCCGCTGCGTGTCAGACGATAGAAGGCAGTGCTTGGCACAGAGGGAACCAGCCTCCATACTGATGCTCGTGGCTGAGGGACATTACCTGCTTGTATAAATGTGTGACCGTGTTCTGAATAAAATGCATGTATTTAATTATATTTCTGGCATATCATGGGTCCTTAATAATGTTGAAATAAAATTCATCTGTTAATTTGGCTGGGGAGGGGGGAGTGGTGGGGTTAAATGGAGACAACTTTAATTGAACAACAATAAAACAGTTAAAAAATTCATCTGTTACATTAGCATTCTTCCAGAATATTTCCCATTTCCCTTCTCATAGTAGCTGTCTTTTCCACAGCATTAGAGGATAAGATCGTCCTCTATTAGAGCATGTTTTTAATGTGTCAGCACTCAGGGTATTTTCAAAGTAAAACTTGCATCTATTTCTTTAGAAGTTGACAGAGCAGTACATGAATATCAATACCAAAAAAGATATATTAATCCTCTAATGTGCGAAGCTATATGCACTTACAGCACAAACAACTATTGATAAGTCATTACACTAAAAAGAGTAAACAAGAATTGCTCCCTGTTACCCATAAAAGTTATTTGGCACAGAAAATCTTATTTTTTAGATTTTATTACTATGGGGAGGGTTAGTTAGTTTGACAACTGATTTCTGTCATTTTAATGCAGGACTGTGGCTTGCTGATTCACCCGGAGGAAACTTGTGGGTTACTGCCTGTTCCCTCTGACTACATCAAAGCCATTTCACATCCCGAACTAAAGATTTGTCCATCTGGGGACACAAAAGGTGATTATCACATCTCTTTCAGAAACTCTAATGTAGATAAGTATGTGCTTACTTTAAAAATCCTTATAATCAGGGTAACAAGTTACTTTTTCATTCGTATGAAATGCATTGTTTTACTATGTGAAATATTTTGATTAATTAAACACTTTCTCTTCACTCTCTGCTCTTTGCCCACTTAATTCCTACTCTCCTACACACCTCAGCCCAAATGTGACTTCTGCCAGAGTCTTCCTTGGGCCTCCGAATTGTTTCCCTTTTCTATACTCCCGTAGAGCCCTGTGCTGTTCTTCCATAGCAGTTTCCAGAATTATTTAAGGGATTCAGCATGTCATCAACTGTTTACTGTTAGTGCTCCCAGGCTCTCAACTGCATAAGGGCTGGAGTCTGGCTGCTCACACTGGATCAACCCACTTAGGACTGTGCTTTCTACAGAGTAGGGGCAAAATGAGTGTCTATTGACCTTGTGGATCAAAGAAAGCCAAAGAATACACATTCAGTTTTAAACAGTCTTCTCTAATTAAAAAAAGTATTTGGGAATGATCACTATTATCTTCCATATATTGAGCATTAATAAAGGCAGGAAAATTGTGATGGCCAATTCCAATTAGTGTTCAATCCTGCCTAAGGTAAGAGCAGTCCATGAATGACAGACTTCGGAGCCACTGTCTGCATTCCCGCCTCTCCCCTTCCCCAGCATTACTCTTTCAGGGGAGATCAGGGGAGCAAGCAGAGCTGGGACTGAAGTGCCTCTGAGGCCTTAAGAGGTTCAGGGAGCATCTCTGAGATTCCTGGTTACCACTCTGGCCTCCTGACCCCAGGTCTCCCTTCATCTGAAAAGTCTGAAAAAATACTCAGCTTTTTTACCCTTGCCATGAACTTCACACCGCAGTTTAAATGGAGAATGAGTTTCACAAATGGGCAGGACAAATCACAATTTGGCACGCACAGTTAACAAATGTGGGCATATCCCCATTCCTGAACATGTGCTCTAAATAATAAATTACAGTCGATGCATAAAGAGGCACTTTCCCATTATGGCATGTCAGATGGTATAGTTTATGATTCTCTCAACTAAATGAGATATATATTCTTGCATACAAGGGAGACACCAATGTGTCTTGTATTTTTTTATCAGATGACAATTTATGAGAATCATAAAACAACTTAATTCTGTTCCTCCTCTGAACCAAGTCAAAAGTTCTTCAACAAAAAGTCGAAGATACATTACTGAGATTCTTCAAGAGGTCTTGCCTGTTAGATTTGCAGTAATTTATGCCAGGCCCTGACACGAAGCTGTGGTGGAGCCTGTTCCTCCCTGGGGAGGCCCACAGAGCAGGAGCCTCCTGGTAACCTGAGTAGCTGGGCTTCCTTAGAGAAACCCCCAAACGCACTTCCCAGGCAAGCCCTTCATCCTAGTCTGACAATTCCAGGCCTCCATAACCTGACCCTTCCTATCTGTCCCAACTCATCCCAGCCTCTCGGCCTCACTTTATGCCAATAATGCTGCTGCAGGACTCCAGGCTTTGTCCGCATTATTCCCTGCTCCTACAAGTTGTCTTTTCATCTTCGGCCAGTTCTCCTGATGCTGTATCTTCCTTCCGGAAAGCCTTTCTTTACCACCCCACCTCCAGATTACCTTCTCTTCTGTGCTCCCAGAATACTTTGGATGCATGTCTACAATAGCACTTACCTCATGGCTTCAAGTGCTCATTTTCCACGTTTCTCTCTGTCTCATCTGTAGTCTGTGAAGTGGAATGATGCATCGGAGTGGGTCAGTGACACAGGACAAAGCCAGTTAAGATTAAAATATATGTACATTTATTTTTATCTAATCATTCTTATTTTTGTTTTATAATGCACATAATAAATATAAATATATATATATGAGTATTCACACACATGTTACAGTGTATGTGTATTAATATGTTAATGGTGCATTAGCAATGCATTTTGACTGATGACTGCCCTGGGTTATATGTTTCTCCAGAGCAGAGATTGTCCCTCTCAAAGTCTAATAGATGATTTTAAAGTGGTTGCTGAACTAAAACCAAGGTCCAAGCCCTCCTCCCTTGCAGAGAAGAATGTGAGCAGCCGGGGCACAGTCAGCCAGGGGTAACTGCTCCACCTGGGAGGTCCTAAGGAGTCCAAGGAAATGAGTGAGATCGGCCACAGTGGTTGGCAAGAATGGGTTTTTTGATTTCTTCCCTTGATGGTAGGGCTCCCTCCTGCTGGAAGATGTTATCATGGGAGACAGCATTGGCAGGAAGTTTATTTAGGAGCTCTAGCTTCAGCTTATTGTTTTTTAGGCCACAGGTTGTTTCCAAAATCTGATTTTCACAGCATGATATAAGCATTTGGCAGAACTGGATTCATTTTTTCACATTGCCAATGTAATGATGGTCAAAATGTCTTTTTAATAATACTAGCTAATATAATCTTGAGTGACTATTTTCTTTTATATAACTCTTAAGTTGATTTCTAATCTTTAGAAAATAATTCAATTATAAGACGTAATCTAAGAATAAAATCTGTTACTTAACAAAGAGAAATTAATTCTTCTTATTTGGAAAAATAAATTTATGCAGTGACTATTGAATGAGAATGATCTTTAAGGAAAATAGTTCAGATTTTATTTTATGATATGTAAATAAAAGCTTAATCATATTTTTAGGAAAAAAATGACAACATACTTTAATGTTTCTAATACTGAAAATATGGGTAGTATTTTTCTTATGTTAAAACTGCTTTATTTTATAGCATTATAAATCTGGAATTAGTATTATCATCTGTATGATTTTATATCTCACTGTGGTCCTAAATTACAAACTTAAATTTTTTCTTCATTATATTGCCCAATCTGATTCACTAAATGACTGAACTGTAACTTGCATTAAGTACAAAGCTATAATTACAAATCATATAACTTCTCCCAAAAGGCAGTTTTATGCCTTAGAATGTTTTTCCCAAAAACATGTCATATTTTATTTCAAAAATCACAGCTTTGATTCCCTCAGTAGAATTTATGTCCTTTTTGACAATTTTAGTTAAGAGCTGGTATCATTTAAAATAGCATGGAACTCCAGTCCTGCAGATGTTATACAGATGTCTATTTTAAGCAGTATTACTAACTCAATAAAAAGCACTGTTAACCAATACAAAAACACAGAGAGTTATGACTGTGTAAATATATAGTAGGAGGAACCATCGAGGCCAAATTTTTAGAGACCCAATCAATTGCCCTTTTTATGTGCCTGTGATTTTGTGCCCGCAAACTAATTGCACCCATATTTGGATCATGTGCTTGTATTCGGCCACTTGTTTCTTCAGCCTTAGCAGCAAGCAGCCACAGAAGGCCTCCATTCGTGCAGAATTAGCTGTGAGCAAAGGGTGAGGGGTTGGGGGAAATGTCTGCAGGAGAGGATGCAGGTGCTCTTAGATACCCGAGGACCTGGTGAAAGAAAGCTGAGCCCCTCCAAATATTACCACATACAATCTCATTAGCAGAAATACCTTCACATCCCATCCCACCATCCTATTAGAAAGAAAATTAATGTTTTTATTTTAAACATAGTCTCAATCAACACTGAGTAAATTCAGGTATTTGAAATGAAGATAAATTCATTTAAAAAAAACCTGTTTATAGGTTTTCCTGTAAGGGCTACCAGAGAGACGGTCAGGCCACATTTCATTTTCAGCTGATGATTTTGTGGTGACCTAGCCAAATGTAATAAAAGGATCAGCAAACTGGAGACTCCTAGGCCTCAGTTCTGGTCCAGCCCATCACTAACAGCACGACTTCACTTCCGTCATTTAACTCCGTGGGCCTCAGTTAATCTCACCTGTAAAAGAGGAGGAAGTAAAGCAGGAGATTCCATTCCAACCCCATCCAAGAGGGTTCTATATGCCCACAAAATGCTCATATCTATGAAATAAAGGCTCTTCCAGAAGGAGGTTTTCTGGAGGAATTAAATAACAAACATTAAACATAAGGCTGTATCGAAATCACGTAGAATAAGAAGAGACCAAGCAAAGAGGTGAAGGGGTTGGTTATTGATTATAAACCCTGTATGCCAGGTCAAAATTACATTTAGAAAGCAAATTATATTTTGAATAAAGAACACAGAAAAATTGAAAAGAAAATTGGATGGTCAAACAAACACACTCTTAACATTTTCTGCATTGCATCTCTTAGTAGTACTGCTGTACTCCACACATGGACACCTTGGAAACACTTTTCACCCAGCAGACCTTTTTCTCTCTGACATATACAGTCTATTCTGTAGGCCAGTCATGTCTACAGTCTCACTTCAGGTCACCTCATCACTATCCCAAAGCACCACCCATTCCATATGTCCAAATCTTGTCTATCCAAAAGACCAGATTTCATTTTATGTGTTCCATGGAAACTTCCAGACAACTCTTGCCCCCATGGCACCTTCTTTATTCTGAACTACCGTGGCTTACTTAAGGTGGGGGTGGGGAGTAAAATGTATTCATCAATGCTAGATACCAGGCACTATGGGAGATGCTATACATACAAGGAGAGTCCCCCCTCAAAAAACCCTGTAATTTATTTATCAAAAACTGTATATTTATTATTACACGTTTAAACTTCACTCATCTTCAAAATACTCTCTATTCAATGCAATACAGCTATTGAGACATTTTTTCCTGCTTAAAACAGTTTTTGAACTCATCAATTTTGATGCCTTTTAATGCTTCTGCCATTTTTTGTTTCACTACTTCCACTTTGGCAAAATGTTTCCCTTTGAGAACTTTTCATCTGGGGGGAAAACATAATCATTCATAGTGAGATCATGTAAACAGGGAGGGTGGGGCATGGGGGTCACTCTGTTTTTGGTCAAAAACTGCTGAACACTCAGTTGAGTGTGGGCAGGTGCATTTGGAAATCACCCATCATGAAATGGACAGACATGTTGAAAGAGTCTTTAAAACAAATTCACTGTAGCTGAACGTAGCCTCTCTCAACAATGCCAGCTGGTACACTGGTACAGATGGATTCCTAGAACACTCACCTAGTGGGGGAAGCCTATACCACAAGGGGCCTGCCCTCCAGAAGATAATTCTAGGGGTCCTCCCTTATATTTCCCTTATAGAGAAAAGATTAAGTCATCTGTACAAGTTAAAAAGTAGTCCTCAACCTTGGCTGCATATGGAATTAACTGAAAACCACTTTAACAATACGGCCTGAGTCCCATACCCAGAGTTCTGATTTAATCAATCTGACAAACAAGCTGGGCATGGGGATTTTAAAGCTTTCCAGGTGACCCTAATGAGCAGTGTTGAGATCCACAGAACTAGCTGGAGGCAGAGCCCAGGTGTGTGTCTCCAAAGCCCAGGCTCTTTTAGTGCCACACAGATATTTTTACTCAATTACACATTACTTATGATTATGCTATAATTATTTTACATGTGTGAATTATAAGCCTGGAATCTGATTATAAATTTTTGAGGTTTAACATAGTTAGGAGGTTTAAATAAGTTGATTTACTAAAAGTGCTCAGAATATCTCTAGCACCTGGCAGGTGCTATGAAAATGTTAATTATTTTTTTAATTGTTGTGATATTTTAATACCAATAGCATCTAATAGGGTAGCCACCTCAATAAAGTACTAAATTAAAATCCTGCTAGAGAGTAATATTTTCTTTTATCTCCCCCAATTTCTCTCTCACCATTCCTACACTCTTCCTCTTTCTGTGATCATTTAGTAAGCAATAAACTAGATCTACTTTCAAATTTTGTTATCCATGACTATTTCCACACACACATTCACATACACAATTCTGACATCCCTGAGGTCATGGAATGCAAACTGCACCATATTCACCCCCTGAAAGGAGAAATTCTTCCTGCTAAAATTAATGTAGCACCAGATACTTCTGTTAACAGAGCCACAAATCAAAGCCAGAATGGTTAAAATTGTTTGAGTTTTTCTTTTCTAACTCAAAAAGTAACTGGGAATATTCAGCTACTCAATATTTTAAAGAGAAACACTTAGTGATAACATAAGCAAGACCTTTCAGATAGAGCAACTTATCGTTGTAGATATCAGGATATTCTCCACAAAAGAGATAAATGACCACTTTGTGTTTAATGTGCTAGTCCACATTGCATTTCTGAAAAGATAAACAAAGAAAAATCAAAAATCGTTTCTTGGTGCTTTTCTAATAAATTATTAATGTATCTATTCACACTGAAAGCTGAAGTGTTTCGGATGCATATTACTTTATCAATAAAATAGAAAAGATCTTAACTACATTGTGAATATTCATTTATTTCATAAACATTTATTAAAGCTCGTGACCTAATTTGTGCCCAAAGTCTGCTAGTAACAAAGGCAAATATGGTATTGTAACTGTGCTCCATACATTAACTACATTATCCCATTAAATCCTCACACCAGCCGTGTGAGAACAGTGCATACCTCATCTAACAGCTGAAGAAACAAAGGCAACAGAGTTGGAAAGAGGTGAAGAGATTCACATCAAAAGGCCATCAATCAAATTAGGGAAGTAGCCTTAAAATAATAAATTATCAGAATGTTAAAGTAATATTCTTATTGGATTGCTAACATAAACATGAGTTAAACTAGTAAATATTTGTGGCCAAATACTTCAATAGTAGTGTCTCTCTGCCTACTTTGGTTCTATTAAGGCCCTAATGTACTGTTTAAAAATATAATTATTTTTAAAAATTATTTTTAAATATACTTTTTAGTTGAGTAGTACCTGATCACTTAAGTTTTTATAAGTATGTGGTTTCATGGAACACAATTCATGCCTGATTCTAGCATGAACTATGTCATTTCAGAACATTACCATGCCGTAAAATTCTGTTTGGTTGGAAGGAGGCCATGCATTGCTCCACTCAATTTGTATGGCGAGAACGGTCTTCTCACTGCAACTTCTGTGATGATGTGCCACAGTTGAATCCTAAGGTTACTTGCAAACTAAATTTCATCAGTAGCAATTGAACCAAAGGAGGTTTTGTGTCTATTCCAGGCCAATGGATCGTGCCTTGCCTTAGTTGTTCAGACAACAGAACCTGTGACTGGAGAGAAATAACTTGGCAGCCCCACAACTGCCAATATGGTGTCCTAACTAAGTCTCAGCTGCAGCAGTGCCTGGGAGGAAGGAAGGTAGGTTCCGGATCCAGTGGGGGAAGTCTTTCATTTCCACCACCTGCAGCACCAAAGGCCACACAGTCATATCTGCTAAACCTACTCCCTCAGTCTCACTCTGCAGAGGATAACGAACAATATAAATGTTATCAGAGAAGAGCCTTAACAATTCTTGCTCAAAAAGCACTCAGTTATTTCCAAATAAGTCTCCTTGACAGATGGAGGATATTAAAGTCATGTCCTGTGCTGATCCAATTCTCTGCTGGTTTTCTCTGCACAAGTGGTTAAGAGCTTGCCATGTCCATGGACAGTTGGCAGTTCCGAGCACCTGGCCTTGTCAAGTGTAGCTCTAGCAAGGCACAGCAGTCAAAACAGACATCTGGAGCTCGCCCAAGCAGTGAAATGTTCCTGCATGTAAGACTCACTTCTGCTGGAGCTGAGAGAGTGCATGGCGCTGTCTTGACACACTAACCTTCCTGATTTCTTTCACATTCCCGAGCAGGTCTCGCGTGGACCTCCTTAGGATGCTTTTCCTTTAGCGGGGCTCTAAGCTGATTTCCTGGACATTCTGTGTCTTCTTGCTAGGCGCGCTCTGACTAGGTAGATTCCAGCAGAGCTCTCGGACGTGCAAACCGGGCACATAGACTGACGTGCTTGGTTACCATGAAGTAAGTAAGCCTTATCCAGATTTTCAAAACACTTTTTATTCGATGGGAAGTTCCTTAAATATTGTTTGTAAGCTCTTATACATGGGCAAGATTGAGTTCAAAAACTGATTTATAAAAAAAGCTCTATTAAGTGCATAAAAAAGGACATTGGACTGAATGCATGCTAGTCTCATATTTTCTCCTAGCAAAGAATTTCAGAAGAATGACGGGGTGAGGGGTGGGGCAGAGGTGGATGTCTTCTTCATGGTGATTGCAATGTAAACAACCCTATTTTCGTGATTGAGACTATCTCTAAAAATAAAGTAGCAGTATTAGTTACTCTTAAAAGAGAAACGAAAGAAAAGCATTTATAAATTTATTAACTGTCAGTTAATATTATTACTAACTGCCAGTTAATATTGTCATTAACTGAGCATTGGTTCTGTACAGGAACTATGCTGCCTTCTTACACCTTACTTCCGACCAGACTGTTAGCTTCATGAGGGCAGGAAATATGTGTGTGAATCATTGCCATAATCTCACTACTAGCACAATTTTTTGATACATAATAGTTGCTTAATAAATATTTTAGTAAACAGATAAGTTAAAGTCTTCTTTATTTCTAATCACAGGACTGTGAGGTAGGTATTATATCTGTTGTTTTTCATGTAAGAAAATTAAAGCTCAGAGAAATGGAGTAATTCATCCATGATCACACATGTCTGTAAGTGGCTACTACGCAGGCATTTTTAACCACCAACTTGGACAATCCACCCTTTATAGCTTAGGAAATGCAGGACTGGAAGCAATGAAAGCAGTTGTTGCCATAACAATCAGACTTCTCTAAACCCTTCAGAATACCATTCCAACCTCAGAATTTACAAGGTTCAGGAAAATTCCAAGCTGTCACAATCTGTTAACCCAAAAGGCAGTAGATGTTAATTTAAGTTCATCACTGAATTCCATGGCTTTGGACATGACATACATTTCTTTCTCAGACTCATTTTCTTCATCTGTAAAATAATAAGTCTACATGGTCTAATCCTATACTGTAGGTTAATCAACTTTGTAGAAAGCTTTCCTGTCTATCTGAAGATACCATAAACTGGGTAGCTTAAAGAGATATTTATTTCTCACATTTCTGGAGGCTGAGAAATCAAAGATCTGGGTGCCTTTTTCCCGTGTCCTCAACAAGGCAGAGACAGAAAGCTCCAGCCTCCTCCTCTTCCTGTAAGAATTAGCCTCCACCCTTGCGACCTCATCTACACCTACTTACCTCCTAAAGTCTCCACCTCCAAACACCACCACATGGCAGATAGGGTTACGGCATATGTATTTTGGGGGGACACAAACATTAAGCCCCTAATATTGTCTTTGCTAATTTCAGGCTAATTATTAGCAACTCTTCAAAGTAATGGTAAGACAAAGGAAAGATCACTTTTTCCTACCTGTTAGACAGAGTCAAAAAATAAAGGCCTATGTTCAGATTAGGTGATCCAGGCAGAGGCTGGCTAGCTGACTTCTCAGCAGAAAGGACTTCTCTTTGTGATCTTCCTGGTACAGAGTGGTCCTTCAGGCCTGCATACTCTGAAACTCAAACTCGCCAGCACGCTGGCTGTGGTCCTACGGAGACTGTTTTGTTTACCAGGATGCTAATTTATTCTATACACAGCAGAAAGGCATTGCACATTTTAAGCAGAAGAGCCGCAACACCAGAATCATAAAGCTCATCCCACAGGAGAATGGAGACTGCCTGGGGGAAGGAGGAAATGGGTGCTGGGGAGGTGGAGGCTGTTTAATGGAAAAATTCAATCATGCAACACTGAGGATACAAAAAAAGTATAGAGTATGTATAGAATAACCCCATCGATGGAAAAACTAATGCACACATGCTCACACACACAGAATATTTCTGGAAGTAGCAAACAGTTCAGAGTGATTACATAAGTGGAAAGGGGTGGAGGAGGGGTGAGGTGGTGACAGGACCAGCTACAAATTTTTCGAGGCTCAGTGCAAAATGAAAATGCAGGACCCTGCATTCCAAATTATTAAGAATTTCAAGAAGTCAATAGCAGCACGATGAACCAAGCACAGAACCCATGGAACTGCCCAGGCCACATGCCCGTGGAGCTAGATCTACAGTAAAGTAGGGCTGGTGAAAGGTGAAGAGATCTGTTTAACCATCCATATTATTTTCATTTTACATTGTGGAAACATTTTGTAAATCTAAAAATCTGTGTTTTAAAATATTGTATACCTCAGAACTAGGGCAGAGCAGTAGGAGTGCAAAGGAGGAAGAGCCTGAGAATGATCCTTTATATAGAATCACAAGGCCTTGTAATGTACAGGCAGATACATACACTCATACACCACACAGACAGAGATAATTGTGTAAACATTTACCTATGAGGTACTCATAGGTAGCACTCATGCCTATGAGGTACTTATTCTTTAAAAAACTCCACTAATGAATAGGAGTAGGTTAGCAAAAGGTTTCCCCAGTACCTCTATATTTCACTTTCCATGAGAATAATATAAACATGAAAAATGATCCTGAAACTCTTATCTTTCAGCACTGGGATGACTAAGTTTTCATCCTACTCAGAATTTTCTAAAACATCATTCTATTTCAAAAACAAATAAATGTTAAAGCATAACAATTACAAAAATAGAAAAACAAGTAACGAATACTTTAGATTTAAGCATATTATATACTGATTTGGGGGGCAGGGGACTCTTTCAACTATGTCAAACATTCATGAAAAGAAACATAATCTTTAAACAACATTCTACAGAAAATCATGTGAGGATGGCAGGGCCATGGAGTAGTAACATCCTCATGTTGCTACAGTTCTTATCCCACCAGACAAAGTGATTTTTTATTTAGTGAATCCATTAGAGCAACTCTACTGCATCATATCAGAAACCATGTGATATCAGTTGTCCCTAACATATTACCACAGAAGAGAATCCAGACAATTACTTATTAAGTTCAGAATAATATTTATAAGTTCTGTGATGTCATGTTGCTCATTCATTGAACTTTTGTGGAGCGAAGCATGTGTTCTAAGTGCATACATCATATTCCTTCAAGGTGTTGAGTTTCTAAGAGAAGACAAATGAGAGAAGTGTGATCGTTACCACAGTCTGGTAATTGCAGACAAGGGAGAAGCATAAAGGCTGGTGCCTGACCCAGGCTTACAGGTTCTGGAAAAGATGCTGGAAGTGATCGTTATAGACAACCTACCAATCACGTTATTTTGAAATAGTTTAATTAAACTAAAAAAAAATTGGAATATTTATTTTTCCCCCAAACACTCTGTGGTGACAGCTATCATTCAAACATAGTGCTTTCTTTTCCTTTTTTTTTTTAAGGAACATTATTCCTTTTTTTTTAATTTTAGAGAGAGGGAGAAAGAAAGGGAGAGAAACATCAATATGTGTGGTTACTTCTTGTGTGCACCCAACTGGGGACCTGGCCCGCAATCCAGGCGTGTGCCCTGACAGGGAATTGAACCAGTGGCCCTTTGGTTCACAGGCTGACACTCAATCCATTGAGCCACACCAGCCTGGCAGCCTACTACTTTCTTTGGTTCCCCTCTTACTAGAGGGAACAGAGGGTGGAGGGAATAGATGAGTGGCAGGAATCAAGCAGGTGAGGAGTGTACCAGAGATGTTTCTGAGTTTCTCATTTTTTTTGTAAACTCTAGTTTCTGCATCTTGGATTATGTAAAAGTGGGAACACACCTAAACATGCATATTCTAATGGTGTATTAGCCTCACTAAGATGAAGACTTTCAATTAATATGTGAATCTCAGAGTTTTACAATGAGAATCCAAAAGTTTCACTGTTACCAGGAATTGTAGTACAAATATATTGTGCTACAGAAAAAAAAACAAAAACAGAACTTTATTTTATATTCAAATCAAGGCAAGGTTCAGCTTTTGGGGATACATTGAACTGAGTTATCTGTCTCCAAAGAATGAGATTAAAAAGCAACAGGATTTGACTGGGCAGGTAAGGATTATTAGAAATGACTACTTGAAAATTCAGATAGTTTTATGCTTTCTTTAGAATTTCCTAGTCATTTTGTCCATTGAATTTCCTTATGTTCTTATTTTGACCATTTGCAACTTTTTACTACTGTCTTACGTTGATGAATGCAAGAATATACTTGGAAATATTGGGTTGATTGAAAAGTCTACATGTTTTTTTTTCTTTTTTTAATGTATTTTATTGATTATGCTGTTACAGTTGTCCCATTACTCCCCCTTCATTCCCCTCCACCCTGAACACCCTCTCCCACCCACATTCCCCCCTTTAGTTCATGTCCATGTGTCATAAGTTCTTTAGCTTCTGCATTTCCCCTACTATTCTTGCCCTCCCCCTGTCTATTTTCTATCTACCATCTATGCTACTTATTCTTCGTAACTTTCTCCCCTCTCTCCTCCTTCCACTCCCCTGTTGCTAACCCTCCATGTGTTCTCCATTTCTGTGGTTCTGTTCCTGTTCTAGTTGTTTGCTTAGTTTCTTTTTGTGTTTGTTTTAGGTGTGGTTGTTAATAATTGTGAGTTTGCTGTCATTTTACTATACATTTTTTTATCT